>CM047431.1:56434179-56983309 GCA_026168455.1 Theocolax elegans
GTAGTTGGATACGAGTTGAACTGAGGATGCATGTTATTTAAATGTCCAAGTATAGGGTCAATCAGCGTCCAAGTACTACTCCGCACAAAAAATTGTGTCCAACTACTACGATTTTGTACGTAACTTTTTAAACATTACTATCTATACTATTTTAATTGTGAATCTATTTGTTTTTGTAAAAATTAGTTAATTATACAGCGTACTAATAGTTCCATACAAAAATTTTGACATTGTTCGTTAGTAATATTAAAATATAACCTCTAAAAGAAAAAGTTCGTAAAAATCTGTCCAAGTATTGGGTACTTTACCTTACTTTTGTACTTAAATTTTACTAATAATTTCCTTAAAAATAATTTTATTTTAATATAATAATCATAATTATGGGAAATTTCACGTCTGTCGAGCTCAATTCATTATTTTTCACCATATTTCAGATGATGAATGTTCAATATTTTTGTTGCTGCTGATCTCACAATCTCTCTTTTCATAGAAAATCGTTCATCTTATAAAACCACGGATCTCTTTTCATGTATCATGATTTCGTGTGATTTATTTTAGCTAAATTTTAGCTAAATGAATTCTCATAGCAAATTATCATTTTCAACTTTAATTAGCAACTCAATATCAATATCAATTTACATTTCAAAACAATTGTTCTTGCTGTTTGATTATCGTAGCCATAAATTAAAAAAATACGAAACTGCCGATTAGACAATATTTACGTATTTTGTATGAAAATATGAAGTCTTAATTAAATCCTTGAATGTATTAACTAATCATTGACGTTATTATTTAATCAAAGAACCAATACCTTGAATGTCCAACCCCGATGAATGATATTTCGATGTGGAAAGGGCTCGAATAACGGAAAGTAAGGTTGATCGGTAAGTATAAAAGCTCGTATTCTTGATTATAGATATAGTCTAAGAGAAAAGATTAGGAACGTTATCACGGGATTAAGACTTTCGTTTACTCTCCCGAGATTTCGCAAGTCTCTTTCTCAATGGTTACTCAACGGCAAAGCACGAGGGGGTGTAATTCTAAATAATTACATCAATGATTCCATGTTTGAGCAATTTATGTAAAATTGAAAGGTTGCTTATGCGCTCGATTCATCCGTGTAGTTGATAATTTAACGAATATATTCAGGTACGACTACTAGCTATAGATATAGATAGATAACCTATTTGAGAAATAGTATTTCACTTAATAAGATGTTGTTGTTGATCTATTCCAGATATAACGTTTTTTCCCACATTTCACTACTATTTATCGAATTGATATTCAAATGTAGTTGTGTGTTTAATACTGTTATTCATCTCGTAAACGTAGATTAACTTTGAATAGTGCAACCAAGATGCAAATCTATTGTAAATTAGACAAACGCGTCGAAAGCGAATTGAGTTAAAGTAATGTTCACTTTTTCTTTTATAAAATACTTCAAACGACGTCGTAAAATGTACTTATATCGCATAAATTGCCTACCTAATAAGGTACAATTCGTTTATATATATATATAAAGAAAACTGCTTCATCCGTATAAACTGTTAATGGAACGATTTACATATGTTACAGCTATAATCCTAAAATATCCCATATTAGCGTAACATTGGTAACGTCATCGCTCGGTCACACCGTTAAGGAAAAAATAATTTGAAACGAGCGTGAATAACTCTACTTGATAAATTTTCAGCGGACACTGAGCCATTGCGAAATTAAAAGAGAGAGAAAGAGAGAGAGGTGGAAGGGATGATAGGTTTTGGGTATATAGTGAGGAGAAACTGAAAAGAAATGAGGTGAATGCGTGCAGCCATTTCCTGCATGTGTACGATCTCAACCATGAACTTTAAGGATAAGAGGATCAGCATAAAATGAGCTGTCTTCCCTACAGCTGCATAAATTCTGCCCTCTGGGGTCCAAAGCGGTGGCTCGTGTGCGTACTATACATGTGTATGGTGGATAGGGGAGGGGGAGGAGGGGGGCGGCGGGGGATATTCAGTGACGTTTATGCCAAGGCATCACGTGTATTTCGTAAGTGAGGTCTACGTCTATGTACGTATGCACCGAAGGGGTTCTCTTTGATCTATTCTGCGTAATCTCATTAGAGAGGATTATTCGAATGCGTGTACTGGAATTCAATGCTCGTATGTATGTGTGTATATATATATATATATAGCTATATAGTTACACGAATCTATACAACTACAACGTATGTGTATACATATGTATACGTTCAATGAATAACTTTCAGTACGTGGAGTTCGCAATTTAATTAATGACGCTTGACAACTTTCCTCACAACTTTCCTCATATATTTATTTGCCGCACATTTTTTAACACTTACGTTTTTCTAGAGTTTTCCTGTTGACAATAGTAACGTTCGCACTTCCGGGCCGTTTACACATTTTCATTTAGACGAATTTTTTTTTTTTCGCGAGGAAAATATATTTTTTCATGCACAGTTTGAAATTGCTCAATCGTTCAAGACATTTCGAAATGTTAAAGTAACGCCGGACAATTAGCTTGACTGAGTCACATAAAAAGAGAGAAGCTCTCCGAAAATCAGTGTAATCCTAGGTAAAGCCCATCGTGAGAATTACACAAACGAGTCCACCTAACTCGTGTATAAAAGAGAGAGAGAGAGAGAGGTAAAATGTATAACAATTAAATTTATCCGACGTTCTTCCAGGGCATTAAAAGCATCCTATTCTCAATTTCACATCCCATTTTCTTAAAACAGGTTTCCCAGTGTCAGTGTGTCCCTCTCCCCTCCCCCCCCTGCCTCTCACCCCTCTATGGCAATCAAGGATTCAAACGACGAGAAGAACGAGGCAAATAAAGATAAAACGAGGGGATGAAAATCAGGAACGTTTTCATAAACGCTAACGGAAGGGAAGGGTGTGCATTATATATATATACATATATATTCTCGGTCAATATATACTCGGTCAAAAATTGTCGTCGAGGGGGAGATTTTAACGAGGTATTTCCATGTAGGTGATGCACAAAAACCGGGGTACGAGGCTGTATGCGCAACACCAAACTTTTTTTTTCTTCGAAGATCCACTTACTTTCCGATATAGAAGTTTGTATATAAAAACTCGGTACTCACGTTTTAAAAAACCTCGCTCTCCTACAGCTCTTTTTCTTTGGTTTTAAAACCTTTGCGAAAAGAGTTTCCTTGTACTAAAGCGAGCCAAATGAACCTTTAAGGAAAACGACGGAATGTTGAATGTAGTTTTCCGTTGTTGGTTACACACTATATATATATATATGTATACGGATGAGCTTGGCAATTCTAACGTGATTACTCGGCGATACCGGGATTACGCGGGGAAAATATCATCCGGGATTTAATTAGCTGCGTTGAACGGCACTCTCTCTCCCTCGCGGGATATTCCGGTTAATTGTTTAACTTTCAACTCCGAGTGAAGAATGAATCTGTTTGATAATTGAATTGGTTATACCTTTTTTACGAGAGTTGAAGGGATGATAAGGAGAAGGAGGAAGAGGAGGAAGTTGCCTAACGTTTTCAGATGGAACATGCACACACACACACAGACACGGGGAAATAATGAAAATTTGGAGATTGGTTAAGCGAGAAAACGCGATATAAATTTACGACGCGGATCGTTACGCGTTTCGAAGGGTCTACATGTAATAATCTCGGAAGTATATACATATACATCCACACATGTATAGACGAGGGTAACGCGAGTAAGCAGTAATCAGTTGTTAAGGTTAACTGCAGCCGGTACCGCGAGCGAGAGGTGAAAGAGAGAAAGGGAAAGATCTTATAAATAAGCGATTTGGAATCTACTCTCTTATACATATGTATATAATATATACACCTCGAAACGAGATTGCTCGCACATATATGAGTAATCGCTATTATTTAGTTATAACTGCTTTTCTCCGCTGAATATCTCGTAATTAGGTGTACTGCACTTTATCTATATACTTGTATACACTGCTCGTCTATATCGCCCCTCCCCCCCCCTTTCCTTCGGTAGTACAAGTGTGCCGCTCTGACGATTATTAGCTAATAAGGATATTTTATATCCACGCACACATACTTTTACCGGTGAGTGTAATTATCGTGAGTTAAGTGACGTCTGATTGTGCGTTTAGAGGGAAGTAATACGGGAGGGGATTCTTCATTTTCACAATGGTTTATCCTTCGGCTCTATACCTATATATACATATCTATACACCACGTCTCGCTCCTCAATTCCCAATTGATTTATTTCCTTTTCGAATTCCTTGTGTACATACGTACGTTATGTAAACGATATTATAATTTACTAGTTATAAAATAATGTCCCTGTATATTATTAAATACTAATAATAATAAATAGAAGAGGGATACTAAAGCAGGTTGATCATATATTTATTCACGTGATTTTTCAATAATTTGTTCGTCTCTGTATCTTCATTCCGATTCCAAAGTTCGCGGACTTCTGTCCGATATGATTATCTTGGGGTTGTAGGGTTATTAGATATTCATGTCACGTGTGTATGTACAACAATATCGCAAATTTAGGCTGATCATGTGCACGACGATCACTGACGATTCTTCCCTTACATGTAGGATCTCTACACTTAAAGATGGTATCGTACGAGCTGCCAAGATGTATATTTAACATTTGCAGTTTATAAAATAATCGTTACATGCTTTTTAATAGGTAAATATCCCATCTACAAATGGTTTGATTGAACCATGGTTTCATGAACGATGGACATATATATATATATATAATAAAACGAGAAACACACGCGCAAACGAGTTTTACATTAGAACGTCAGCTGATATAACAATTCGATCAGATCGCATCCCGTCTGGGATTGTATAATAAATAATAAATATACGAATATATATATGAATAAGCTTACCGATGCGTATCGAATCAACTGATCCTTCATCGAATCAAACGGATCAATCGGTGTAAAAATAAGGAAACCCAATTTCCCACCCAGTTAAACGTCTTCACCGTGCACGAATCCCTGCACCAACTAGAACATAAATTACGCGTCCAACCTTTGCCCTCTCTTTCTCTTTCTCTTTCTTTGCTTTAGCACGAGGCTCCGAAGAGTAGGCTTCCCGTAGGCGTGGTTCCTCATTTTTTTAATTGTTGTCGTTGTTGTTGTTGTTGTTGCTGTAGCTCGCGATCCGGAACATCTTATTAGGTGCGGATGCACCGTTAGCTTCTGTTAATGAGATTGCGGATCTCGTCGACGTGACGAGCCGAGTTGGCCCTTTCGGCGCCAAGAAAATGTATTTATTGCCTCCTGATTGAATTAAAACGCCGTGAGGGTTATTTAAGGTGGTCCGAGTTACTTCACTCGCTTCGAGAACCAACCCGTAGTTAATTGGATACTTCACATCGACTAATTAACTTATACCTCTTTATTTCGACGTTTCGGCATCCCTGAGAAAGCTGAATACACACACACACGCACACACGCGTATTTTTCTTTTCCGTTATCATTACTCGATGTGTAACCAGAGATGTTACTCGTTTTAAGTAATAATGATTTATTATTAACTTAACGTCACCCTCCTCTATAAACTTAACTGAGCTTTTTACTTAAAAATTGTCTAATTTGATTAGTTTTGTTTTAGCTAATTACTATAATCGGTTAAAAATCATTAACGTGAAATATAATGGATAAATATAATACTTACTAGTAAAACATTATATTTGTTAATAACATATATGACTATTATTACCGAACAAGTTTTCAAATCCTTTGTTTTTAAGATTAACATTAATTAAAAACATATTAACAATTTGGAGTGTTTAATAAAACAATAAACTACAAATATAAATTATTATACTTTAAAGTTCAATTGAGTGAATTGGATTACTCATTTTTGTATCAGATAACTGGTACATAGATAATTCATTAACTACACATTCTGTAGATTTCATCAAAATTAGCTACTAAGTACCTAAAAATCCGACGCAATTTTCTCGCACAAAAAATTATTAAAATATCCATTAGTAAATAGAAATGCAAAGGCTTTCAAAATATAATTAGTTTCTTTATCGCAATGTGATAGTCAAATCACACGTGATCTGCCTCAAAATAGTTGCTAAAATATAAAACTAAAAATTTAAAAGAATTCGTAGGCGATGTTTAAGTAATGTAGAAGATTACAGAGAAAGTTTATCGATTTAAAGAATATTTAATAAATAAATAATAAATAACGGCTTTTGCGGGTGGCCAAAAATCTCAATCACTTAGGTATAAAAAATTACTGAACAAAATTTGTAGGTGATCTTCAGAACAAATAAAAAAGTGTTATAGAAAGAATTATGAAAACAAAACCCAGACAACCCTATATTGTTAATAAAAATGAATAGCAATACTAATTTTTATATATATCACATTCTTTTAAGCATACAATATTAATTTTACACTGATTACGAAATAACTAATTAGAAAACAAATTTTTGTAATTCCACTGTAGAAATAAAAAAAAATGAACTCTATCATCCACAGAAAGATATCTGCAGTAGCAACATTTTATAGGTTATAAACAGTAAGCGATCATATGATCATATATACAGATACAGAGAAATCGTAGAATATAGCAGGATCTCTCAGTCAGTTTGCCTGCGTAAACGAGAGGTCGAGGAGATGTACATACAAATGCGCAATTATTTTAGTCGAGCAGGAAGGAAATGTTTTATAGGTTATGTTGACACTACCGTGTGGAGCGAGTTATATGGGTTGTATACGTATGTACACGAATATATACGTATACCAATGCAAATTACTGTAAAAACGTGTACGTACAAAGTTAATTACGGTGAGGGTGTGTGCGTTCCTACAACTTCATCATCATATACGACCTACCGTCAATCTTCCTCGGTTATTCTTAATGCTGGTGTAACCCATCTATATACATGCGCACGAATCTCGTGTACATTTCATTTAGTTAAACGAATTATTTATGAAAATGTGAACCTGATGCGGGGAGATCGAGTATTTACATAAATATTTTTCGAAAAAAAATGAGATTATATTCGAGTATACAGTAATATCGAAGAATGAAAAATTGCTTTTATTATACCTTTCAAATTTATACAGCATTTTTTTTAACAATGAAATCGAGCACAAATTTACAATTTCAGGTAATATACGATTGTTAATATACTAAACGAGACGTTAAAATGAGAAAAATCAGAGAGCCGCGGTGGCTCATGGGTAGAGCTCCCGACTCTCACACCGAGGGTCGTGGGTTCGATCCCAGACGTGTACCTCTGAAAATTTTTTCATGTGCATTTTTCGAACACCGCGACTCAGTGGCTCGGCGTGTCACTATAATGTGACGCCAGTTCAAGTGCGCGTGCGTTTCGTGCATTTTTCAGTGCATGAGAGGCACGGGCATCTAAACTATAGGAAACGTTAGGGACGCGAAGATGTAAAGAGGATCGCGGTGGTTCCATCGGGAGGACAGGAAACTGTAATTATTAGACTAATTACAGTGACCGATGATATCTTCCGATGGACACAAGCACCACTGTTTCAACTACATGTGCTTTGTTTACAGACACACCGTTCACCTCCGTCGCTGATTAGCCCTGGCAGCATAAATAGAGCGACGTTAAATAACAAAAAAAAAAAAAAATGAGAAAAATCAAACTTCTAATAAACTAAAATTTCTAGTTGTATCCGTATTATAATATATTACATAGCAATTTTATGGCATTTGACACTATATATTTTTCGCAGTGTGCAATTACAAATTAATCGTAATACAGAAATTGAATAATTACGACAATAATAATAATGATAATTATATGATGACAATATAATAACGATAATAATGATAATAATGTGCTAATTGTACACTGAAGTGAAAAAGAAAAGATGAATCTAATTAATATTATACGGTACGATGGTAATAAATGTCATGAATATTAATTTACCGTAAATTACGTATACTACTAGATTAAATAAGTTCACCGTTCAGGAATAATGTAGGAATATTGATTTATCCTGTGTGCACAGTATAATATTAACGAATGTCAACAAAAAGTATTATTTTTCAAACGTGGGATATTATATTCGATGCTAATTGGACAAACCAAAAAATTTTATTAATTGACGACATTTCAATGGATTTTATACATCCTCATCAGGCTAAACCTTTTTATACATATTATCGACATTATTTTTCAAGTATATTAAAATAATATTAAGTTAGTTACAATATTACTGCCAAAAATTATACGTTTAAAAGCTAAACTTGGGACACTAATATGTCATTCTAAAATTAATTAAAACATAATAAAATTAAAACAAGGTAAGAAAGATTGTTATAGTTTATTTTATATTTCTACAGAATTTAACAAAATTATACAATTTACCTTTCTTCCGTACTAAGGTCCATAATCAACAGTGAAACTATGATATAATACATTTATACGACAAAATATATTCACGTTTATATATCGTTGGATTTACGCATTGGAGATTGCGCAACATTGGTTTTTAGTTAAAAAGTATATTTGATTGTTTTTACAAAAAGCGAATAATTTCACTTATACTTAATGAAACTTTAATGTTCAATAACAAAATGTTGTGAAATAAGAATAATTGATTTAACTATTTAACTTACGTGTACAACGAAATAGAATTTTATGGATATGTCAATCTTGATGCATTTTTAAGTAGGTCGCATCTAAAACAAGGGGCTAGAACAATTTGTTTGCTGGTAATAATAATCATAATTTATTTTAACACTAATAAAACTATTCAATAGTTTTTAGTATATCCATTTTATAAATATATCGCGTTGTAAATTTTTCACCAATTTTTAGACGAATAATAAAGAAATTATTATTTAATTTAATATTAGCTGATTTTTCGACCATATTTATATGAAAGTTAGTTATAAAAGGTTAATTTATTTCATATCGAAACTGTACACTATATTTTATTAGAGAATAATTAAATTTTGGAATTAATGTTACAAACAAAAATATATAATTGACGTATCGATACGATAGTGGAGGGTTAATTCTCTCATTGATTGTAACCCAGGTACGAAAGGCCTATACGATGATTTACGACTCATTAACGTTTCAAGCTAATGCTTATTGTTGTAGATGCTCGTAAATTACCCGTGGTATGCGATTTGTAGGTTCACTTCCGAACTTGTTTCTTACCTTACGAACCAGTTTAATTTGGGGTTACGGATAAAGAGGTATTTAGACTTTGAAAATTCTTGGTTTGAGCGTTAAAGATGATAAAAAAATAAAAAGGAAGATTGATGGTATAATGATGATTATCGTATCCGTTCAATTATGGTTATTAATTACCTTTCAAATTTACGTTATACGGTATTATTAGAAATTTTGGGTAATATATATATAAGCACCGTTCGAAATTGCAGTTGAAAAATTTTACTATTCCAAACAATTGATTTGTATTTTTTAAGGAAAATGATAATGTGAGAAAATAGAGTTTAACAAAGTGGAAATCCATTATGTATCTATCTATATATCTATATATCTAGAGAGAGAGAGAGGGAGGGAGAAAGATTGAATCGAACTGCTCAATCAGCGCAAAATATACTTCAAGTCGGAGTTTCTTGGTTATCTAACCGAAGCACAGCAGCTCCAGCGTTATACATAACCGATAAGCCGCAGCAATTCCCTTAGGACTTCCTCTTTCGTTAAGGCTGATCGTTTACTTATCGCTAATACGTAACGGGATGCAAAACCGACCACTGTAAATCGGGAAGGGTGAACAATCCTTTTTTTTTCTCTATTTTCTTCTTTTCCTTCTACTTACTACTACTCTACCATTCACTTTGCTTTTATTTCGAATACTCGCGCCGAGAAATGTTTAGAGGGTGGAATTCGTAGAGACTTCAAAGGGGTTCGCATGTATACCAAACACACGCATTTATTCTCCTATTTTCTCTGGAGAAAAAATTTTTTTTTTAAAGGGTCATGGTTACTCAAGCGAATTTTACGCTTAAAGACAAATTATTTAGATTTTGTAAATTCTTTTTGATACACGGTATATTACGTATTTAAAATAGTACGAATACATTCAGCGTTATATTTACCATTTACTTTATTCCAATGGTAAAATTTACCCATCCAAAAAATGAGAGCTCATTTCTAACGTAATTAAACAGTGTCTAATGTATAATAATAATTACGTGCATTCAAATAATTTCATTAAAAAATAGTGATGATACAAATATTCGTTTAAAATATACAATTGAGCGATAATATACGCGTAACCTCGCTCGGTATATACGAAAGAATTTCATCTTTCTTGAGATGGTAGGGGAAAAATTAAAAGTATTTCATGGTCAAATTTTTATAGATTTATTATGAATGGTACATAAATTGTTAAAATTTTTGTAGGCATTTGGAGATATAACATATGATAGTTATATCGAAAAACTAAATAAAAAAGGACATTTTATTATTACTGTGGATTTAATAATATTTTTATGATCAATTTTTTAAAATTAATATTTTAATTTTTAGAATAAATCGTATAATTAGAATGCTTATTGAAATTACGAAACAAATATTGACTAACTATAATATTGTAATCCATATTTCCGAAGTACAACAATTTTCGTATTATATATGCTTATATTTGGCGTCCCTTTTCGCAAAACATTCTAATACATTTAACTATAACAGAAAAGAATGTTAAAAAATAATGATAATTAAAAACTTTTTTTTAAAAGCATGGACTTTTTTATTGGTGTAAAACGTTTGTACTAAGAAAAATACTTGTAATATCAATGATTTCAATTTTTACCTACAAATTAAAATGGTAATTTTTTTATAACCGACCAGAAAATTTCATGAGAATGGGATTTTACTGTAATGGATAAAGTATAAAATGTACAAATGAGCAAATTTGTGTAATTATAAGAATTTTAACGTTACGAGTGTAATATAAGTAAAATAAATATGGTATAAAAAAAGGAAGATAAGTACGTCTGATAATTTTCAATATCGATTCAACAGCGATGATGACGAAAGGGGGCTTTTGATACGCAATAAAAATTGGTCAGTCGCGTTATGCACTTTATACCATCGTAAAATATTAATGCGACACACCCGCGACACAATGTTAAAAGGTACATTATTTACGACGTACGCATATTTTCAATCAAAATTATTTTTTCGACCATAAAAAAATTTTTACAACACCGAGCAAAAATATGTATAAATACATATATATATATATATATATACATGCAAACTTTCTCACTTCGGAAATGTAAAACATTTTGTACAAGTAAAATAAAAAAAAATAAATGTACATCGAATGTACGCGCACATTTAATTTTGGCATCGGACCAACAACTTATGGTACAAATACTCGTGTGAACATTATGCGAGTGACGTTTTTCCACAAACTGATCAGCTGATCGGAATTCCCAAGCGGTATTACGGAGGACACGAATTTTTTTTGTGTTGATACATCGACTTCCGTTCCGACGTTTCCAGGTACGCACACGCGGAGCGTTTAAGGTTTCCCGCATAAACGAAACATGGACGTAAATTGAATAACTGATGATAAATGCATTTATTGCTATAGTATAACCTATATACCGAATCTGTTCTGTCCGATTTTATATTGCATTTGTTATAGGCCGATAAAAGAATATTACAATTTTAAATTTTCCCGGAAATTTATTTCTATTAACGATCAATAATTTTCATTTCGATGCGATTATTATTCCATTGATAAAATATTAACGATATCACTCGTATTTTGAATAACGGTTAAAACGTGTTTTTACTTATTTTCGTATATGGAAAAATTTAATAAATGAAAAATAAAATTAATAAAAGAAAAATCATCGTCATGCCTGAGAGTCATTATAATTAACGATTCACGCATGATTCTGAATAAAGTACGAATTTGCGGTTTAAAAAAAATCGAAAAAGCAGGGGAATACGTATGTATATATATGTATACAAATTCGCAGTAAATAAACGAGTTTGGATGATAAGATAACAAAATATCGGGTTCCATAAATCCAAGACTGATCCTCCTTTACTTTCACGGTTATAATTTTCCCTCGTGTGACCGTCGAAAATTCAGCGTCTTTTCGGTTATGGCACTTGGCCATCTATATACCGAATACGTCTGAGTCGGCGATTTACGATTGGATTTCGAATGGGAAATTTATCTCCACGTAGTTTCTAGATGCTTTTAATTGACCAGATGCTCTCGCCCAGATCGCAAAAAGGTTTTCCGATTTTTCATTTATCTTTCGAGGATATATACAAACCGAAAGCGTATCTCGAACTCGTCCTTTTTAAAGTGACGTTGTATCGTGTTACGGATTATTCCGTTTGCCGGTTTGGTATAGAGGTATTACCGTGATTACCATTAGTAGGTACCCGAACTGAATTAACGATTACGTAACCATCGAGTCGCGTCGAATTTCTGGTCAAAATTCAATGGCGGTATCAATAATACAATTGACGAGTGATAGTACGTTTCAATGATTAATTTCCCTCCCATCCTGTCATAATTTACATGTATATGCATCTCTGTTTTATCAACGATCAACTTGGTTGTTGCGTTATTGTCTAGTCGATCAGAGTTACGTTAGTTCGCATCGAATTTCTATAACCTATGCGATTTAGATTTTTTATTTGTACATTTCCTCCGAATATTAAACATTTACTGAAATTACGCTGTTTTTGTGATTATACATAACTGTTCGTAAATCAGTTACTGATGCCTCTAGTACAATTAAAAAAATAATTAAAAGTGCTTGATGATTAAAAATTGCCAAAATGAAAGTATCTATAACTTAGAGATTACAAATGTTTCATTCTTGCCTATAGCCGAATAGATATCTCACCGGTACATCGATTAATAAATTATAAACTGATAAAAATATGAAACTGCCTTTCATATCTCAAAATGTTAATTTATGGAATATGGAACGCAGCCTACAAAATGATTATAGAATGTAGCCTCTTCTTGGGCATTTTTGCTTCAGCAATTTCTATTGGGCTTTAACTGCTTCATGAATAGCTTAATATTTTCATATCTAAAAAACGTGTGAAAAAAATGCAAAACTAACCGTTTTATCATTTAGTAAGAATTGTATACTTTTGCTATAGTAAATTTATACTTTTAATAATTGGTATTTTATAAACACAATTTAAACGAACAAACCTTTACCAAAGAAGATAAATTATTTGTCCCGTGATTTGTATAAGGTTGCACATTTATCGGTCTATTTGAACTAATCTAATTTTATATTAGAAAAGGCTTAATGTGCTTTTTGTTGGATTACCAGAGTACATTCTATAAAAAATTCTTGGTGTTCCGTTCTCGATCTTCAGTTTGGACTCCTCAGTGGGTAACTGATGATCTTACCTTACTATTTTATATACAATTAAATGAGCAAACCTTTAGTTAAAATAAGCAACAAAAAAACTACATTCTTATTATCTGACTCGGAAAGTAGGATAACCACAATCAATGTCACAACTCCTTATTTAAGCCTCGAGACCGCATAATGCGGTCCCCCAAAAATATCTCGTATAACCATAATTTATGTAACCACTGTGCTTTTTAGACCCGAATATCATCGCGTTTAGATAAAAGTATTTTTCCACGGAACAAAACGTTGCACCAGACGGGGATACCTTTCTTTCTTTTATTCCTTTTTTCCTTTTTTTCCATTTGTAAGGGGTTCTAGCCGCGAAAAGATTTATGGCGAATGGTCAAGTCACTTTAAAGAGAGAGTTGGGTTGGAGAAAGAATTTACATACATGATATGCACGGGTGGTTTTAATTTCGCGATAATGTTCTTAATCGTCTTAAATTCTTTTCGTTACACTTCTTTTTTTCCTCTTTGTTAATTTTAAAATTTGCAAATTTAAAAATTTATTTTTTTGTTTCCATCGCATTGGACGTAATTTTTATTGCATTCTCACTAGTACTGATCAAGCGATCAATGGTTAATTTTTACCGGGCATTATAGATTAAAATTTAGTGATTAGAATATAAAGTTTGAGTCTTTAACAAAAAGATCAATTTTTACCTGCTATGAAATGAGAATGGTGAGATTATATGAAACTATTTTTCCGTCATAAATAAAGACATAGGCATTATAATTTAATTATAATCGTGTTAACTAGAAAAAATGAATTGAATATAAGGCATCAACATGAAAAACAGCTGTTTATTGATACGTTTTTTAAAAATATATATATATATATAAGTAAATAAAGAATATAAATATAAAGAGAATAAACAGATAAAATACAAAGACAATGGGATAAATTGAAATAAAATAATGACCAAAAGGGTAAAAAGTATAATAGCGAGTGAACGATGAAGTCTGAATTTGGCTGGGCACCAACGTTTTTGGCATAATGAATTGCAGTCAAAGCTGCGCTATCAATTGCATTGGGATTCTACGAAAATTTAAACGTTGCGGATAAAACTGGGGTAAAAGTTTAAGTGTCTTTGGTTTTTATACTCACATGTCGGTCTCGATCTGTTTGGCCTGGTTAAAGGAATCCAAGGTCTTTGTGGTGGATGATTTGCCGTCACTGCAATAAATAACAAATATTTCACATTTCAATTTTGTCTATTCGAGTAAATAATGTACATTTTATTTAAAATTTATATAAAGCCCATGGTACGATGAAGTTGAATTGATCGCTTTGGGCCCGATCGTTACAATCATAGTAAATAACAATACAATATAATCATTTACACTAAATCGTTTGATTCTCTATAAATGTATTTACATTTATCTAACAATAAACAAGCTACGATATAATAAAGCTTGGAGTAAAGTATATATTATAGAATAGTTAAATTTTAATCTCAAGTCTGGAAAAAGTTGCTGGTGAAAACTATAGAATAAGACAGCCTCTGATATTAAAAAACTTCGTGATCCATTGTGTTTGCAATTTCACTAATATATTTTGTCCCGTCGAGGATTAAATGTTATAATTAATAATAATTATTAAAACATACGAATATCTCTTCGATAATCATTATTTTCCTGTAACGTCACTCGTTCTGATTGATAATCGAAATTTTACACGTTCGAATAAAATGAATAATTAATAAGTATTTCCAAGTTTAGAACAGTCGGATGGGACATTTTGATATTAATTTTATCCCAACGAAATTTTAAATTATATAAACTCTAGATAATTAAGGTACATTTTTTATATACTTGTTTAATATATTAATCGTTTCCACACAGCAATGTTACAAATGTATTGCGTAAGGCGCTTTCGGTCGTTCGATTGTATTATCCAATAGACGATCGGTATATGCTGTAAAATAGCAAACATGCCTACACAAATGAATAAGACAGAAGACACGCATAGCGCATTAGTCGGTGAGTCAGTAGAGGTTAAACAATGCATTCCATGGCTAATTATTGGTCGCGTCGTTTGGTTTTGCGGAACGTGCCGTCGTCTAATTCCTCGGGGTTGACTGGGTATATATAACTTGTGAAAATTATGGCTATAGTACATTACATCGATCGCTACAGATTCGTTTCATTTTAGTTATATCAATGGATTTTTATCTTATGAATTGTGAAAATATAATTAAATATGTATGGTCAATTATTTTGGCTTTTATAGGAATCATTAGAATTTATTTGTTTCATTTTTATTTTTTAATTTTAGTGTTACCGAATGAGTGCGTAAAGTGGCTTCGTAATATGTTGCCCGGCACTACCTTCGAATACGTTAAGTTTATAAATTTTTTATTTTTCAAGAATCGATTATCGTTGTAAAAAATATTTGTGTATGCGAAACGATCTAGCCATTGCGAGAAATATTAATTCGAAGAAATATATATGTATAATTTACAATGAATTTGTTTTAGCGAATCCTTCTCTCTCGAGTATAATATAATTTTTATAGTTTTGCGTATTATACGTCAGTACATATATATGTATATGTCGGTATTGATGATATAACCATAGATACAGAATGCGCATTCAAAATTTGCTTCGAGAGAATCGGAAATATTTCGTAGAGATAGTTGTTATCTCTTTCTAATCTGGAGGTAGTAGAGATTCAATGACGGAAGAACAAATTGCAACAGTCATATCCCTGTCTCCATTTTTAACGGTGTACATGAAAAAACTTTTAAGTGCGTGTATAACTAATTCCAATGTTGCGTATATAGTTACACTCGCAACACGACCTTTAAATACTTTTACCTTTGTTAGTAAAATTTAATTATTTAATATAGTTATTCAATATTGAACAATTACTGTTCATTGATGTACACGAGCAAATTAAAATCTTCAATTTCGTAATTAATAAAATAACAATTGTAAAAAATATCGGGGTTCGTCCGGAGATTTACTTGGTAACAGTCCGATCCAGATAGATCGTCACCTTTTATAAGTAGTTAAAATTTTCCATTTTTAACTTTTAAAAAAGTAATTTTAAAAAGATTTTACGATGAATGACTGAATATTTTACTAAAATAGTTGAGTTATTGATTGAGAACTGATATAAAGATAAATCTTGATAAATATAAATTATCTTATAATCTTGAAAACTTAAACTGTACGGCACTTCGAAAAGCTTAAAAATAGAAAAAAAAAAACAAGAACAACCGTACTCTTAATGGAACGTAAAAGCCCGATAACGGGTTTTGGAACTTGGTACGGTTTATCTGTACAACGACGAGAAAAAAAAAATTATGTCATCGAAGAAATAAGATCGTCCCTCATCCTTAGGGGCTGACGACGTCCTACTCACCGGATAACGAGCAACGACGTCAGTAGCTTCGAAATCAATAATTACGATAATGGAGTTTACGAGGTTGCCGATGGCTAAAATGCGCTCCTATGATTTAGAGGCTAACAAACCGATCGACTTTGGTTTCACGGTTATTGTAACGTCGAAACGTAAAGATATCTTTAAAAATTATTTAGTAAAACCTGTTATTACACGCGCATTTGAAAACTGTAACGTAACTTTTTAAGCTGCATTTGTTATAATGTTATAAAATTCCCGTTCAATCGGTAGTTCGAAAAGTTATTTTACGATGTCATTAATTATTTAAACTTTTCGTTAAATAAAAAATCTGATTACTCAACGAGATGTACACGAGCGTAATAAGTAAAGTGAAAACAAAAACTTTTCTCACTGCATCGTATAAGATAAGAATTTTAATCTTTATATTTTAGTCACATAGTCTGTTATAAAACATCTCTCTTATCAGCGCGAACATTTTTCACATAATGCAAAGTGCAATTTTATTAAAAAAAGATGTAATAATTCTATATATATATATATATATATATATATGTAATTTCTATTCTAGTACACGCATTAACAAGGTTAATCTACAATTTTAAATGAATGTTTTCTCAAGATTAGACCGATTACTCGGCTAAAGAAACATTGCACATTATATTATATAATTAATCGTTTACATACTTTTCGCACGTAAATGACAAACTAATTAAAAAAAACTAATCACCTGATGAAACAAGTACATTAACCTGTATAACTTTTTAGAATTTATTTCCAGCCAAATCACATATTGTGTTTGAAGTTGCGCAATCATTCTCTTTCTTCGTTTCAATTTTATTTCTGAGCTTTCTTCGTTTTTGTATATAGCGTTAAGATTTAAGTTGACTCAAGCGAGTCTCGTTGTACTTAATGTGAATTCGCGTCAAAGCCTTGAAATGTTACAATTGTTGTTTTAAATAAATTTATTTGGATTTGTTCAAAATTACTAATTAATTTATTCTTCAATAATTGTTTTTGAAAAACATGTAAAAGTTTCAAGAAAAACTGATAAAACCAAGATTTTTTTACTTTTTTTATTTTTTCAAATAATTAGTCGTTAGCGTATATATTTTTCTTAAGATAATTCTACCGATTAGAATAAAAATTAAGATATTTTTGAATTTTTGTATACCGTTTCACAAATTACTTAAAAATCCTTACTTAAATTTTTGAAAAACTGGATGGCTTAGAAGTAGATTATTAATATTTAATTTTCTATTAATTAACATGAACTTTTATGACAGTTTGTATTTATTTGTGTATCACTGAGTAGTAAACACAATTTCTATAATAATAAATAAATTTACGACGAAAAATAATTGCCTTTTAAAAGTATCAAATCTATCTTATAATAAAAATTCATGGAAAATATTAAACATATACAACCTTGAATGTCCTATAAATATACTCTATGAAAATGAAGTTTTACGCGGGAATTGAATTTTTGGCTTCGAATTTTTAGTAATTTACTTTCCAATGGTTAATACGAAAACTATGTAGAAAGTACCTCAACGTATAGTAACTATTTTCATACAATTTCGAGAATACTCGAGCTCCTCTCGAAAAGTTAAAATAATTTAATAAAAATAACACGCATATATACATGGATTCCCGTAAAACGTTTACGCAAACTTGAAAACGATAAGAAATTAACCTTTAAGAATTAAGAATTAAGAAGAAGGGGAAAAAGAAAAGAAGAGGCGCGATAAATAAAATTACAAAGAAGAAGACGAAGAAGATTAAGACTACGCGACTTAATCGAAAAAGTTTTTCGCAATTGCATCCGAGGGAAGGTAGCGCGCGAAATGCAACATTAGTTGAAATAGGGTAGCTATCCGATTCTCGCTTCTTCTTCGTGAGCTTTATCGAACCTCCGAATATTCTACTTCTTCCTTTTTTTCTCTCTCTCTCTCTTGGATTTTCTGGGATATCAAGAAAATTTGCGAGTTCCCTATCTCGGGACGTTATCACTTTAGATTAGCTCGTTATTCATGTGGGAGAATCAAGAATGAACTATATTTTTCGAGCGTTATTACATTTTTTTAAAATTTACCTTTAATTTTTTTTTTTTTCCTTTTTTTTATGAATTATCGGTGTATAATTATTGTTTTTTTTAACATTCTATCGTTAATTAATTCACCAAGTATTTTTTAAACGGCATTGTATTAAAATTGTATATCTAAATAGGTTGATGTAGCGTAATTTATTGTAACGAGGACTTTCTGCGAACATGCAAATACGCAATAATAATAAAATATGCTACACGAATTATGCAAATACTTTAATTTATATTAAAATACTTCTAAGAAATTATTTTCATTTATTTTCAAATTGCGCTAAATATTAAATTATTTTACATCCCGAGGCATTTTCAATTTGTAATACATGTAAATATTTACAAATGGCAAGTTATTAAAAAAGTACTTAAAAATATTAAAAGTTTATTTGTGTTACATTGAAGTAAGTCATAAAACGAAGAAGATTGAATAATATACAGTTTACGTAAAAGAGTGTTGGAATTGGTGCAAAATAAAACGAAATTTAAATTGAATGAATTAATATATAATATATACAATTTTCAGCACTGATTTCCCAAGTAAAAAAAAAACATTTTCTTATTAACTTCTGAAATCCGATTTATGGAAAAATCATTCCATATTGTAAACGTAACGTAGATCAATAGAATTTGAAAAAAGAACGTGGAGTTAAAATTTTTATTCCCTTAAGCAAGTTGCATATAAGCAACGGTAATTGACCAGCCGACTTTGGGTATAGTTAAATCGGAAAAGTTAAGATATCGACGAAATGGAAGGACAGGGAGAGAGGGAAGAGACGGAAAGAGACGAAGAAAATCGAATCGTCGGCAAATAATAAAATACAAAGTTAATGGAAAAAAGTTTGCGGATAAGGTGGATACAAAATTTTGTAGTAGGGGGGGGGGCGAATACAAAAGAGAATAACGAAAGAAGGTATGAATCTGTAGAATTTGTATATAGACAAGATGAAATAATTGTAAACGAATTAAAAAGAGCTTTCGTGAATGACGAAAGAAGTTCTGGTCGATTCATCTGTACGTGATGGTTATCTTTTTTCTCTTCATTAAAAGTCGAGAAAATTTTTATTAAAAAAAGTAGACAGATTTTTTTTTTAATAATTGTGAAAACTCGGGTCGAACGAGAGTTATTTACTTAGAAAGCAAATCCGCACCGGCAATGCGTGAACTACGTATTACAAGCACGTAGAAATCACACGTAAAAAAAAGAAAGAGGGATAAATTCCTCGAGTCATTCAAATTTCTCTCGTTTCGGAAAAGAAGTCCCTTCTGTGCGTTATCACCCTCAACGATTTTACGAAGGAAGCTCAGATATATTACCCTTGCTACTGGTTCACCATTGTTTTTCTCTCCGATCGTGCGGCACTTTAAAGAATGAAACGTTAAATCAAGGTGCACACGCGCGTCGCCCCTATATACGAAAAGTCGGTGGAGCGCGACTTGCGCAATTGACGGTTTATTTATACTACCGAGGCGGTTTTCCTATATATATATACATATATACGTATACGATGTCTCCGGATTACGGGTTTTTCCAGGAAAATCATTTGTTTCCGTTGCTCAAGAGGAGTAACGGTGTTGCCTTTTTATTTTCGGGGATACGCATCGTTGATACTTTTTTTTTTACTTTTTTTTTTTGTCGAGAGTTAGAGAGGTGCCAGAAATCTATCGAGATATTGTGTATTTTAGTTATTTGTATTTATCAATACTTCGGTCCGTAAAGATTACCGATTTACTTAATATTAAAATAAATAATAGTTATAAAAAATATTTAGTAGAAATTTAAAATTGAGGGGATGTCGAATTGGTTGTTACCAAAATTACGAGAAGATATTTGAAAAAATTACGAGAACAGAGTATACTTTGCTAGAATATAATCTACAATTCTGCAAAGTTTCATGAGTTTGAAGAGAAATTGACCCGCCATATCTAATAATTATTTAAATTATCTCTATAGATATGTACTACTGCACCAATCATCTTGAAACTTTATAGAATAGTGCATTACGTCGGAACAAAGAGAGCAAAGTTCTTGTAGTTTCCTGTAATATGAAATATTAAATTTTGTTAAAATAATATTTCGTAATCGGTAAATGACTCGGATACTGGTAACATCATGAGTTTAACATTCCCTTGAGCGTATCCTCTTATGAAATTTATTTGTAATAGAGAATTCGATGGTCTCGATTATTTTCGTGAAAAGTGGCTTGTTATGAATCAATGAAACACAAATTAAATGCATAAGATTTTTCGGTTAATTATTCAGGTAATTATGCATTAATAAGTAATTTTATTTAATTTATTATAAATTTATAACCAAAAAATTTAATATCTGATTAATATGTCAAGAAGATAATATCCATTCAAGAGATATTTCAATGGTTTTATGCAATAAAATGAAAATTTCAAGACAATTTGTACTTATTCAACTTAATTTCAAACGTATGTCAAAAATATTTTAATTACCTGATTTTTATACAATTTTAATCATTGTTATAACTACCCGTTTAATGATTTTTTACTATACTAATTTTTCCGTCTTGAACGATGTTATTTTTCTTAAAGTTTCCAAAGTACAGGATCAGAAAATACTCAATAGATTTTTTGTAAGACTTACTTCTAGAGCATTGCAGTTTGAAAAAAGGGGGAAAAAAAAGTAATCCAAAAATTTACGAACGTAAAATTTTTTGCAGATTACCAGTAAGGGATAAGGGAAGGAAAAATGGCGAGTGGCCTTTTTATTTTTCTTCGGGTGGTATAGAAAAGTAGGAAGGAGCATCGGAGTTAGATCTATCCAGGGATGATCTCAGGCTTTGTCGTTGCGACGTCAAAGTGAAATCCACCGAAAATAGCTCGGCTGTTTCTGACAGCGACGTGATTCCCTTGGAAATACAAGATATCGATAACGGAACTCGTTGGATTATTTACGATGAAAATCCGGAATTATTTTCATGTATTTCTTAATATTCTTCCCTTTTTTATTTCTCTCTCTCTCTCTCTCTCTTTCTCTTTTTTCATTCGTACGCGTACATCGTAGCTCTTCGCGGTCGAGAATACTCGGATAAAAAGTGACGTTTACAATTACTAAAAAAGCAGATTACATTGTATAATAGCAATGCAAATATCTCCTGATTTTGGTGTATCGCTCGAATATATAATTTTACTGCACTTGTTATATATCTATAAGCGTATATATTATTTTTTCCTTTCCGAACGGCACATCGAAATCCAAGTTATGTAATACGCACATATTTATTTACGAGTGAACTCGGGCTCATTAGATACCCTGTATAGGAAGCAATAAATTTCTCGATTTTCCATTGAGCCCGAGGCAATAAAACAGAACTACACACGTAGCGCACGGTTGATTATTTCTTACGAGCAAACACGCAATGATTAATACAACAAATAACCACCATGCCTTTAAAATTCGTATATTTTCGAAAGTTATCACATAGTTACCTTTTTATTTTTATCTATACGATCTATAAAACGTGTTTTTACATTAGAAATTTAACATTTTCACGTTTACGCTTCAAGTCGGTTATCGAAGGAGTTTAGAGTAAAGACACTTATGTACCTATCATATATTTCACGTATTAAAGATACTATTAGTATATTGTTAGGAAGGCTAAATTCACTTGAGCTTAAAAAAGTAAAATATTAAATAATAAAAAAGAGGGCCAATGGTCGTCGAGGCATCGGTATGCGACTCATCCATTGAGAAGTTTATAACCGCATTCCTCGTTTCCTGAAATATGACGCCAAATAGCATTCACGGCGAGCCGTGGATTTCTCATGCCGATGAGAAACGATATATGTACCACCTTACACCCTCGAGGTGCCTTGGAACAATCTTTTCTATGCGTCTTTCTACTTATCGGTAAGAGTCAGTTCCGCTTTCCGCTTAACGATTATTTTACTTTCGATGAAGAGGAAGAGGAACCTAATAACAATATACAAAGAAAAATCGTTACTTTATTTTTCGTATATAAGAATATAGTCACGCTCAAAATATCGTATATTTATCGATATTTTACGTTTAAGCTTTACTCTAAGTTTGACAGTCTGAAATATAATATAATATAATATACATATTAGACGTTTGAATTAAGTAAAATTTAATTATGGTTCGAACGTATAATCAATATGTAATATTAAATAATTATTTGTAAATTATTTACATCACTTTTTACTTGTAGTTAAAAACATTAAATTTTATACGAAATAAATAAATATATGGTCTCGATTGGTCTATTCAATTTTGGCGAGGTGTAAGATTTAATTCGCCCAACGACGATGCGAGACATTACTCAATAATTTGAGCTATACTCGATCATCAATTGTACAGTACGTTGCAACAATTTTAAAGGAAATAATTGTACATTACATTTAAGAAAAGTAATGCTAATAATAGATTTCAATAAGTGCTATACAAGATTTTGTGAATGCTGTGTCAGAAAATGCGAAATGCTAAAGAAAATATACTAAGATTAAAAAATTTCGATTGATCGTTGACGAAAATTCCTTTTATTTGTTTTTTTTTCATTGCGTACACAGAGAAAAATATTGTATTGTAAACTTATCACTGATATCTTTAGTAATAACACAGATTAACAATATCTAAAAAGCACTATATAGTTAATGAAGAATATTAAATAGATATTTTAGTAACAATTACAAATTTTTTTTATATTTTTTTAGTAATTTTTTTTATTTCAACAATTTGTCATATCACTAACGATGATATGGTAATTTTAAATTATATACGGTGTTATCCGTGTACGATTTTCGCTATATCAATATTGCCAGCTTTTAAAGGTGCTTAAACGTAAAATTTCATCGTGTTTTACAAATTTTGGAAGCGGTACTGTATGTTAATAATGTGTTTTTAATGTCAATTCGCGTTTGACACTATATTTAAATAACGCTTGCGAGATACTTGTAAAATAATTGAGTTGAAACGTTACATGATTTACCTAGTTCCGGGTGCACTCAAATATTTCCACATATTTCAATCCTCACCGTTAAGTATTTTCTAAGCTTTTATTCTCTCGGCAGGTTCATCCTATCGTATATACTTTAACTGTAACTTTGTATTCTTACTTGGCATTTTTATTGCTTTGTAAACAACGCAGTTAAAAAGTTTGAAAACTTTATATACACAAGCATTTTTGCAAATGCGCGTTCCCCAGATTAGAAAAGAAACTTACTTTTTTACCTATTGAATTTTAAATTTCGGTTATCTCGAGTGCCATAAATATTTTACGCGTTCGTGGATTTATTCCAGATATCTTTTTTTTTTCTTCGCTAGCGCAACGCCGTCTCGTCTTTCCTATTTTTCTTTCAAGTGGATGTCCGAATTTTTAAATAAGATGGAATACGCGATCGGTAAAATATACCATCGTATTCTTTCGATTCCCACGAAGATGCGGTAATACGCGTCCGAGTTGATCGATGATCACACTCTTTACACTCTCGACGAGTTCAACTAATTAGCATAGAGGCTCGCGTACGCGCGATATCGAGTCACCGACATTCGATAAAATACCAAAGGTAAGTATTTAAATACAAAGGTTCGTGGAAAGCGATGGAAAGGAAGACAAAAAAAAATCGGTAGGAATCGCAGGAACGGCAAGTTTATCACCTCTACCAACTTTTCGACGGTTTTACGGTAGGTTTTAAATCGGGATACCCTGAAATGTTTACGCACTCGTGTTTTACTTTCTCTCGTGAATTATTTTACTCCTCGACGCACTTTTTTCCGTTTCACTCGAGCGCCAAAACTAATTTTGGTTAATGGAGTTCGATAAGTGTGTTTATTCCGTCTTGTAAATATTAATATATATGCGCGTGATGTGTGCGTTCGCATATATGTATATACGTGTACAAACACAAGCATTTCTATATGGAAATTAAATTGAAATGAAAGTTATTTGCTTGGCAAAGTTGTAATAATTTGAGGTTTAAAAAAGTTTAAACTCGAGAAACTCGTAAGGGAATTCGAAAAGAGTTTGCCTTATGCAAATTCAACTTTTGTACAGTCGCAGTGTGTTCTACTTTTTAAATTTCCATTTGGAAAATTGTGATTTTTAAAAAAGACGCTTGTCTTTTCTTGTATATATCGGCCTTCATTCGAGACGAATAACCCCACTTGACGTTTACTATGTATATGTGTGTTTTTTGTTTCAGTTTTTTCTTTTCTATACTTTTAATCTAATTTTTTGTATTGTTGTTAATTGCATTTCCATTTCGTTTTATCGAACGAAAGTAACATATTTTTTCATTTTGTTTAAAAATAAAAGGTGTATGTGTGTGTGTGTATAAATATACACCGAGAGTCGAGTTTTAAATAAATGTCAGATGCCGTCAAGTTATAAAAAGATGCGACTTTAACGGGAAAATTGGATTTTTCTTCGGTATATACGTTGACACCAACGTTTAATCGACGTGAGATTGATGTGGAAATGAACTAGGAAAATATCGATATCACCCCGACGTCTATACTTTGAGTATTAAAAGAGTTTCATCGATAGAAAAGTGGTATAGTCAAACTGTTAAAAATCTGACGCGGGTAAGTAAATGATACGTTAACTTTACAAGAAATAAAAATTCTCTCGCGTTTCATCAACGCGATATTTCCTCTTGATAACAGCGAACAATTACAGGAAAATATATTCTATTACCGATTATATTGATAGTATTAATTTTATTTTCAATTACATAGAAGCGAAGAAGGATTTAATTAAATATATTATTTAATCAAATTTTAATATTCAATATGTCGTTGTATAATTGAGTTAAATTCAAAATATAACCTGTGAAGATCGTATAGCAGATTGAAGATTGAAGATATTATTTGGATTGTCCTTTATTCTAGCTATCATTCAACAAAATTGACAATTTGTAGCGAATCGCGGGACTTAAATAACTTCTTCAGTAGCTAAATATTCGCCCTATTTTTAAGCTCTCACCGGGAAATGTGATTTCGAAACCAAATATAACATCGTCACCTTTACACATAACCGCGTACAGTTATAATAATTAATAAAATTAATAAAATCTTCTATCGACTCGATATCGAGAATAATTTTGATGTTAACGATATTTACATATAAACGAATAACTTCTACAAATTCGAATTCCCTCTAAAAAGTAATAGTAACGTAAATAATAATCAATAAAGAGTGAATATAATCTCGAACGAGTTAACAAATTCGCAAACAAAATATATTACGGTAGATTATCGTACGCCCACTGGGAATTCCGGTGTTATATATAAAAATCACAATTTTAACCTTAATACTCGTCGGGCGCGCGCATCAGGAAAATTAACATAGTTATTAATAACATTATCTCACCGTCAAAAAGGTAACCTATTTACGCCAGGATACCGGCAAACAGTTTTATCTTACGCACATTTCGCACTCAATATATACATACATACATATATATACCAGACTCCATTAGAATATAATTAATTGTCGGTGATAAATTTAATGGTCTCTCGGATCCATAATAGGAGTACAACCCCCCTCCCCCCACCCCTTTCATTTCCCTCTTTTCACCTCTTCTCGTTAGAAAAAACAAATTTTACTCGTCACCTCATCGCTCTGTGGAAATAAAGACAGAGGGAGAGAGAGAGAGAGAGAGAGAGAGAGAGAGAGAGAGAGAGAGAGAGAGAGAGAGAGAGAGAGAGGGAGAATGTACGAGAGGTTACACACCCGGGACCGTTTATTAAATCGCATATTTCAAAAAGACCATTTCTCAAGGGGTGAAAGAGGAGGAAGAGGAGAAGGAGGAAATAGGGTGAAAAGGGAAGTTGGGAGGGTATTAAGTATTACGTTTTTCCGACTAATTACCGGTCGACGAAAAAAAATTTGCCAGTAAGTCACGTCAACTCGGGCGAAAGCGATTTTAATTAGATACACCGATCTCTCTCTCTCTCTCTCTCTCTCTCTCGCGGTTTCTGTGTGCGTGTTTCGTAAAAGAGATATTAAAAAAAAGAAAAAAAAGAGAGTTCTCTCTCTCTCTCTCTTTCTATAAATATATATATATACATACAAGAGAGGAGGAGCAATGATATAAAAGTGGAGAGGATACGGACGGTGCGTTAATTAGAATGCCGAACGGAAGGTGCACGAAAATTTTGTGGGTTTCTCGTTTAATTTCGTTGGTAGAGTTAAGGGGTGCAACGGGTACACTATTTATTGTATCTCAGAGGTATATATACGTTTATGGGTAACGCGGTATGTTTTAATTTATTATTTCGAGCATATTTCGTTGTGGTTGTATATTATATATTCATATATATTTATTATATTATTCGTCACTGTGTAGACGCGTTAAAATGGATATATACATATAACAAAACGTGGATGACGATATACATATACGATTTTAACAAAATTTGTGCTAGGTGATATATATATACCGATCTATATATATATATATATATATATATATAACGACACAGCGTTAAGTATCTTAGATGATTATTGGTTACGACTGAGGAATTGTAGAATAATCGCTAGTTTATGGGAATAGTTGTAATAGCTATTGAAGAGGGTTGTAAAAATTTAAATTGCTGTTAAGGTAAGAGCCGAATAATAATTCTCGAATCTTTGTAACTACTTTTACGAGGATGTAAAAGTTTACCGAAAATTTATTTTAATGCTCGAAATATTCCGGGTAATTGGAGAAAACGTTCGGCTGTCTTTCGTTTTGTTCTTTCGTTTTAATTTTTCTTCTTTTTTTTTTATAACTCGAGGCGATGTAGTAAAATAAATTATCAATATTACAAAAATTATACCGTTACTGTTGTATTTACAGTTCAATAAAATCGTCTCGGGTTTCTCGTGAAAAAGTGAATATCGCTTATGTCGGAGGAAATATTATTTAGTTGTTTTTTAATGTTATTGTTAATGTAGCGTGAGTGTTTTATTTTGAGAAAAAAAATTTTAAGTGATTTTAAATCAACGTGCACAGAAAATCAATTATTGAATTATTGAATTCAAAGAAACGTGTTATGGAAAGGAATTGAATTAATCTTTTTACTAAAATCTACGAATTTTATTCATTTATTACAATTGAATACTTTGAAATACGTATGGCTCTATTAAATTTTCTTTTTCTGCGAGATGTTAAAATTTTTTATTTAATTGATAATTAATTTATTACCCTTTTTTTATGTATGTGCAAATTTAAAAAAATTAATTTAATATACCTACATTTATTTTTTATAAATATTTAAATAATAATTTTTAATCGTATTGTCCATTATTTAAGATAGGTTTATTTCCATTTGGTCAAAAAGTGGACACAAGCCTCTTTTAAAATTCAGCTGAATACTCGTGTAAAATGAAAAAAAAGAAAAATGGCATAATGTAGGTAAAACCTACCACTTTGTCCAGGAACATCAAAGATTAAAGGTATTACGCACATCGCCTAATAATCAACCGAAAAATTCGGATGACTTAATCCTTCAAAAAAGAAATGAACAAAAAAAATATGAAAGTAAGAGAGAAAAGACCAAGCTCTTTACACGAGGTAAACGTATAGTAGCCGCATTTCCATGGTAATGCCCGTTTTTTATTTTTATTATTTAACGCGAGTCTGTGGGAGTTTTAAATAACCCAAGCGTAACACCAGGGTGGGGCTCGAAGCATTACGGAATTGCAACTCCGCGGTTAAGGAAGAAGCCGCATTAACACCGCTAAGTACTCAGACGTTCCTTCTTCTTTCTTTCTTTCTTTTTTTTTACTTACTTATACGTATATATATCTATGCGCACAACCCTCTGTCTCTCCTTCTCTCTTCTCGTTTTCGAGGGCTACTTTTAATATCCTTAAAGCCCGAGGAAAAGGCCATTCGCGAACCACTCGCGTATTACGTTTTTTTAGAGCTTTAGCGTTATTCGCTATAAAAAGCAAATGTTTCTTAAATTTTTCAAATGTTTTCTTCCGGGGAGCTTCTTTCCTCCCTCACCCTTCCTTTATTCTGAGAGTTATACACTTAGAATTATGTCAATGCTGCGCTTTCATTATTTCATTTGTGCGCCTTTGTAACTCCGTCACATCTCCTTTTGGGGATTGGTTGTGTTTACACGTAATCTTAAAGGCACACTTAATTGTTTCACGTTCTATCTACATTTATATTAACTTACGAGAAGAATTTTCTTGACCTCTGGGAAATGAATTCGTTTGAAACCGACGAATATGATTACTTGGCCTATATCAATAAATTGGTTTTGCATTAAATTTTTATATAAATTTGGTCGTGTCGAATAGCTCTAACGGCTTAAAAATTATTTAAATTTGAAAATAATTACAAATTTACGTTAATTTTTTATCAAATGTCTCCACTGGCTTTGTTATCCTATTATTTGATATTTTCATCGAACTATTTTAGCGCACGAAATTACAGTATTAAGGCTCTTGGTTTTTTCTATCTTCTCATGTTTTTATTGACAAGAATAGTTGTTACGAACCCGCATTATTTTAATTTTTAGGCCCTTTTCCCCGTTTACGTGAGATTATACTAAATATATAAAACAAAAATGAACAAAAAAGAGCAAAATTAATGAATTAATAATGTAAATAATAATTCCGTACGTAATATTACTATTTTAAATTATACGTGTATTTGTACGACTCATAGAAATACTCGACGAGGATTGTTTATAAAAAAAAAAATAAAATAAAATAAAATAAAATAACTGACAACCGCAAATCATTCAGTTGTGTCGTTTGTTTTTAATCCACCATCACGTACAAGACGCGCGTGAATTATCGGGTGACAGACTCAGCTTTTTCACCTCGCTTCCTGGTTTTCACGGGCGAAGAGTCGCATGCTTCGGTATTTTTTTTTAAGACATCCGTGGGATTTGTGACTTTCAAAGTAATTGTTTTTTTTCTCTTTCGATTTTACGATTGTTGATCAAGGAAATCGATTTTTAATCCGTTTTAGTGTACATAAGATATGCTCTTTTGAAATGTCAAAATTGTAAATACAACTAGTTCACACGTTACACTTTGAAAGTGTACAATCATCTATTAAGGTCAAATCGATAGTCACGTGCCGAGCGTTAAAAAAAACTGCATTACTTAACGAGTTGTTTAAAAATGATCTATATCTACTTGAACGAAGAATCGTGAATCCACTTTGGTATAGTTAAACATCGACCACCAACAATCATTTGTATGCGATAAAAGGAAAAAAAAGGAGCATACAGTATCCTCATAACCTCATCGTTATCCTAGTACCATAGATTGCAGACTCTCTCTCTCTCTCTCTCTCTCTCTCTCTCTCTCTCTCTCTCTCTCTTTCCCACCATTTTCCGAGTCTCAAAAAAAGAAAGAGAAAAAGAAAACCAACAACTAGGAGAAAAGACCTCGCCCAACCTATAAACCGAGCTTTTTCTCGTTAGACGTTAATTCGCGAACGATCCGTTAAAGAGGTATTTTTTTCACTCTCTTCGCGCGCCTTTGAAATGAGCCAGTGCATATTATATCCGCGGGAGGCGCGAGCTAAGAACGCGGAAACCAAGTCGGTTAAGAAACGAAAACAAAAAAAGAATGGAAGGCGAGCGCGCGCGAGTACGGATTATTATAGGCTCGGGTCAAGGGAATAAATACGCACGCGATATGCGGCGAGTGTTCTATAGCATGTGTGTGTGTGTATATATATATATATAAAATTATATATATATATATATACAGACCGTTCGGTTGTTTATTTTTCTCTTCTATTTTTCATCGCACGTGGCATTTGATATTTGCACGGGTTTTACTTTTCTCCTTTTTACTTTCGTGGATGCACCGAGAGTGCATTGGATTTATATTGGCGATAGCGTAGTTATATTAGTATTTCTGTATCTACCGTTTAACATTTATTTACTTTTTTTTTTGCTATGGTAAACACTCGTTTTAGGTTACGTTTAATATGCGGCTTATCCGAGTGCGAACGAAGATCGTTCGTATTTGGCACTCTAAATGCAAACGCATTGTCTCTCAGGCGGCGTTTCTCAACCGAACAACTATATATATTGCAACTAATATCAAACGATATAGTGAATATAATAAACATAAGTACAAGAACGTCGAGCGCGGGAAATTCGATAATGGAAAATTAAACGAACGATAATTTCTTCGTAAACCTAACCACAAAATTTATTCACGAGCAATCGTATTCCGGTCCAACGGATCAGCGATTTTCAAATCAGCCAAATACTGCGGCTATTGGCATTTTGGCGAACGTTCGTATTGGTGCACCGATCGAATATTTTGTTGGGACTCCTATACACTCGCGCGTAACATATTCGCATACAAGTATATATATATATACATACGTATATACACGTACGTATGTATACGTGTATAGGGAAAACAAGGTTGAAAGTCATTTTCCTATTGATCGAATATGGTAATGAACGACATTCGTGGTTTCCCGAACCAGTAATATTTGATTATTGCTCATTTATGAGATGCCTCATCTATACTCGGACATTATTTTATTATTATTATTATTATTATTATTATTATTATTATTATTATTTCGATACCTATTTTTGTTGTGGTAGTTTTTGTAACGCATCGTACGATGCGTACGTTGCAAAAATTGGAACCCATTCTTCATTTTTTTTCCAATTATTTTATCGATACAACTACACGGAGGAGAATAAATAAATAACGATAACCCAACATTACGCAGTGAAATGTTGCTACGAATAATTTTAATCAAAATTGAGAATTAGATTGAGAATTTTGGCCATCCTGCCGTTACTATTCTATATATATCTAGATTACCTACACACTTTTTTAATAAGCATGTTATCGCGTGTATAATTTACCTTGGTAAAAATCAGTATATTTTAAAAGGTCCATTTTGTTTTTTTTTTTCCACTGCTACGTTTCACTTAACTATATATATGTAATATGCGAAACATCGAATTTATTTATACGTTCAGTTTCTAGTGCTTTAAAGCACTTTGAACCTTAAATTTTTTATTACGTAGGATTGGTCATTTGATTATTAATTTCATTTTCGTCTGTAAACAACTCCTATAAATTTTAATGTTATTATATTGATTCGATATCAAATTTTCAGAAAGATTTTTAATGATTTTTTTAATAGTTTTAACTAATTAATATGTATATCAATCCTTATTTTACTTGTTTTCTACCAGAGCACAAGACAATAATTTATCATTGATAACTAGATACTATATGTAAATATGCAGATCCGTCGTATAAATCGAATAATCTGGAAAATGTGGTAGATTTATATTTATATATATGTATCTGACTCGATAAAATTATTTATTTACGATAGTTAATGAAAAGCTCACCGTTAAAGCACAGTGAATAGCCTTGAAAACATTCTTAAGTGGTATCATTTCAAACGAATGAACCGAGTATTCATTATAATTCGCCTTTGATGCATCTCCTTTTGACTACGTTTAAGCTCTACGAGATGGAAGTCAGAGTTGATACCTCTTTAAAAGTTCTCAGCCAGTTATTTATTATTTAACTTAAGGGAGTGAGAAAGAAAGACGGAGATAAGGACGGAGATTTAATTTATATTCTCGAAGGGATTCCTTTTTGTATGTATATATGTATAAAAGCATAAAGGGGTAGATATTAATTTTTCAGTAGTGCGTCGAAAAGTGATCGAGTGATTTAATAATCGACTTTGCTCTACTGTCATTTGTACCTTTTGTACGAAAACACATTAAACCTTTACGTTTTTCGTGATAAATATATTGAATGCATTAAGCACTTTGTATATAGAAGATATTTTAAAGTTTTTTTTTTATTTTAAGACAAATTAAATTGATAGTAAGCTTTTAACCTACCTATCTTATTGACGTAACATGTCACATAAAAATCGACGTAATTAAGAAAGGGCATTTATCTGCCGTTATTAAATTTAAGGTGTAAATAATGATTACTTTTTGAGAACCACTCCTTATCAATATTATTTAATAATGAATTTCAAGTTATTGAACATTACCTAATATTGCACAAGAGTAATAGCTTCTTTTGGTAAGAGATGATTCTTGAAAACTAATAACTATTTTAACTTTTATGTAAAATTAATTAACGGATGCATTGTTATAGATAGAATATTGATAAACAATGGGCTATCGACTCTTACAAATTTCTAAAAATCAATATTTTCTTTAATTATTAACGTCGATAAGGTAGGGTAAGATAACAAAAAAAATAAAAACTATTTGTAGATATTTATTGTAATAATATTGCTTGTAAATTAAATTCCGTAAACGCCTGTACATAAATTGTATCGATGTCACTTACCAAGAAGAAAAAATATAAGCGCGCGATTTATCTCGAAAATTCATTGAAATTATCATCAACGAATGTGTATACCTGAAACAGAAAATTAATTACATGAATATTTATCGATTGAAAGGTGACTATATTTTTATATAAACATAATTAATTAATAATCGAACACGTGCATCGAATCAATCAAATCAATTTTCAATACGATTCAATTTTAGACTGCATTAATTCCGGTTTGTCAGTTGTACAATAGAATTAATTATATGTACGTATAATAATGTTCTTCGAAATATTATACATTTGTCGTAATGAACACTTTATTAATTATTTTGGGCTAATTAAGAAAAAAAACAAATACAATTAATTTAATTGATTAACGACGTCGATTTAATGGATAATTATTGCGTTGGGCCGTAATGTACGTATATATACAAATACACGCGTGTACGTCGACAATTATTGTAAATCAAAAGTAAACTAAAGTAAAAAAGAAGAGAAAAAAAAAGAGGAAAATATTCGAAGCAATAGAGTTTTAACACGTTATAATCGCAAGTTCCGGGTTGTCGAAATCACATCCATCGGACGCGAGGTCTGATAAGTCGCTTCCAGGTCTGAATTATCGGAATCCAGAGAATGCACTCGGTGAGAATCGCAGGTAAAACGGTAAAGCGAAAATTCGAGCAAAAAGGGGTACGTATAGGTGTATAAAGAGAAGAAAGATATCGCACGCACACATTACGTGATATGCAAATACGGTGAGAGTCTTATGCCGATAAAGAGAAGGATGTACCGAATGCGAATCTTGTGTTTCCCGCACCAACCGCCGTCGGCGAGTTTATACTCGCGTTTCCCTTTTTGCCTCTGTCTCGTGGTTTACGTACTGCTTCGAATCCTTTTTATGTACTTTCTTAATAACGATCATGATTCGACGTTTCTTCCATTTTCTCTCTTTTTATCTTTCTCTTCTCGGTCGTCGATTCGACTCCTGGGATTTATCTTTACTTAAGAATTTACCGTGTAATTAGAACTTTTTCTTTAATTTTTACAAAATTATACCTTTTTTCTTTTTTCTTTTTTTTTGTTACATCATTTATTTTGTCACTGGTATTGCGCGCGTCTCTCAACACAGCATTATCAATTACACGAAAATATACAAGTGTAAAAAGAGAAGACGTTTATCCGTCGATGAGTGGAAAAGAAGAGATTATTCGCAACGTTTATTCAGATTGATTTACAATCGCTTCCCACCTCCTAGGAATTCATTCGGTTAGAAATAAAGAAAACAATTTGCACGTGGCGATTAATTTTTCAATGATCTAACCGAGAGAGAGAGAGAGAGAGAGAGAGAGAGAGAGAGAGAGAGAGAGAGACAGAGAGAGAGAGAACAGGTTTCGAGCGGTCAGACTGCTCGGCTCCTTTCTCACTGGATGGCATTTATCTGATTGAAACGCAGTGTGGAATCACTGACGTTTTCAACAACCGGCTCAATCGTTACGTTTCTTTATTTCCCCTTATATCCAATAAAACGCAGAAAATTCATGTAATCTAGAATAGTGTATTTTTATTGTGTGTTTTTCTTTTTAAAAATTGCATTTTTAATAAGAAAAATTCTTGAGGTATTTAATTAGCACTAAATCGTGTACTTCGATAATATCGTCGTTCTGAAAAAGATTAACGTTATGAAAGGTTAAAGGAATTGAAACAAAAAGAAAAAAATACGAAAGAAATATGTAGAAGGAATAAATAGGTACAGAGACATTTCCACATTAATTCCGGTAGCCGGTTGCGCATAATCGATTTCAACCGATCGATTTAACCCGAGCTTGGGCGCATAATGTCAACGTCATCGAAAAGAGGGTAGCTGAATTAATCCAGGAGTAAAATGGCCAACGTTGGTCGACTCGATTGAAATATACGCGATGAGTAATCTCTCGACGCGACCGAAACGAATGAATTATTCCCGTGAATCCGTGAAACGTTCGCGTCCGGTGGGAGAATTTCCGAATCCCAAACCGTTTGGAAGTAATTCGAGGGTGTCCTTGTTACCCTTACTCCATTCTTACATATTTATATCGTTTCGTTTTCCCGACATTAAATTATTTCGCCAAACGGATTTAAAATTATTCAATTTGTTTCTTCGTTTCATTTCCAAATTTTCGACAATTTCGTTAATTCTGACAATTTTCATGCAAATTGTAACGTTTAATCGAATTTCAGTGAAGCACATTGATTTCCCGACCGTGCGTCAATTCGATCCTCCTACAGAGATATTTCTTTCCACGTCTTAGAACAGTTATATAGGTAATGATATTGAATAAATTTCGATGAAAAACAAGTGGTTTAGTGTATCCTACGAACCGATTTACGTTGGCTATATGTGGGATGAGATTTTATCTTTGATAATTGTTTATTTATATTCTTTATTGAATATTTTAAATTGTCCAAATGTAGCTCAATTTAGTCGTCATACTGACTTTCACAGTCACTTAAGAAATGCAAAATACTAAGATAGATCTTTTTTTATATACTAATTTTTTATTTTCTTTAAAATAGTCGGTGCAAATACTTCTATTGCATTAGATTTTTGGTCACTCGTTGCTTATATTCCAAGAGTTTGACTTTCAAAATGACCGAATCTGATGCGTGGAATATTGATGTATCTAACAGTCAAAGGTAACAAAGTAATATATAAATAATATATAAATAATATCGATGAAATTTTCAATAATAATTACTTGTATTTTTCTGTCAAAAATTTTGAAATCACTCAATAAATTATATGTTTACCATTTTCTATCCGAATATTCTTGAAATTATCGTTTAAGAAACTAATCGTTATATAAAACATAAATCCTTGAATCAATCGCCCAAAAATAAAGTTTTCAATTCCATTAGCAGTAGAAGAATTCCAGAAATATTTAGATCCTCCAATTATTTTTTATTCTAATAAAACTTGAAAAAAAATATAGATACCGGTACAAATTGGCCGAGGACGTATGTCACTTAAAAAATATCGATTTAACGCCATCCATCAAAAGGTTAAAAGTAATTTTTGATAATTATAATTACAAACGACAATTTATTTATCTTTGAAACTATCAGATGGAAAAATCGCAAAATGAGTAATACGATACTCACACCAAAGCGGTGTATGATTCGTACGGTATGTAACCACAAACGTGTTTTTATATTGTCAAACAAGTAAAATGATAAATACGAGAAATTTATTATAACCTGCGAATCCGTTACGTTGCAAACTATATAAATACGTACGAGTAACGAGAACAAAAAAAAATCAAAATATTTTTTCACCATATATTTGCATTAGTATTATCATATAAAATTAATTGTTAAATAATACTTTCGACAGATCGTAAATCTCCCACGGAGTGATAACATTTAAATTGCTAAACCGTTAAAATGCAAAAGGAAAAAAAAGTTTGTTTTTACATCACGCAATGTTAATATCTAATCCTACCTAAAATCACGGTAAATCACACATAATTATTGAAATTAATCGGTTTTACGTCGATGTAGCAGTAGAAGAAAAAGCAGAAAAGCGTAAGAGAAAGAGAGAGAGAGAGAACGGTGGGGCGGACGGGAAGGGGTCAGGGGGGGGGCGGAGAGGGAAAGAGTAGAAAAAAACAAAGTAATGCGCAACCTCGATTTGATTTAAGATTCAAGGAGGAATAATCGGAGCAACCGTTTAATTACCTTGAGGCGCGTATACGTTAATATAAAATAAATAGTAACACCGAAACTGTGTGTGTAAATTGTATATACCATCGATGGTAATAAATTATCGGACAAACAAGTCCCGTAAATCAGAACGAGACTAAGACGACACTGTCCCGGTAAATACTGCGAGTGTAACCGAGAGGAAGAAAACACGTGGCAATACGGAATTAAACGGCACTAAATACCACGTGATGTTTCAGTAGGTGGAATATTACTAGGATTTCGTTGAATGATATGTTTCGCTCTGTCGATGCCAGTAAAACCTTTATTTTCTTTTCGTTTTCCACGTTTCAGTTGTAATTTGTACTTTGGCACTTAAATTTGTTTTATTTTATCTTGATAATCTTTACATCTTAGATAAGCTAACAAACTATACACATATATACACATTTAAATATATAGATATATATTTAGGTATAATTTCATCTGATACAAGAAAATGTAAATAGATAACGTATTAACGGTAGCAAGGTTTTCTTTTACCTAATACGACATTTATCTCTAGTTACACGATTTTTGTACACGTATTATATTTTTATCATCTATTTATAAATTCACTTTACTGTACATATTACGATCAATTAAACGAAATTAAAATACTAATTATAATAGTTTAAGAGCAATAAACGTTTAAAAATAAAAATGGTAAATTAGTGTATCTTTCGTATATACACGGACGGAAACATAAGAGATAATAAATATTACTTCCTCGTAGAGGAAGCTTTGTAATAGTAAAATTTTTCGACTCGCTATAAACATGTTATAAGTATGTTTTAACATGTAAAGAGTCGAAATCATGTTTTTTTAGAAAATGTCTGTATGGATGTGTGCGTGTGTGTATGAATGTATACCGCCGTATTTTTTAAACTACTCGTTCAATATCGCCCAGCTTGTGTGTATAATTTATTTTTCTTTTCCGAATTCCGGAAAAGACTTTGGTTATTTATCCCTCAAAAAGTTTCTTTTAACCTTTAGACTGCCGGTATTTTTGCCTTATAAATTGATATTTTTGATGTGCAAAATTTATATACATAAAAACACCTCATATCTCTAGAGTAGTTGTCAAGGTCACAGGTGGCTCATATATGAGACATGCTGGCAGTCTAAAGGTTAAAACCAATTTTCGTTTTATAAAAAATTAATTTTTCAAAAATTTTAATAATATTTTTAATTTTTTTTCAATTGGACCAAATGCACTTTATAGACAATAAAAAAACTATCTGCTCGATTTTGGATTGACTAATTATTTCTATTAGTTTTTTTATTAAATATTTTATATATTAGAAATTATTCAGACAAATGTGGTGAAATAATGTATGATGAAAGAGCCATTTAATGGTCATAAACTGAAAACATTTCAAATAATTATATCGATTAGTTTTGATTAAAAAATTAAAACGTGAAATAATTGGGGTTTTTGAGTCGAACGTTTTCAGGAATAAAAAGAATTTTGGACTTGAAATTTTGGGAAAGAATAGTAACTTTAGTAGTTTTGAACCCTATTGTTTTTCAGTTCAAAATATCTATAGTTACCTGAGTTATTAAGCATTATATATTTTTGGACAAAATGTTTGATTTCTCATATCTCTGAAAATAATTGATCAAATATGTTAAAAAGTCGTGGAAATAGAACATAATAATAGCATTATGCTGTGACAATTTTGTTTACTTATAAAGTAATATAATGTGGAAATAACCATATTTTTAATAGAAAATGTTTTTAGAAAATCCAAAGCGAAGTAAAAAAAGATAATTTTTTCTTATTATGAACAAAAACCGCTGACAATTCATTGACTATTATGTGTCCAATATAATAAATTTATAGTATTTTTGGAGAAAATGTTTTTTAAAATTTTAAAGAAGTCTTAAATGCATTGTATAAATTTTTTTTTGTGGGAGGTTTGACGGTATCTCACTACACCTTTATTTTATTTTGCTTTTTAACCCCCTCTATCTCCATCCTTCTCGTATTAGCCCGGGGTTGTATGTTCGTGGGTAAGGGAAAACCTATGACTAAACCTGGACCTGTGGGATAAATTTTGCTTAGAATCAGTTTGAATTTTAGAATTAGTTGTAGTTCTTGTACTCAAAGCAAAATAATTAGTAGATTTTCAGTTATATGCGGATAGGAATGTTAAATAGAAAGCTCTTGATTATTCGATTTTACTTAACAAAAATTTGGAACTTTCCTAAATTCGCATAACTCGAAATCTATTAATTATTTTATTTTGAACTTAATAATTTACATGTTGTACAATCGTTGCCATAAGATTCCCTTTTGCTTCTGAACGTCGACCTACTTTACTACTACAACTGCTAAATCTACGTAATTGCCATGTATAACGTAAATGCACGGTGCGCACGCTTACTTAGTTTTATTCATTCTTGTCGAGTTTATACATCGTTTGCTTTCTCGATCATATCCGAGATCAGGAGCGGCTTCTAGTGGAAAAGTTTATTAGTAATTAGGGGAGAAGCAATATCTTTTATAGTGAGATAAAAAATTGGATTACAATAACAAAATGGATTCGATTGTTTACGAACGATTTTGCCGTGATTTTTAGGTGAAGTTCTATTTATCCACAGAATTATTGTACAAATGTACAACGCTCAGATTACAATCTTGTAAGAAATTATTTTGTTAATTTTACATTAGTTATTAATTGTATCAATAGAAAGAATTATTCGTCAACGTAAAATTGTTTTTTTTTTAAATAATGTTATACTAAAAATCTGCGCAGGACTTGGTAAATTTACTGTGCTCAACGATCGATTTGTATTTTTTCGTGAAACAATGAAATTCACTGAAAGGAAATACAGTTATCCCTTATGCAATATACCCTTATAGTCGGTCGTATATAAATCCCGTTCGATTATGCGGGTATACGCGTGCGAATGCTAATACCGAATTTGTGAACCCGTACACGAATTCATGAGCGGTATCTTTTAGTTACACGAATCGATCGATCCCTTCCATTTTTATTTCCATTTTGCGTAAGCTTCCAATGTATTCAAATACTCTTTTTGACAGGACATGACATTTTTTTTTCGATTTGATCAAGATTTTTGTGTATTATGTATACATTTTCGATTATATTAAATTGTCCGTTTCGAATTATTATTATCGAGAATAATCTTTACATTTTGTAATACGAAGAAACCTATTTTTCTTTGAGCTTCGTCGTATTACAAGTCGAGTAAGTATAAGAATTCCGTCGAAATTCCGCGACCCGTAAAGTTTAATAAACGATATTTGTATTTACACGAGGTAAGCAAACGTGAACACCAACGACTAATTTCAGTTACACAAAGTAAAGAAGAAGAAACTAAAATTTCCAGTGGTTTTTTTTATAATATAAACGGGTTATTTTTCTTTCGCCATAAGATAATTCAAGCAGGAAGAGAATAAGAAGAAGAAGAAAGAGAGAGAGAGAGAGAGATGAGGAGATTCCTTAGCGAAATACCTTATCGGTACCATTGGATCGATCGGAATCTGCTGCGAGTTTACCGAAGATATTTGCCTGACCTTTTCTCGGTTGCTTCAAAAATTCCTTATGAGAATTGTACAGTCGCGAGATTTGAATTATCCAGGGCTACGAAACGATTATATTACTTGCTCCGTTTCACAGTTTACTTTTTTCTTTCTTAATCCCATTCTCACTGGTTATCGAATTGTTGAGGTTTAAAGCGAATCTGATGAATTGCATATAAATTGCAATCGTAAAACAAATTAAGTTATTGGAAACTCTCGCACTTCCATCAGAAATTTATTTGTATCGATACTATTTAATCAACCGTTTTAAATTCTTTAACTCTATGTTTGTTTGTTTTTTTTCGTAATCTTCGACGCTGCGTAATTAGTAGTCGAGAATTATTTTAGTCAGACATAATTATGAAATTTCAGTTTTCATTTATAACCATTTTAATGCTTAGAATCGTTGTAAAATAATTTAAGATTTAATATTTCATCACGTTTGGAGAGTTAATTATAAATATCTAAGCAGCATTGTAATTATTGGTCTTACATGTAAATAATTAACGAAGTATTACAACTCCTGCCTACAGGTTATTAATTATTAAATATTGTAATTATTTAGTCATTTCTAACAGTAATTCTTGTGTTTCGCGAATATTATTATTAATACATAATCATTGTAAATAATATAAATGTTAAATATTAGAAATTTCATTTTTTTATTTAAGTTTACGTAGATTCGAAGAAATTTGATATATAGGGTGACTTACTTACCCAGTGAACGAATAAGGAACATACAAATTTCATATAAACACTTGGATAATATTAATCATTGTCTATCCTATTTATTATTTAAAAAATAATATGTCCATTCAATATTAATATATTCGTTCGAAAATAAAAGAAAACAAGATAAAAATGTGACCAAAATCTAGTGAATGAACACCGTAGTCAGCAAATGAATACGCGCATTTAAAATACATCGGGACTGTCATAACCTCCAATGTTTCCTATGCTTTATACATATTAATTCACTAGTGTTGAAAATTCTTATAAGAAATCTTCGTTTTGATGGTAAAATGATTATTCGTCAGTTTTGAAGATTTTTTGTAAATCCATGAAAACACACGGATTTGACTATTTATTATACAAGTGTTTATTCACTGGTGACAGTTCAAATACTGGTCCAATCACTCATCTTTACAAATTTTACACATTTTAATCCGAATTTATTTAATAATATAAATAATGTAACATACTTAGAATTATTTAATAATTTACTTATTATTTATCGCAACTGTATACATATATAATATTTTTATAAAAATTAAAATAAATATTGAAAAAAATGTTCGCGTATGAAGAATAATTTTTCTTATTCACACGTAACAATCAGATTTATACAATGAAAAAGTAGATGACAATACGAAACGATTTTGCATTTAAAATCAATCAAATTTAAATACATAATATACGCACGCACAATGAAAATCCCATTCAAGCGAAATACATTTAAAACTATTCGCGGAACGATTGCCGTTAACCGTACAGCGTAAAACGTTTTAGCCAACAAAAAGGTAAGGCCACGAAAGGGTGTACGGGGTTGAGGGGGGTAAGTAACAAAAGGTTCGACGTCTTAAAGCTCGTAACAAAGAGCTCAAGTTTCTTATAAACGTTAATTTGAGCTTTCATCGGCGACGCCGTGAATTTTTCATTAAACTTTTTAATTTCCTTCTACTGCGCTTGCAATCATTCGCGCGGTGATTATTACACTTTTACGCATGGAGGAAAAAAAAAAATAGAGAAGCTTTACCCGGGATGAAAAAAAAAGAAAGAAAGACGGAAAAGAAATATACGGCCAGGTAGATTTACGAGGATCGTAATGAGAAAAATTTAGCTTGTGCATTCATTGAAATTTATGCCCTTTTTTTAAGCGATCTCCAAGCTCTTTACGACTCACTTAATAATGCAAATATTTTACTATGCAATTGCACCTAATGAAATATTTGCAAGTCCTTGGCGTCATTCGTATAATGAATTTTTCACGGTTGTTCGGTGAATCTAACGCACCTCTTCTTTTCTTTTCTTTCTTTTGTTTTTTTATGACAAATTGGCGTTGTGAATACTCGGCTGTAAGAGAAATGATTTTACAAATTCGCGTCGAAACGCTCGTTTACGCGAAACGTTGCGTTGCTTATCTTAAATTAATTGGTTTATACATAATAACTTCAATGCGAAAATTACGCTATAAATACAAATTACATCGATTATTTGTAATTGTATTCAGAACGCACGGGGAGTGTTGAAAGTTTAACGTGGTCTAGAAAAAAGTTTTCCATTTTCATACATAAATCGATTTAAATAAGAAGGTACCTTACGAAACTGAAAAAGTCCAATCTAAATTGTTGAGTAGGAAAAAAAGTGATTACAAGTACACTTTAATGTTTTTAAAGCACGACGGTGAACTATTCATTTCCCTATCTCCTGCAGTTCATGCATTACGAGTAGATAAGCAGCTGGCTGCTCGCTCATTCGATTATCTTAATGCCCATTCGAGTAGCAAAGATATTGTTAGAGTTGCGCCCGGGTAATATTCATGTTCTCTCTCTCTCTCTCTCTCTCTCTCTTTCGATATTTCACAAAATTTTACTACTTCATTTTAAATTCATTATTCGATTTTATTACTCATTTATTATCTTAAAATTTCCTTTTTATTCAGTTAATATTTAAAATATCGGAGGAGCTTTAAGAAAATTATATTATTTTTGATTTTGTAATAGTATATATTTAATATTCGTTAAGGTACTGTGGTAATCGAATTATAAGGATGTAATTTTAAAAACTAGAAAATTTGTAACTAAATTATAAAATTAAAAAGTAGACAAAATTCAGATTTATGATGTGTAATCGACATTGATAGAATATTGAAAGAAATTTGTAGATGACATTTGAAGAAATGCAAAGAACGTGACTTAGAGATTTTTCGATAGAATGAAGCTTTAGTTAATTAAAATAATATTCTCATTATTATTCATTCTAATTAGTTAATTAAAAAAATATTCCCATTATTATTCATTCTTTTCGAAATTATATCTACATATAGATATAGCAAAAAAGGGACTTGAGTGTAAATTTTGTTTATGAAAAATAATGCTTTATCTGCGTGTGATAATGAAAATTTAATTTATTTGTTATATTTATCTCATTAGACAGTTTATTCACTTGTCTCGAAACATACGTCATTTTTTGCATGATGCTATTCCTGTTGTTTCTCAAATTGAAATTTGTTTAAAAAGTATAATTATTTTTATTTTATTTTATTTCTTTTCCATTTCTTGTTTGAATAATTTTATTAAAATAATGTAACATTATTTTAATACTGAAGTTACTAATGAAATTCAAAACATTTTGCACATCATATTATTGATATGATATAAGCTGCAAAAAATATATAATGTTGTATTTTGTTAATTATAATGATAAATAATACGAGATAAAAATTAAAATTTTGATATGTACTTACAAGGAGAGTTTTGCCCTTTGGAAAACAGATATTTACCAAATTATAGGATATGATTTCTAATATAAAAATATGAAGAATACAGGTATTTTATATTCCAATGCCCTTTTTTTACTATAGGTAGCAATTTTATAAAGTCTTTAATTTTATAAAATCAACTTTACTTGCTTATAACTCGAAAACAATTAAAATTGTATATTGAGACTAAATTTTAAAAGAAAGCTAATATTGAGTAGATACGTTTAAAAATAAAGATTAAATATCTCAATTTGGTCAAAAGTTATGGAAAAAATAAAAATTAGACCTCTTTTATCGAAAATTTAAGATTACAATTTAATAATTTCTTTAGGCCAAAAATTACGTTTAATTTTTATTTCTTCCATAACTTTTGCCTTTTAACATATATTTATTTGTTTCCAAGATATAAGCGATCAAAGTCAAGAGTCTTTTGTCGAAATTTTTCGTTATTTGCTTATACCTACCGTAAGAAAGGCCATTAGAATCTAAAATTCCGGCTTTCTTCATATTTTTATATTAGAAATCATATTCTAGAGTTTAGTAAGGATCTTTTTATTAATATTTTGTAAACTTTAATGATTTTGATAATTTTAAGAGTCAAAATTATTCAAGATATCCTGTTGGAAAGTTGTCATTGAATACAAGCCTTCCTTAACAAAATATTAATTGCTTTAGTAAATAAATAAATAATTAATATGTAATATCAATAAATAATAAAGACATTGGAATCGAGCGAGCGTGAATTTTTTCTAGTTTAAATCTGAAACAACGTAAATGGAGAAGTATTGTAATTATTACATAGAGCGAATCGGTAAACAACGTAAGAAAATATGTAAATCAAACTAATAAATAAATTCGATTCGAAGCGGACAATTAAAATAAAGCGAAATGTTAACGAGCGTAGGTAAAACAGATATATACCGATACCACGCCTCCGTAATAAAAAGTTTGAGAACACGTTTGAAAGAACCGATAAAGAGAATCCCGATAGAAAAGCGATAGAAAAATATCGTTTACAACTGTAACCGTATACTTACGTACATAATAATCCATAAGGATCCGTAAGAAAAAGTTGTAAAATGATTTTTCAAATCGATAAAGACATTATAAAGTAAGAAAAAGTTTGGAGGAGAGTGGGGGGGGGGGGGTAACAAATCTCATCCTCATTGTTTCTTAGTACTCTGGCAAATCGTTGCCCGAGGAGGATAGTCAAGACATCGTCTTCGTCTACGCGTAAATTTATCATTTAATTCGATCGGTAAAAACATTCCGCGGCAATAATCCAGCTTCAATATTCATCCGTAGGTCGTTTCGTTAGGATTCCCCGTTAAAAACATTTGAATTTCTAATCGTATTTAAAAATATTCTTAATTCTTTACACATCGGTCGAGTAGATCTCCCTACGTGTCTTATCTTCAACTTGGGTATTGTACTCGAGACAGTGAGAGAGATAGAGAGCGATAGAGGTAGAGAGAAATAGAGAGAGAGAGAGAGAGAGAGAGAGAGAGAGAGGTTGGGGAGGCTCCGCTATTCCATTGATAAAGACGCCAGTAGAGAAGAGGCCCTCTCCTTCTCTCTCTCTCTCTCTCGCTCGCGCAGTAGAATTATCATGCGCTGCTGACCGAGTTGGATAAGATAAACGATTTAATTAAATTTAACAAGCCGCGAACCGATATCAGAGGCTTACCCCCTTCGGGCTACGCCTTGAAACGCACACCCGGGATTCATTGTTAGCTTATAGTTGCTTCTGATCATACTTACCTTTCTCTCCCCCCCCCCTTCCTTCTTTCTCTCTCAATCTCGAGTTATGGGGTAGAGTTGTATAGATTTTTCTCCCATTTTTGTTCGTTTGACTTGGTTGTACAGTTAGGGGGCACACGAATTTTGAACGCATTATTTTGTAAAGGTAAAATCGAGTGAGGTATAGGAGGAATGATCGCTTCGGCGAGAGGTGGAAGTTGTTTATACTTCTCCTAATCAGCTGGTGTTATACGCAGGGTAATTAATTGGGGGCTAACGGTCGAGGTTAATCGTTATTAGATCCTGGGGTTTGGGTAATCGTGGAACCAGCTCAGATACACCTACTTGGGGAGAAGAGAAGGAGGGATGAGGAGGATGAGGCGGTTGGCCGGAAGACGTTCGAGGGCAGTAAATCCAAGGCAGGAACGTCTCTCGTCGTCGCTTCGTTCCGGGTAGGCCAATCAACCGTGTCCGAGAACCGGTCTCGCGGGGACGCTCGTTAGCTCGACGCTTTGTGGCTCCCTCTGGGTTCGGTGCACAATGCGCCTCGTAATTCACGCGGCTCGAATTCAGCACGCGCACGCGTCTCTTTCCACGTTCCACCCGCCGTCCCACCGAACCTCCGGATGTACACCCATATACCCGAGTACCGGACAGAAGCTTTGACGAGAGCTCGTATAACCTCTTCCGTGGCCTTGCCTGATTGGACGCGATACCTCGATATATATCTATATATATCCTCGACTTACCTCGAGCTTACGACTAGTTTCCATCGGTTTACGCATTTTACTTTTACTTACATTTACGTGCACCTCCTATATCTTTACCTCCGATTGTTTACAACGGTTAGGTTAGACTGATTGATATTTACCTCAACTCGAAAGTGATAAGACAAAAATCAAATGTGTGTATGTATATATACGGAAAGTAATCGTGCCCGTATATCGGTATTTTAACCATGTAATGAATTTTCCGCGATTATTCCTCATCCTTTCTTTCTTTTCACGCATTTGATTGATTGGTTCAAGTAAACAACTTCTCGGGGTATTGGTAATCAATGGCAACGGTATTCGTTATTAACAGACAAGTTAATAGTTTTAAATAATAAGAAATGTACACGTAATAAATAAACAATTTCGAATTCGTAATCCCAAGAAAAAACGTACTACTTGGAGAGAGGACCAATTTTCACATTGTTGACTGATATTTTCACCAATACAAATACACTCTGGAGCTTTTTCAACTTTTTGTATTCAAGGTTATATGTGACTAGCAAGTATATTCCTTGACGAGTAACCGATCCAAAATTCTTACTCGCCGTACAAATTTCGTGGGTAAACTCGCTATGGATTATTATCATTATTAATAACAACATCGTCATATTTTCATTTTAACAATATGTTTATTTACACATGATATAATATTACATATATTTAATATATGTATATAAGCTGTGCGGCGTATATGTAAATCTTTTGGATAAATATTGATAGAAATGAATTCAAATTAAACCAGTATGAAGAATACTGAAACAAAACAAATTCTCACTTTTTATGTAAAATTCTAGACAATGAAAATCCATAAAAAATAATCTGCACATTTGTGACATTTTAACTATAACTATATAGTCATTTTAAAGAGAGATGAGTAAATGTCTCGGTACTAAAATTAAACTTTGTTCGATCAGTGTCAAGGATAAGGCTAGACTGATTACCATTTCCTACAAAATTGTCGAAAAGTATGAATTCGTACAAACTATAAGGAAAATTTTTCATTACATTGCCCTAGTACCTATGTATGTATTTGATTACGTATTTTGTTTACTGCATCGCAGTGATCTGGAATCGCGTTCGGTTTTCTTCGTTTTATATACACTTTACAAATTTTGAGTCGAAGTATTATACGTCACTGAGAGAAAAAAACGAGTTGAATTTAAATCACCGTTTAATTATAGTATTAAATTTTAGTAATATTTGTTACAATATCTAATAATTGCTATATTTTGGGACCTCACAATTACAAATGATTTCATCTCATTTATATTAAATTTTAAAAACATCTGTATCAATTGAATATGACTCGATAGATAATCAAATATGAATCTAGAAATACTGACGTAAAACACCCTTGTGCGTATGCAGTTGCGACCTAAAAATATCCAACGGTGTCGTCGAACGCTCAGCGGTTCGCCGGCAATTCGGGTATATTCGAGTGATTTCGAGTGTGTTTAATTTTGTAATGTGTCGAATTATTTAATGATGGATGCAGCGCTCAAAGTTTGGGAATTGGCAAAGCTTCTGCAAACGTTACAAATAATGAAGTAACATATAGATTTTTTTTTAAAATAATGTATATAATTATGTGTGCGTATACTAACTTTAAAAGTTGATTGTGTCGCTTTTTTGTTTATATTAAAAACGGAATTAATTCTGTATATAATATTTGAATAAATTAATTAATAATAAATAATAATAAATTAATGTATATAAATAAGGGTAAGTAGTCGCCAACCATTCATTTTCGTATACTTTTTCATTAAAAATACAAATCGACATCCATAACATCATAATATATGGTGCATATATACCAAATAACACTAAATAAAAAAGTATTCGATGAAAGTATATGATCAAATACTTTTTCGAATATTTTATTCATTGCCAAAACAATATATAAAGAAGGTATGTATTTATAACATGATCTGAATTACCCTAGAACAATATTGACATATTTAGCATTTCATTAGAGGCAAAATTATATAGTATTCTTATGTTTTTAATATGTTTACGTTTTATCGTCGAAAAGTTAATACAAAAGTTAAATGCGATAATGGCGATAAATTTAATGATTATACCAGTTATGTTTAAAATATTGATTTTTAACTCTGTAAATTACAGAATGGACGAACAATTAGGAGAGTTGCAAAAAACTAAAGTAAATTGATATATTGTTACCATGTGTTATTGACAGGTATTGAACCGTACCATAGTAATTATCAATTTTGTAATGTATACATATATTCAGTACAATTAAAACATATTTGCAATCGCATGTATAATAAAATAAAATAGTTAGTACACATAAACTTAATAAAACAATCAAGATTGTATAAAGATAAAATCACAAATGTTCCTGCATTCAACCTCCATACAAGTATACGATAGGTTTACTTGTCATTTACGAACAAGAGTTTTGCACATTGCTTATTTTAATAGTGGTTAAAATATACATTTGGACATACCAATTAGTCGATAAAATCATGGAAATTGTTAGGAAATATTTAATTTATTGATATAATGAGTTATTTAAAACTCGAATAATGAAAACTTGAAAAATAGAGCTATTCAATACAGTGGGTTTAATATTGTGAGGAATTACTTAATTTAAAATAATGGTAAATATTGTTTTATTAGGTATTTTTATAATTGTTTAATTCATTTTAGTTAAGTTTTAGCTTCTAAAAATTCAGACCATCACCCAAAAGATGTAAGAGAAGGTATTCTCAAATTTATACAAAAAAAATTTTTTTTTCTCGATTTGACACAGATTTGACATATACGATGTTAAACAAGTCGATTTGTTTATTTAATTTTTAAACTCAAATAATGAAAAAGTATTCGACAATGAGTGGTTGACGACTACTTATCAACTATAAACCAATCAATGAGTCTGATAACTGTTTTATTTGGGCCAAATTTTTTGTATATAAGTAAGCGATTCATTGTCCGTTATTGAATATACAATTCGCCCAAAATTCAATCCACATTAATTAGCAATTAATGTCTATAATTTGACACAAGTCATATTTTTCAGCATGTAATAAAATAAGAAAGAATTGGAAAATCCGGGGGTGTATCCCAGCATATATATATAAGTGTTGCTAATGTATGTGAGCCTGAGTTACGGAATTTTTAATAAGTTATAAGTAGATGTAAAAAAATAAAGTTTTACATTGAATACTACATTCTCCAAAAATATAAAATACGTTCTATGTATATACCTTAACAGTATCTAATGACGAAAACGTAAAAGAGAAAAACAAAGAAGGAGAAGAAGTATTAAAATTTTTCAATAACCCCGGTTATTTCCTGGTCACACGTGAGCGGAAGGACCGCGGGCGACGTCAATGTAACGAAAGACAAAGAAGGTACGTTGCCCTAACGAGATCTCGCCGCCGCCTCCGCCGCGTGCTTCTGCTGCTTGTCCTGACAAATAATCAAGCGTGTTTTACGCGCTCGAACGCGCTGCCCTCTTTCTCTCTTTCTCTCCTCTCTCTCTTCGGATTATTTATCGAAGATTCTGAGCGTGACTCGGGCAGTTCAGCTATATGCGCGTTAACGTATACACTCTCGAGGACGCAGATTAATGCGCGATCTTGTAACAGACGTAGGAGAGGAGAACAATATTTTTTTGTGACACGGTGGAAATATTAGTAACAACCAAATATGACAATAATTGCAGGATAACAAAAAAGGATGAACCTTTTTGTTTTTTTTTTTTGCAAAATGTAAAATACAGTATTTACGAGTTAATAAACACGATTTGAATTTTTATAATTCCGTAGTTACAAGAATTGTCACATCCCTGTAAAAACATTTACACAAACAAAACTAAATATTAACGTTTGTAAAATTTCTTCTGTTTTTACGTCGTCCTGTATAGCACCGCTTATTGTACGAAGATCCTTGTACTTTTCGTCTTTCGCCGGGAAGTAAAAAAAAATGTACTTGTATATTTTTACCAGTAAAATGCGTAAGTCGATGGGGAAATTCTGAAGGGTCGTAAATAGTTTGCAGTTTAAAAAAACGTGACTTTCATACATGGGTGTGTGTGTGTATATAGGATCCTCTGAACCACTTTGTTATCCTTTTCCGCATCTTCGTTTTGCCTCAAACGACGCCGTTTCTCAATTTTTATTTGCCCTGAATAAACTTTATCGGAAATAAGTTTGCTTCGTATATATATAATATACACGTGAAACGAAATGGTACGACTTTATCTACTCGTAACGTTATACTATGCGAAAAGATACCATTGACGTAGCACGCAAAAAACTAAATAACAGATTATCAAAGGTTAAACGCAATTATTGATTTTTTCTTAAATTACTTGAATGAAAGAAATATAATTTTAAATTTTATTCTTAGGTTCGACATGATAAATACAAATAATGCGTTTAATATTTCGTATTCAAATATATTTCAAACCAGAAATACGTTTATCTCTAATTCGTTGTTCAGGAGGTTATAGTATATATATATATATACACACACATATTAATAGAGAAGATATCAGATTGTCTCTAGAAAACAACAAAAGAAATGTCACCAACCGGAAATGCATTTGAAACCTCAGTGAATGGATTTTCCCTCATTGAAAAATATAATTAAACGCATCTTGTACGGCATATACCCATTACCATACGGTGGAAACTAGAAAAACGTAAAGTTGAATGGACGCGTCATTAAAACGATGCGACACTCGGAGTCTAAAAAGAAGGACCAGGAAGAGAGAGAAAGGAGAGAGAGGTAGAATGAAAGAGTTTGAAGGAAGCAACGGTAGCTGTAGTGGTCAAGAAAACGACTCAATAAACTGCATCACGTAGGCGTCTTCACAATCACGCGTTATAAATAAGGAGGTGCACAATAGACAGGCATAAACCTGGTCTAGACAGCCATTAGCATTGTCGAGCTACCTATTTAACGTTTGCTGCAACTCTTGTTTTTACCACTAGCCTCTTCGAAGTTGCGGATTATTTTTTAATTGTACTGACGATTCTGTACGGGTAAGAGGACTACCACACCGCACGTGACAATTTATGTCGATTTTATCCTTATTGTAGTACTCTCTCTCTATCTCTCTCTATCTCACACCCTAAAACACACGTTTTTGGAATGTGTTTCTATCAGTCGGCGCTTTCGATATGAAATTTCAATTTCCTTAGGTTTTGCGAGGTTATATGTAACGATCAATATTATTTCCGAGTTAAGGGAATGTCAAACTGTTTATGTTACCAACCCAATAATTTACCAATTGAAAAGTACTGGTTTTACATATTAAAGAAAGAAAAACATTGCCATGCTGTAATCTATCTAAGCTGTTCAAACCAACCAAGTTAACGGAGACGAAAAAAGGATTTTAATTAAGATAAAACCGAGCATAATTATTAAGATAAAACAGTTTTTCATTTTATAGGAAGCGGCATATCTGTTACTGCTCGATCAATATAGACTATATAAACTTAGGAAAAGCTACCATTTTATATAAAACCCAATCGCAGACACAGAATCACTAGATTATTGAATAATTTATCACTATATAAAAAGTGTGAAAATATAAAATACATATTCAACTATCTAGTGCTTCTTCTATATTTTGTTTTTGTATAAAATAGCTCATTTTGTTGAATAAACGTAAAAATTAAGTTCTTTGCTCGATTGGTAACAATGTCAGGTATCCACTCCCTTAGCTCATCAATTCACTCGTTAATAAGATTAATTGTTGCTTTAAAACTTTAAGCGCAACTTATCTGATATTCAAATATTTAAAACCAAACTTAAACTCATTAATTATTGTACTAAAATCTTTTAATTGATTTTCCTTAAATTTTAATATAAACGATACGTTGTGTCAATAAGATGCAGGGAGGGTTCCGCTTTTCACAATTAACAATGTACTATCGTATTTTTCTCACTAAAATACACAATGAAAATTTTTTTTTAATTTTTTATTATTCTAACGTCGCTCTTTTTATGCTCCCGCGTTGGTACTAATCAGCGATGGAGGTCATACGATGTCTTTGAGAAGAAAGCACTTGAAAATACATTCCCCAGCGGTGCTTGTATCAATCGGTCATTACGAGCCCGACGCCCTACCGATCGAGACATCGCAGGCCCCATACAATGAAAAAATATTTATATTTGTTTCCATATAACGCATCGTTCAGTGCAAAAAAATTCATATTCGCTATTTTGTCAAATTTTATGAATAATTTTGCAATAAATCGTGCATTTTTGTACATAAAAAGTTATAAATATATTTTCGTCGAGTAGATCAAAATACGTAAGAAAAGCTTTAGTGGGATTAATGACCTTCATCGGCCACGAAAACCCTCCATGCGCCTAGACCTAATAATTCTCAATTGGCAAATGAAATTGGAATAGTAACATAAGAAGTTAGTCGACTCTTAATTATTTAAAAAAAATTATAGGTATTAGAAAAATGAAATTAAAAGTATTTAAAAATGTTTAGTTTAATTGGTAAAAATAGATATCCTAACTAATCGATAAAAATGAATCGTAAGAAAAACAGAGAAAATGTTATCTTTAGGTATAGGTATGTTAAAGTTCGTGTGCCGATTGCGTTACCCATTAGAAGCCAAGTGTCAACCAGGTGTATCGAACGAGCCATCCTATGTATACGTGGGTGAAGCTTTCGATATCCGCAAGTACACCGAGGCGCGGTCACCGACCTTCTACATGAACCGATCAAACATTAATTAGTTCTATCGGTCACAGTGAGAGACAAACCAAACAATTAGGTACATTAATAAATTTTTAATAATTTGTAAAAAACGCCTGTGTAGTTTTTAATTTGCACATTATACGATACTCTGCACAAAAATTGATGTGTATAACTATTAAATTCAATCAGTCGACAAAGTAACGATTTGGTATACGGGTATAAAATGAATATTTAATATCGCTGAGAATAATAATAAATAGTTAATAATAACCGAGGTTTGTACAGAATCAGACGTATAATATATATATATTAATATGTCAGTGACACAAGTGTCTCGATTAATGTTGGATACTTTAATTCTATTAAGCCTTCGCCGGCGTTAAATTTTAATTTATACTCTAGTCAACTATTTAAAAGTTTTATTAACTTTACCAAAGTTCAAGATGAAACTTAACTACATTGATTTAGTATTCTGTACTATGAATATTTTCTTACTCGGGATTAAAGTGGTAAAATAGAATGAGTAATTATGCAAACGAGGAGATTTTGACTCGAAGATTATAAAACTTATTTTGAATTTTAATGACCCGTATTAATACTAAGCATGTTTGGTCCTCAACAAAGTTTACCCATTTTCTTATATCTAGACAAAGTTAAAATTGCTAACTCATTGCTAAATTAGTTGATCGTTCATTTACATAAGAGGTTAGGTAATTATAAGCGCATACACACCCGCGCGTATATGTACTCTTTTCATTCGATGGAAACGTTAATTATCATCGATCTAAGCAAATTACGTTCGATTGCGTATCTGCTATTTTGGAATATTATATACTACTCCAGTATTAGTACATTGCGAGGCCAGGTAAAATCAGTTTTTGGTCATTTTTTTGCATCAGGGCATAATGATAACAGAGTTCCTTTCCAAAATTAATTTCGTTTAAGGGGATGTCGGACTCAGAAAATGGTAATTTATATCTATATTTTAATCATATTTAAATCGTGAACGCCATGCCCTCAGGCATGTTTTAAACAATATACTCAAATTTTTCCAGATTTTTAAATTTGTACTTTAATCCTGATTTTTGCGTTGAAAATTCATGCCTTTTTATACCAATAATTACCGACCGAAAATTGTTTATTCAATTATTATTAACAAATTTATTTTTTTTTAAATCAAAACATCATGCCCACGCTTTTGTTTTAAACTACTCAAATGAATTTTGTTCAGATTTTTAATTAAATATTTTTTTAACATAATTCTTATATTGAAAGGTGTAGATCCCTGTAACTTGGGTTCGACATCCCGTTAACCTTGAAACGATAATCACGGGTTAACGCAACCTTGATAAGTTTTTTTAAGTTACATTTAGTTAAAAAAAAAGATTACTTTTGTTCAACTTAGCTATCAAAATGAAAATAATGAACGTCAGGTTCAGCAACGTCAAACCCATGAAAATTCCCCAAACACCAAAACTAATCTGGAGACTACGGTATCAGTGCGGAAAAGAAAAAATGACCAACATCGCGACAGTTCGCCGTAGTTATCAAGAGGGGACGGGCAGGGAGAGGAATGGTGGTAACCGGAACTTGCCAGAGGCACTTCCGTGAGCAGCTTCCAAGAGGATGAGGATGAGAGGGTGGTTCGCTCAAGGGGGGAGAGAGGAAGGGGAGGAGGTACACGAAGTTCCGGCCGGCCCGTAAACTTGCCGAGCTTTTGGGATCGAAGGTCTACGGTTTTCCGTACCGACAAATTTCCCAGAGGACCCTCGCCGACTTCGGGAATCCCCATCGCGACCTCCAGAATTCCGAAAGCCGTTATCGCGACGTGACTCGATGATAAAAATTCACGGAGATTTGCCGGTTGTAAATATGGAAAACCGGCGATTTCTTGTTTATCGTGACGTTAAATGTTGACGTATATATCTAATTTAGATTTTCCTCTCGAAACCCGAAAATTTCGTTCGTTTGTACCATTAAATTACCTGTCGATGTTCAATAGTGACCATTATATTTTTAAAATTTCATAAACATCATATCTCGGGATGTTCGGTTTACCTGCACGAACCTGCAGATATGAAAAAAAACAAACAAACAAACGAACAAACCAACGAATGAAACGTATATTTTTGATAGTATAAAAAAAATGTAAAGTTAATTAACACGAGAATATCCATCTAATTCGATTAAGTTCGGTTCCGTAAACTCCATTTGGTATTTCCGAAACTCGTTGAACAACGTAACAAGCCGTATCGAATGTCACTTAAACATCGTATATCGCGAAACAATAGTCAGAGCTCGCAACAAATAATTTATAGCCCGCAGCAGCTACCACCGGATAATACACGTGACAAGGGCCGATGAGATGTTCGTCGATGCAGAAAGAGATCGGACATAATCTGACCGGCATTGTAATTAACACGCGAAACATCGAAAACTTTCTTGACTCATTCAACTACCATATTAATGAAAATTATTCAAAAATTTATTTCTCGTGTATAGAATCGCGAAAGTTCATTTTAACTGTTGCGCGTTGTGAAGGAATCAGGACGACCTCTGTTTATTTCGAAATTTCGATTGTTATTTTAATTTTATTATACGCGTACTGTATAGTATTTTAAGTTCTATAAATTATACCCGAAATTATATGGTACATGCACGTTAATTATTGATACATTGTAAATTGGTCGGTTCTCCATGGTTGAATGTTATTGTCATTGTATACGTGACCCCATTATCCTGCAGGTTTATAATTCAAAAAAATGTTGAAACGCACTAATAATAATGAATGAATGCCAAATTGTCGAGTCGCTGAATTGTCAAAATAATGTGCGGGATCAAACAACGTTAGAACAATTTGAATAGTGTACGATTTACCTTATGTGAATTGTATACGTCACAGTCAACCACAAAATTACGTTAGATTTGTTACGTTACGAGGGAGGAGTATTTTTTCCTTCGTACATTACGGTAGTTATTACGACCGAAATCCAAAGTAAAAGTATACATCGGAATAAAAACTTGTCGCAATTTCCTCGAGGATTAACGTAAAGAAAACGGGCGCGCATATCGCATAATTTCCTTGATTTGTATGGCTATGCGCAGAATGGTGTGTGTGTGGGTGTGTGGGTGTGTATACCCATATAGAAGGAAATTGAATCAAGTTCCGATAGGAAATTGAGACAAGTTAACATGTAGGAAATTGAAACTAGTTCTATATCGACATACATTTTCTTTATTTTTTTCTTCGCGAAAAATCTGTAGGATGACGAACGAAACTGTACGAAACTGTATCTTTATAAACATACATAGGAGAGTATCCGTATATAGACGTAGAGGTAGGTTTTAGAAGGAATCACGGGAAAGCTCGTGTAATTGAATGATCAATTAGCGACGAGCCAAAGGAATAAAACCGGATTTCGAGTACTGAGCTGATCATTCATTGTGGCTAAGCGGCCTCGCGAAATTAACCAACCAAGGGTTATACCAAATGAAGTTACGAGACGCCCCGATAAAATCGATACCTGCAAGGACAACCGTGTATACACAACCCATGGTGATGCGCGGTCACGCACGAATATTCATATTGGGAATCGCGTGAATTAATTCTGATTGCACGAGCTCTTCGTCTCTCACTCTGTCTGTGTCTGTGTGTGTGTGTGTGTGTGTGTGTGTCTGTGAGTGCGCGCGATAGCTTCCTTTAAAGATTAAACATCCACGTGATTAGATTTCGTGATATTGAATAAACTTGTCAGGAGATTTGATTTACTTAGCATAATTTCGATTGTTTTCAGAGGGTCCTCGTAAGGGTGGAACACGTGGTATTGAGCCACGGATCATCGTTTACACCAAAAGAATATTTGGGGATATAGAAAGAGAAAACCATTTTCCAGTTATATATTTAGATTCGAAATTATATATCTATGTTACAGATTCAAATAGTACTATAATTACCAGATACCATCGAAACATAAATACATATTGATATTGTTATATATATAAAACAAATGATTATAGTTGCTTGGTTGAATTGATTACGAGTTGTTATTTATAGCGTTCATGCTGTTGCGTTTAACCTCCTTGTACGCGCGCGTCACAAGATAAACTTCACGTTATTACACCTAATTACAAACAAAATTGATACATAAAATGTATATAGATACATACATATATATAATATAGTTTTTACATTTTTATTTTATATTAAAGATCACTGTGCTATATAGGTGGGTAGTAGTAACACAGGATAAATTTTGAATATCGTATTATTTCTTATGTTTTCGTTATAACCTGTATTAAAAAATATACTGTATTTAAGAAAGTTAAATATAGTAATATCTAAAAATATCAATTATCTCAGTTAATTTATACAGAGAGGAATATACTTATTAAAATTGACTAAAGTTTATAGTAAAGGTTGAGGAATATGTCTATATTGTGTAGTAAAATTAACTAACAAGAAGTGATTTCACCCTCCGGATCACGTTGCAAATTATTGTTTGGAAACTGACTTGTGGTACTCATGTATCAGAGAATTCATATAAAATTCGATGTCATAGATTTTTTAATTTAATCACTGATAGCTCGAAAACATTACAGGTCTTAGACACTCAAACTTGAATCAAACAAGAAGCTGAGATGAAGTAGATTCAAGAGAAGCTCAAATATATCAATTTGGTGAAAATTTGGTTAAAAAGTTTATAAAATTTAAGTACTCAAATTTTGTCTAATTCTTATTTCTTTCATAACTTTTGACCAAATTGAGATATTTGAGATTGTTTTATTTCAATTCTACTTGACCTTAACTTCTTGTTAGATTCAAGTTTGAGTGTCTATAATGTATGCAATGTTTCCGAATTATTTTTCATTAAATGCGTATATCTTTCGTCAAACAGACTATGAGATCAAATTTCATATTATTCATTTTCAAAGAAATCCTGTCCATGATTTATCCTATTACTTTTCTATTAAATTTAGCCATTCAGTATAGTATATTTTTCTTATTCAGAGATGACGAATCGAAGGAGGGTTGTGAAACGCATCCCTCTGAATAGATGGATACTGCGTAGGAGTGACGCGCGAATATTGTAAAAGAAATGAAAAGCGCGAGGGATAGAGGGTGGAGCGAAGACCGGGAATTAAAAGTAGTACCTCGGTTCGTTTGTGGCGCGTAATAACCGAAGGCGAGACGTGAGTTACGAGGCCTCGAGCACTCGCGCGCCCTGAATTTACGATGCGAATCAGGAATTATAATTAAGCCTTTCTTCTTTCGGTCGGCTCGTATGAGAATTCCTGTTATCGCCTCGAAACCGAGACCGGGAGGTTGAAAATTTTGCGCGTTCTGCGGATGCACCGAGTTAAACAGACATCTGCAGAGAGAAAGAAAGATGGCAATCTTCCTTCGGTTCGTGTACCTTTTTTTTTTATTATTCTTCACGAGTGAATAATGGGGCAGATCGGACGAAAATCATAAGATTTTCGGGAATTATTTATCGCCCGGTCCTTTTTAGGGTTTTTGATTAAGATTTACCGTGGGTCTAAGATGTGATGCGCTTGGATAATGAGTTTTTAAACCCAATAAATCATATTTCGCGGTTTCACCGAGGTTAATCATCTAATAGATAAGGGTCGACCCAACTAAATATATAGACATTTAAATTTAAATTTAATTATTCCAAGATATATGAAGCATTAGGAAAAAAAAAAACAATGTGAATGTATGGTTGGTCGAGAATGTCTATATATATCTCTCTCTCTTTCCTTCGTATTATTACCTTTATTTATTAGTCCCAGGTATCAGGAATATTTTTGAAAGCTAAAATGCTAGAGATGCTTGAGGAAAACCATCCGAGTTTTTATTGTCACTCAAGGTGTGGGTAAAATAATACCATTAAACATTTTGATTGCGCGCATTAAGAACACTTCCATAGCGATAACTTACCGTTTTGAGGTTAATCTGTAGAGTCACGCAATTGAAGCAGTATAAAGGAATCGTTACGCAAAGAATTGTTTTGTAGGTTTTTGGGCTAACTGAATTTCAATTTGTCTACGTAATTTCGTATTAAAAATAACGGATTGTACAATTTTAGAGTCGGTGAATTGTTTAAGATTTTTAACTATAATGAGGTTTCTATAATCAATCTCGTAATAATTGTTATTTTCTGCAGTGTATCTATAGTGACCTTTGAAAATGCAATAAATAAAACAAATAATTCTGTAATTATTAATTACTTGTAATTATTGCTTTTTATTGTCCTTTCTCCACACGGAAGAGAAAAATGTTGTAGTAAAAAATAACATATCTCATCGAGTACATTCGAGAGACGGTAGTTGACGGACTATAAAAATGACTGTGTTGTCTAGTAACAATTTACTACAATTTAACAGATACGTAATAAATTATTCCTATAATGCATAGTAATTTTTCGGATTTGTCAACTCTGTTCCTCGATTACTCAATGACACAGTAATTTTGACGAGAATATTTATCACCGTGCATGAGCAATAAATACGTAATTCTAAAAATACGTTTTCCTCACCTTAGAAAAAAGCGAAAATAAAGTATGTATACAAAAGTAAAGTAGATGCAACATCATTGTGTTGTAAATTTTCATCAATTTTTCGATCTAGCACCTGTACAGTATAGATAATCGAGGCAAGTTGTTAGCGAAATAAAGTTGAAAACTCGACAAAGTTAAAGAGGTAACTGGCTGTGTGACCTATTTGACGCAACGAGTTAAGTCCTCAGGATCGAGATTAGATAGTGATTAATGAATTTCGAAGAGCGATCGAACGTTTCGGATGACCAAGCAGTTTAGACCCTTTCGTTTTGTTGGCTTACAAAAGAGATTGCGATTGCATTTTATGACGCGAAGATTATTCGATGCGTTTTCAACGCTCGCGCGAGGATGAGTTATCCCTTTGGATTTACAGATGCGAAACCGAGATTTAATTCAATCTCGGGACGCGAATATTGATATTCGAATCTATCTAATCGTTATTTATTACGCATAGATATATCGATTCGAAGCGCGTTGGTGAGTTTCGAGATGAGCTTGGATTCCGAGCACCTGCAACGAAAATTTTCCTTCATTACCATTCGATTTCAATGATATTATTGAATTTACAGGACGCTTAATCCCCGGCTAATACACAAATTTACAACGATGAGCAGAGAAACGTGCAATTCGTATTCTATATACCACTTCTATCGGTAACTACAATCACGACGCGTGATCTCGACTTATTAAATTACAAATTACAGGTACACAAGGGAACACGGCACTTTCGTTAGCTATTCTATATTTTCGTTAAATTTTGCATATACATATATATACATATATACCTGCCCGAAACAGAAGGGTGTTATTATCGTTGCGTGCGTGGACCTACAAGTGAAACGCGATCGCATTCGCGATAAAATCTTTATGGAGAATATAGATCGGATTCGGATCGGTGAAAAATGTGCGGTTGGAAAATCTTTAATATCCTATAAGAAAGGATTCCCATGATACAGAAGGTACAATGAACCTATGTGTCTTGTAGGTGTAATGCTTGAAATATGGTGTTTTGTTTAGATGCATAAATCCCTTTCCCGGAATAAATATTACAAAGGAAATTGTGGTTTATCGCCTTCTGTATACACTATAACCTGATAAATGATTTTCTACTTGATTGAAATTCAAATTGCACTTTAATTATAGATTTATATAACCGCTTTTTTTATTTAACGGTTTTTATTCGTGCATTATGCTTACCGATAACTACTTTTATCTACTATATTTAATTCTCATTATTAAATAATTAGTAAATATTACAAAGCAGTTTGGTAAAAATTCCTAAACTCTCAAGTAATGTGGTAACAAACTGCGAATCTCGTAATTTTTACTAGACTAAATTGTAATTTTAATTTTTTTTTAACATCAGAAAAAAATTTTATTTCTCCCATATTATTTATTTCTGAGTTTATGTATATTATTCGAGTGTTATCGATATTTTCAATATTTAAATGAAATTTAATTAGTGAAAAAAATTCTGGATGTCATCAGGATCGAACCTGCGAAGTTTGGGTTGAGAATCCAAGTCCTTATACCATTGCGCCACCGCGTCACTTGCATGTGTTTCATCGAATCGTCCTTTTAAAGTAAACAAACGAACGACGCGATTCCAATAAAAATTTTATTTATCGCTTCTTTTCGGTATCTCGTGCTGTACTGTTGTTTATAGAATTTCGTAAACAGTATAGGAAAAAATCAGAGTTAATAAAATTTACAAGCTTAATTGTAAAATTTAGTACGTTATATATAGCTAATATTGATATGTGTGTATATAGTCATTTTTAACAATATTTATTAACTTAAAATTGTGGTATTCTTGTGTGAATATATATGTAACAAAATATAGTAAAAATTATGATGATCGAATATATTAATTGTTGTACTCTAACAATATACTCATTTCTATAAAAGCATTTTTCTCAGTGTCATTTACAATTTTTCAATCACATTACTTCACATGCGAATCTATTCGGATAAGTTAAAAAAAGAATAGCCCCGTGCCATTAACAAATGTTAACACACGCACACATGCATACATATATGCAACATCATTTAATTTTTGTTCGCACGGTATTACCACTATACGCGCACGTGCACACACACACACACACACATACGTCTACGAATTTTCCTTTTTTTTTCTCGCGCGCATCAATTCCCCGGTATACTAATATTACCTCATAATTCCTCGAGTCTCGGGTATCAAATGCGAAGTATACGGGATTACAGTTTGAAAAGGGGAATATATATGTAAGGCAAGAGAGAAAGAGAAAGAGAGAAGGTTCGTGTTTAAACGCGATATTAATCGTGGAGTATCTCTCTCTCTTTCTCTCTCCCTGCTTCTCTGTTGGTCACGCCCAACTGTCTGGCTCGAGTCTCGTGGAATCTTTATACCACCGGAAGTGTGGCGTGGTTTCCATTTATCTGGAATATCTTGAGCTATAAGGTAAGAAGAGGGGAAAAATACAAGAGCTCAAGAATAAGAAGAACAACAACAAAAACAACGGCAGCAACGATCATATAAAGAAAATTGAAAAGGTGTATGCGTTACAAGCAAGTATAGTACGTGCAGCCGGTAAAACCTCTTTTGTTCTTATATATATATATATATATACACTTCGTTTTATTATTATCATTATCATCATTATTAGTATTATTATGTTCATTTAATGAGTTTCTAATTTACGATTAGAGTCGTTCTAATCGCGTAATAATGTATAGATTAGAGGGTAGTTATGGAAAAGGGTTGGTTAACGACTACACATCCTATAAAGAAAAATTTATATTCTTTTTTTTATCAACGCAGTTATTAAGTAGTGTGTGTACATGTAGTTGATCGATGAACGAAAGTTATATAATAATGTTCGATAATTGAATAGCGTGAATCTAAAATGTTTATTTTAAACATGTTAATGACCGTGAAGGTAACGAGTTTACGATCACACCTGTACTCGTGAAAAATGAAATATTAATTTCGGTTAGGACACTCAAGTAATTCGAGGACTATTCACATTTAGACATAAAAATCACAAGGACGATCATTTGCACCCATCATCGACTGCACATTATTGTTCAACACAATGAAGTAATCTCGCGTAGAGGATCGCGATCGAGGGAAGCGACACCCTTACAAACTATCAACAAAAAGTAAATAAAATTAAAATAAAAAATAAACGTAACAGTTATATCGAGGCATTAAAGAAAACGAGACAAGTATGATTACGCGGAGTGAACGTGTGTATATATATATATATAGAGAGAGAGAGAGAGTTGAGAGGAAGAAGTAAAATGTATATATATACACATAAGGGAACTCGCGAGAGGCATTTACTAAACTGCAGTGCAATTAACGCCATGACGGCCGGCGCGTGAAACATTTAAACCGCACTGAATGTATACGCTCGCGCCCTCTATGCCATTCGCCGAACGCCAGGTGTATGATTTGCGGGCGCAGTTTACCCCGAGAGTTATACGACTGCGTTTTGACCCACCTATCGAATAATTCTTCACGAAAATTCTATACTCCTCTCTCTCTCTCTCTCTCTCTCTCTCTCTCTCTCTGTTTCCTTCCAACTTTCCTAAACGCGACCTCGTATTATCCTTTGATGATCTGATCAAATTTTCAGTTTATCTCGTGTGTTCCTCCAACTTTTGATATATTTGATATTTTCTTTGAGCTTTTGTAATATATTCGATGCAAAAGTACTGGATCTTATCTGAGCTGATTGCGAATGTATAATCAAAATTTTATTCGTGTTATATTTTCTAAGACATAGACTTTGTTTAAAAAGTACATGTTCTTTAGTGCGAGTGTGTTAGTCGATAACGTCATGAAGTATGTACGTTGAAATGGTACTATTCTCAAAATTTAAGTAATATTAATATAAAAAATGATGATGAGGTTATACGATTTAAATAAGTGACAGATCGTATATAAATTTCGAAACGTTACAGAAAGAAAAGAATGTGTTAAACTTTTCTTCACCTTTCCTTTTCTCATTTGACTCCGGAAGATCGATGAAATTCCAACAATCGATGTTTGCTTTATTCAATTTTTTAATTAAGTAATTTGAGTATTCTGATATTTGATTATTTATATACTTCTAGGTATATTCAAATTGCATTAATAATTAGATTTTTACCTTTTTCCAATTTATTTCAAATCGAATAAGAATTAAAGTAATTAAAATAAATCATTTTCGCTGAAATTTCAAAATGTTTTTTAAGACTTTTTCTGTTAATGTTGAACGTATTAGAATATTATAGTGAAAAGAGATATCGAATTGTCATTTGTAAATGAGAAAATTACTGTGCTTCGGATATATCGATTAAAAGTCTTATTTGGAATTAAAATAAATTAATGAGTTTATGTGACTACTTTTATTAAATATCAGTATTTTTTATTTTAATTTTATTTTATCTTTAAAAATATTGCTATTTAAAGAATTGCTGACATTATCGGATAATAACTAAAAATAAAATATATTTTTCTTTAACAAAACTAGTATATTTTAGAACTATGAAAAGAATTGGCTTTATGCTTAATAGACGGAGATTTGAAATTTTTGATCTCTTTTAGAAAATTAATAAAAAGATATCATAAATATGTGAAAACTATCACGGGTAAAATTTCGATTATACGTCGTTCACGTATAGTTGTGTTACGTTTGAAGAGATCAGTTTTATAAGGAAGAAATAATTAAAGTAATGAAATTCAAAATAGTGGGTTTAGAAAATAAGAAATAAATCTTGAATTTCTAAATTGTAACTTTATATATTACTATAAACGTTACTGGTGACACGTAGAATCTCTAGAAAACCTATCTTTGTGCAAAAAGAGAATTTATTGTTCCCCACCCTATACGGGATTTCCCGTATCTTCTATATGCGTTTGTTCCATTCGCTTACATTCCTTTTTGTGTTCGAGTTTTATTAAAAAAAATATCAATTCGCTCGATCGATATACTTGAATTTAGAGATCTAATTAATACAAACATAAAACGTTTATTTAGATAAGAAAGTATTTGTTATATTAATTATTCATCGAACATTCCAGTTGTCCATAAAAAAAATATATTATCGAGAATTCGCTCCAATTATATCAATAATTTCTATATCGCACTTGAACAAAAATGCGAGTATACCGTGTATAATAGATACGATTTATCTTAATTGCATAAAGTAATGAGAAATCTGGATTTCACGAAACTCTAATGACGATTCCACTGTATTAATTGCAGTTAATTTATTGCATCGAGATTAATTATACGAACACGTAAAAAAAGGAAGAAAAAGAGAGAGAGAGAGAGAAGGAGAATTTAAAAAAGGTATTAAAAATTGAATATTTATTTATTTATTAAATAACTGGGGCTATATTAATTTTATCGTACATCTGAATACGGATACGCTTAAGTAAATCACGCGAGGATGATTGATAAGTTTTGCGCGAGTAATTTTCGAAAATTGTCAGGAAAAGTGATATACTGGCAAGCTTAAACTTTTAAAATGCATTTTAAAAAGACATAACTCGGTCGTATATATAGTTTATAGTTACGATTAGGTGTATATACCTAACCTCAAATAGAGGAAATGCGGGTATACGCGTATGGGCACACATCCACGTACGCGATATCTCCAACTTGTTTGTAGTAAATTAAAAACGTTATTAAACTATCAATTATTCCAAGTTGAAGTGAATAAACGTCATTAAATGTAAATTATTCACGATAAATTCAAGTCGATATTTGCAATAATGCCTTTACCGCTTATTTAACATGTATTTCATTGGATTAGTTATTACGATCGTCAAAGAATTCAATGTTAAATGTTCTCTAGTTCTTCATTTTCTTCTTATATTTTTTCGATTATTCATGTGCACGTCTAATAAAATATTTGATAAGTTTGCAATAATGTTTTTGAGAATTTATGGATACTTCCAAATGATTTTCCGTGCTTGTTAATGTAGTTTTTTTAAACATTTATATCAATTATAGAATATGTATATATAACCTAGAAATTCAACTTTCTCTTAACACTTCAAGTTTCAAGTACCACGGAGGTGAAATATTTTAATTAATTTATATTTAATATTTATTATTATGTATTTTACTGTTTATTTACTTAATAAATAGAGATTTTTATTTGTTTAATGCACTGACATTTGTATTACCGAGGGCCGATTTATGTATTCATTTTTATTGTGCATTATCTTTTGTTTGTTTTCCTATAGAAAATCTATACTCTCCTCGCTCGTTATGGAAATCGTTGTGTCTCTTATGTACACTGTATTTTATTGTGCTTCTTGAATAACACGATATTTGTAGGACTCTTCTATCTATACTTCATTGTAAAATATTATTTTTTTTTAGATCACTGCGACATTACGCGATCGCAAATAATATTACGTTTTTGTTATAATACTTTTGTGTATATACGTAAAAAAAGAATTATCATATCGAATAAAATAAGTACGTATTTAAATAATGTTAACTCGCGGTTAAAATGAAAATCATTAATTTACATTCACGAACATTATTTGTTTAAAGAGTTACTACGAACAAAGAAAAATCTTAGTGAAAAAGAAAATGAAATAAAAATATCGTTGCATCTGACGAAAAGACTAGAATCGTAAATCGACTTGGACAAAAGGTGTATGGAGAGAGAGAGAGAGAGAGAGAGAGACAGTCGGTCACAGAGACCGGACATCATTTGGACGTCGCTTCCCCACACGATCGCGTTTACCGGAGAAAATAAACCCATCCAACATTGGCAATTACGCGGCTTCTATTCGTAAATCATACCGAGGCCGATAAATTCGTGCTGATCTTTCTCTCTCTCGGTCGAGCTTTGTAGTTTCCGGCGCAAATGATACCCATTTCGTATGGTGAATTACGGCTTTATTAGGAATTGCTCCTCGACGTTTTAATGCGACTCTTACACGCCCCTTGGGTTACATACCTGCAACAGAAAAATTATAGGAGACATAAGTTAATTTTTTTATACTATTATAAAACAAATGGTAATTCATTAAAATATATATGTGTATATATTGCATTGGATAACAATCCGCGAATCTTAAGATTAGAATTTCAATAAATTTTTTTCGGAGGGTATTTATTTCTTTTGCGCTTGTCGATACAACATTCTCTAAGTATAAGACATTAAATTTACCTTTATATTTAATATTTAAATTATCCGTTACAGTGTGACCAATTGGGCATATAATCATACGATTTTATATAAAGAAAACTTGATAATATAAATTAGTGTAAACAGTAATAAGAAAAGTTATAGGATCAATCAGATGTATTATTAGATAATGTAATTAATATTGTGATTGATGTAAACAAATTTTTTTATTTAATATAGACGGTTGGTCTGATGAGGATGGCTTAACACATATCAACACATATCAACAAAGGCCTGCGATGGCTCGGTCGGTAGGGCGTCGGACTCGTAATCTGGAGGTCCCAGGTTCGATTCCCGGCCCCGGCCGATTGATACAACCACCACTGGCGAATGTATTTTCAACAAGTGCTTTCTTCACCAAGACATCGTATGCTGCCTCCGTCGCTGATTACCACCGGTTTGGGAGCATAAAAAGAGCGACGTTAAAATAATAAAAAAGAAAAAAAAACATATCAACAACCCACGGAATATAATCCCTAGTAGAAATTGTGGATTTTGAGATTATCTAAAACCATGTTTTGATCATTGCAACCAACTAATTTTTAGCTAAATGTGCCATATGAAAGTCGTTAATGTTATTTGTAAAAAAAGCATTGAACAAATTAATTAGTGACAAATTTGTACTGCGACGTAGTAATACGCACGATAAATTGGTATATTATAGCTATCGAGTAAATCGTATTAAATCTTGATACATATATAAAACTGCTATTATTCAATTATTTCGAAAGTTTATAAATTACTTGTGCAAACGTTTCTTTCAAACTCATCGGTATACAAAAGAAAAAAAAGTAAAAGATTATAATAAAATTTCTCTGGGATTTTATACTCTATTAACTAATAATCGTATGTATATATGTATATACACAACCTCTCTATAGCGATACATCTTTAAACTTAGCGGTTTAATTATACGGACTAAGGTTTATTGCTTGATTTTTCGTAATATCGATTGATCGATTCGATAATCAAATCGGTTTATGTGGGCTCTCTGACAATGTAATTACCTACGTAATCAATAACTCAGTATACATATATATACATATACATATATATGTTCGTGTGTACCTTTCCTTACAAGATATTCGTAATCCAAAGAAATTGAAAGAGGCTTTTTCATTTTATAGATTAGTTCCTTCATTTTCCTTTATGCTTTGATTCTTGTTTTACTTTTATCGAAGGATCATCACTTTACTTTCATTGAGATATATCGGATCTGTGAATCTTTCAATCGTAGTTTATTGATTAACGCGGTAATAATTTTCGTTGTATATCGTAAGATCAAATGTAGATTTGTACTCGGTTGGTTTTCTTTTTCTGTTATGCTGTTTTTTTTTTAATCTCGCTAATGGAAGAAAGCTGACGTGGATTAGAAGAAAAACAAGAATCTTATCGAACCTGCAGAGCGAGATTTATTTCAGGGAAATTGAAGACACTCGTATATAGTGACAATGTAATCGGTTTCCAAAATTTTAATTTCGAGCAACTCGTGTAGATAGAATTATAAAAATTTTTATAAAAACAAAGTCAACATAAACATACATTAGAGAATAAGGCAAATGTCTCTATAAGCTTTATGGTATTTAAACCATTTCAATCTTCATTATTAAATTTATAATTGATTTGTATATGCAATAGTAACATACATTAATATAGTATGTTTTATTATAAAATACTACTCTGCTAGAAATTTCACCCTTCTAAACTGGACAATTCATCATTTTGTGATAAATGATCATTGGTATCATTGTAAATTGAGTACAAGCTCGTGATGATATTGCAAATAGAAAGAGAAACATATTTAGATTTATATTTATACGCATTATTGGTGATTATTAATTGAAATGTCAATATTTTATATAATGCACTATAGTATTAAATAAATGTTCAAGATCAGTGTTAAATAATAGTATTCTAACGAAATAGTGCCTATAAATATGATCAATTACAAATTCGAAAATGTTCGAAAGTATATCGTACGTAAAAGTTGTAGTAATAATGAATAGATTTTTAGTAAATCAAAAGGCGCGATAGCGCCTGACGCAAAGCCCCCCCAAATTTTTACTTTTTAACCACTTCAATATTACATTATTTATTTGTGCTATTGGCCACGCATTACGTTCCTTATTTATTTATTTCTATACAGTAAGTTCATTTTTTTTATTTTGATAATCTATAATCTCATTACTAGACAATATTGTCATTCTTACTACAACTTTTTTCTTAGTGTAGGTGAGATTCACCTATTTACGTTGATCAATGTGGCATAATGGTGTCTACGGGAATGAAGAGGTCAACTTAATATTCATTTATAACATCATGTGCATTTCTTTTAAGATGTTTAAATGTATATCTATAATTTATACTCCAGTTTAATCTTATTGTAAAAATATATCAAAAGATTTATTTACCTTCATAAAATTAGCCACAATGTATTTAATACACAAGCATAATGATAATTTTATTGTGATTTCACGATCAAATAATCTGTTAAACATATAACGTTTTTGACAAGGTTTATTATTATTAATCAATAATTGACAATTAATCATAATATCGCTATAATATTTTTTGCAAATGCTAAAGATTTCTAGAGTAAATATTTTTTAAGGTTAATTAAATGTGCTTGACGTCATGTGACCGCTCTAATACATAACAATAATTAAAAGTTCCCTTCTAAATATTACGAGTTGTAAAAATTATCAAATCGGTAATATACACATTTAACATCGGTTTACTCTAAAAAAAATGACCGTAGATTGATTTTGTAGTTATTTCAACCGATAGTGCGTCCTCGTAATATTTATAGGTGTAAATGTATATGTGCGGGTGAATCGTTATAGAATATACATAAGGTTAAGATGTCGAATAAATTAATGCGGATTTCGAAGGGTTCTCGTATAGAGCCCTTGATTTATTATTTTACGAGGCAGCTCACCACTTGGGAATCAAATTATACCGAGATGCTCTTGGACTATCCAAGGGGAGTATTGAGATGCTTGACGTGCTTAATAATGCAATTAGCTATTGAATGGCACGGGATACTGCATTCGCGGTTTGATGCGGACAAACCGAACGCATTCGATAGATGCCGTATACACCTAAGACAATGGAAACTAATTCTAAAGGGTTTCCCATACACTCGAGAGTACCTAATTTTAAGGGCTCACCAAACTCAATGCTTCCCCAACTTAAGACGCCTGTCTTCATTATGTATCAGAATGTAGATTGATATCTCTATTACGATGTCAATCACAGGCTTACATTTAAATATTTTAATGAATTGCATACTACAACCTTTATTGAACATCTGTTCCTCCCGCGCGGTTGTTTTTTTTTTCAAACGAAATTTTAGCACACGTTTCATAATCTCAAGTGAGTTGAGTAACCAACGATAAGGAAAACATAACTTATACTACATCGTTAAGGGGAGTCCGTAGAGTATAGTTGAATATATCACCACCCGAAAATTTGCGAGCAGAAGTGGCGCTGCCGTCAGATAGACTGAGTTCATATTCGACAACAATTTTGGACAATTAAAAAAAAATAGAGTTTTTACTACACAAAATCAAAGTTAAGCGCCATAGCTATTGATGTAATGATTAATTACATATTACTTAGCTGATCGAAAAGTCAGTATTTTCGACGAATAGTGATAAGTACGAAGTGACTTCGGTATGTGTTCTCAGAATTGATTCGTACTTCTCACTTTTCGTCGAAAATACTGACCTTTCGATCAGGTAAGCAATATGTAATTAATCATTACATCAATAGCTATGGCGCTCAACTCTGATTTTGTGTGGTAGAAACTCTATTTCCTTTAAATGTTCATAATTATTGTCGAATATGAACTCAGCTTATCTGACGGCAGCGCCATTTTTGCTCGCAAAATTCGGGTGGTGGATTTGTGAAGCTATAAGTACGGACTGCCCTTAACCCATTTACCTTTATTAAAAGAAAAAAACGGATCTTTTAAACTTTTCTATTATCAACGGTCACTATATACGTAATTCAATTTTAATGCATACCTTGGAAACTTCCAGTATAAACGCGCGGAATGAAACGTCTTAAATACGTTGGAAGCTCGAGATTTTTTTTTTAATATTCGAGCATTCTTTTGTGGGTTACGTAATCGACGCAATATCAAGGCGTCTATTTATCAAGTAAGGACGCGTATCCTTCAAGGGCTAATAGGAAAAACACCTAAGAATCGAGGACGTTCTACTCCTCTTTTTAACCGATCTCAAGAAAACAAAAGATATTCGCTTCTAGCAAGGTATTCGAGGGTGAGAGACGCTCGTGCACAATGCGCTAATTGTTTTATATGGAAATATTTGAGTCTTTATTAAATACGAATTAACCATTGCCATTTGATTTTAGACAAGGTGTTTCAAATATTCTTTACGTAAATTGTTATAATTAGAAATTTTAATTATAATTATAAAAAACAATCTAACTTAATCAACTTAAAAATTATGTCTCAAATTACAAATTAAAAAACTAAGTAAAAACTTTAGCATAGTTTGGAACATGATAACTATACGTTGATGGATTTACATGGAACAGATAAATTATACAGTTGTAGATATACTTACACAAAGTTTATATATATTATATTAATTATATTCAGATTATTAATTTAATTGGTCTTTGTACTAATTAATATTGCTTTAAGCAAGTACAAGACCCTAAGAAAAAAAAATGTTTCAGAAAGTTCTCCCTTTATGCAAGAAAAAGTAATATGTACGATGAATTGCAAGGTTCGACAGATCCTTAAACATTATCAATTAGTCAACATTAATGTTTAACTTATTACCCAATCTAGTTATAATGAAAAAAATGTAAAAAAATTATTAGCATAGCTTAGACACACAAACTTCCACAGTTTGCCTCGTACGGGGTAAAAAAGAGAAATATAAATGAAACTGCCAGCGTAAAATAAGGGAAAAATATTTTCACGTTAGGGGTCATAACGGGCAAATAGAGAGGTTTTACACTTTCCTTCATCCCCGCGATTTTTCCCTGTCACACGGTAAGAAAATTGAATATCACGAACTTTGCATAAAGTCCTGTCGCTATGATTGACGTCGCTAACTCCCACTTTAATACAACCATTTTCTATCCGGAAATGAGAACGTTGTAGTTTTTACCTTCCACGCGAGCCCACACCTTTTCCTTTTGATATATCATTTCTTTAAATTTCGATTGTTTTTGTAAATTTTTGTGTTAACAAACACTCGAACGAATATCGAGGAAGGACAAGGCTGGAAGAATCGAATGGACCAACTTATAGAAAAATTCTTTGGTAATCTTGGTAAGCGCGAAATTGAAAATATCCAAGTATAGAATTGAAGAAAGTGTAAGGTAGCACCACGTGATATCTGGCAAAGAATTTGAAATATTAAAATATATAGGAGGAAAATCCTATTGGTTTACCTAGAAATATCGTGCAATATTGAATTTCTTTCGTTTATTAGATTTAACGATCAAATAGTTTACGGTTACTCTCAATTTTTTCTATTTTTGTTTTATTATTTTTTTTTGTAAAATTGTAATTTTAGAAGAAATGAAAAAACTACTATATATTTATAGTAAACAATAACATGTTTGTAAATTGATCAAATAATCGCATATATTACAACTAAAATTAAATATTCAATACAATCGTGAAACACGGTTAAATTAAATTTACTGTTAGCATCAAATTATCATGTTTCCGAATCGAGCTGAAAATGTAATTATAAAATTGTATTTTTCAATTATAAAATTATTAAAACGTATTATCGATTAATCGCAACAAATAAATTAACAACGTTATTAATTATATTTACATATACAAATATATGTATAATTTTGTTTCATAGAATTTATAAATTAATTTCGTAATAAACAAACAATCGACAAGTTATAAAAAACAAAAGCCGTAAAAAGCTAGAAAACTATAGGAAATTTCATATTTAAATTTTAATGATATTATTCATATAGAACGAAAATTTCTATATATACACACACGCGAGGAACAAAAGGATTTTCTCTTTATTCAAAAGAGAAAGAGAAAGAAAGAGAGAGGCAAAGGTGTGGCGATAGAGGGTTAAAGCAATGTGCGCATCATGCATAAAACAACTACAATTTTCAGATTCGCGATAACTCAAATAGGAGGGAATAGCAATGTATGTCAGATAAAATCTTTTGTCTCTTGACTACATGATTTGATTCGACGGTTCTCTCTCTCTCTCTCTCTCTTTCTCTCTCTCTACCTTCTCTCTGTCTCTGATACAACGACACCGAACACGATGACTCAGCGCGAAAAATACCATTTCCGAGAAATTAAATTGGGTTCCCTCGATTGTTTTCTTGGGAGGTTCGTTACTAAATTATAACGTTACGCGCTGTGTAGGACCCCCACCGGCTTTTAATCGTGACTTTTTACTTCCACTCTCGCGGTGCATTTGCGCAGCGGACTCGTAAATACCGATATACATACATATAAATATTAATTTATTTAAATTGGCGCAGTACGCGGGTTTCGTAAAATAATAAATACACTAATTGAAACGACGAGATTTTTAATAAATTATTTTTCTCCGTTAAATCGAGACGATTATTTCGAATTCACGCGTTGACTTTTTTTTTGTTGTTTGGTACGCGTGTCACGCGACAAATTATTATGTGGACGTCGCATCTGTAGGGACACCTACGTGTACGCAACGTTTTAAATATATTACTCGGGAACAATGAGAATGCGTAGGTTTGTACATTTTTTTACTGTTTAAAGAGATAACCTGACATTATATGACTCGTCAATTGCCGTTGACCCTCGGCGATATTGGATCGCGAACCGATTGCATTAAATAATGTAATAAAGTATTTATTTTTCGTTTAAATTTTGCGCAATCCGAATTCATTCTACCGAAAATTATTTTTAATTAAACCAATGAAATGCATTAAGTAAAAGGTTCATTTAAATTTAATTAATTTTATTTAAATTAAGTAACGTTTCTGTGTGTTTCAATTTTGAATATTTTTATCGAGTATATGCATGTACGCAAAAAATTATTTTATTAAAATTATTCATTTTTTTCTGCGTTTACAGGTAATATTGATAATGTATACTATAGATAATTGTTGATATATATATAAAATAATCAATCTGAAAATCGTATTGACGTAATTGCCTAAGAGTTTGTTTCCTATATATATATATATGTATATATATATGTACTACACCCATTGAATTTACAGTGCGTTTACTACCGAAGAAGAATAAGAAGAAGGAGAAGAAGAAGGAGCAAAAATCGCGGGCAATGTTAATTGCAACATTAGAGAACAACGAGGAGTACTGGTAGCATTCGAAAAAGTTTCCTTTAAATCGTGGGTACTTTGTTTTACTCAACCGCAAGAAAGATGCGGGTCAGTAATCAGCGCGATGTAAGGAAAATACGATTAGTCTTGTCTCGGATGAGACAAAGACAAATTTAACAATTCTTAAAAAGATCGAGTTCAAAAAAGAAGGAGAAATAAAAACCAATAAGCAAACAAGAAAACACAATAATTAGAGTAATGGACATAAACTAATTTACTGTATGGAGTATAAATGATTCGATCTCGATTGGATTACTCGGGCGAGGAGAAAAAATATTTTAATACCGAGAGAGAAGATGGTTAAATCGCGAGATCGAGATTCTTATCTTGATAATTACTCGAGGTAAAGTATCTATAAAGTCGAAATTTTTAACCAGCTTGGGTAATTAAAGTAGTGTACGTATATATATATATATATATATATACAATATTTCTCCGTCTATCGCAAATTTTACCTCATCCATCTTGCTCCTCGTTTTTCCTTCAAAAAGCTCAAAGCTCTCAAAGCACACGGACCTTTTTTACGACTTACGAACTGAGATTAAAAAAAGCTATTAACCCCCAAGAGTCGGAGAAAAAAATAGAGGTTTTGAAGAACTCGATGTATCGATTGCTCGTCTATCGGAATTGGCACAATTTTAATAAGAGTAATTTGAATAATGAAATATCGAGGTAAATACTGTCGTGCCATCTGATTAAAGGATTGATTAATAAATTGTTCGTTATGTATATATATATATAGGACCTTGAGGAAACGATCGAGTTTCTTCTTTCCTCATCGTAAATTTTTTTCTTCACGCGTATACTATCTGTGCATGAGCGAGTCTCCGAGTCTCTTTCTCTCTCTTCTTGTACACTGCGGTTGCTTAAGCTGGCTTTGGTAAAGCCTTGAATCACGAATGTTCCCTCCTTTCCACCTCTTTGGGGCTTATCGCGCGGGAGTTTTCGCTTAGCGCGAGCCGCGTCCGATTTACACCTCTACCCTCTCTCTCCCTCTCGGTTTTTTTCTTCACTTTTGCGAATTGACTTCTCTTTCGAAACACCTCGACGCGAGCTCTCACGGTTCGCCAGCTGACTCTAGGGGCGGAGTTGGATGATGAATGCGGGACTTGCTTCTGAAATTTTCCTTTACTAAGTGTGATTCGTGGTTTTATCGACCGACCGTTTCCTCGATATTTTTTTTTTCCTATTTTTTCCTCTCTCTCTCTCTCTCTCTCTCTCTCTCTTTTTTCACCAACGAAAAATGCACAAGCGCGGTGTGCGCGTGTGTTTTTATTATATTGGTTCTTCGAGTGAAATTGGCTAGAGGTTTGCTTTAAACCTCGAATGTTGTTTAGAGATTCGGTAGAAATTTTTATTGGAAATTCTTTTGACGCTTTCGGATTTATATATTGTGCGCAAAAAACTCGTTTTGATTATCTTTCATTTTTATTAAAAGGTAAAATATTCATATTGAATATGCGTATCGATCATCGAAAGGCGTTCGACGACTTTCCTTTAAAATTCTTTTATAAAAAGTAAGAGAGACGACGCTTTGAGGATAAACGATGATAAGCCACTTGACAAAAGAGACTTGATGCATTTATTAATAGGATTTGCGCGGAGGGCAAATTTCGTCCTGGTTAACGGAGCCTCCGAAAGGCTGGTGATGGAACCTCCAGGCGTATATTCATTTGTCCTGGTTGCGCGTCATCAACCAGTAATATTTCACGAGTTGTAGTAATTACGTGGAAAAGGAGGGTTGAAACTTGGTAGGGACGTTCCCTGAACACCACATTCCATTCCTTTGTCCCAAAGGCTCGTAGGAATGATTGCCCGATTCTTTGCGCGTTTTGATAAGCAACCTATACAGATATACATTCATATACCTATATATACCCTACTTTCAGTTTCGTGTTTTGCGACGAGATTTTTTATTATCGTTCAGCTGAAAGGAGTTTAATTTTAAAGTGAGACTCGGATACAAAAGCTTTTGATTATTCGGACTTTGATGTTTACGGAATGGTGGATGATCGTTGAGATTGCGATTCCTCCTTTTATTAAATCTTCCATAGTAGGATTTTTTTGTTGTTATTGCGTTCAGCTGAATAATATTAATTAAAAAATGATGTTGCCTGTATACCCATTGGAAATTGATTACGTTATTATTATTCAAACTGTATTTCTGAGTAACATTAACAACAAATACACTAATTATCTTATATTATATATTACTTAAATATATCTTACAAAATGCTTTTATAGCTCTTAAAAGTTTTTTTTTTTTTTTTTTTTATTTTATTTAACGTCGCTCTATTTATGCTGCCAGGGCTAATCAGCGACGGAGGTGAACGGTGTGTCTGTAAACAAAGCACATGTAGTTGAAACAGTGGTGCTTGTGTCCATCGGAAGATATCATCGGTCACTGTAATTAGTCTAATAATTACAGTTTCCTGTCCTCCCGATGAAACCACCGCGATCCTCTTTACACCTTCGCGTCCCTAACGTTCCCTATAGTTCAGATGCCCGTGCCTCTCATGCACTGACAAATGCACGAAATGCACGCGCATCTGAACTGGCGTCACATTATAGTGACACGCCGAGCCACTGAGTCGCGGTGTTCGAAAAATGCACATGAAAAAATTTTCAGAGGTACACGTCTGGGATCGAACCCACGACCCTCGGTGTGAGTCTTAAAAGTTTATTTTAGTTTTTATAAATAATGTTTTTTGTTACAAACACATATCTTATTTTGAGATTAATAACAGCCATACTTTTAATGTTAATTGTACACAAAACCATGTATTACTAAATAAACAATTTTCAATAGTATTAAATTAAAATCTAAATTATAATGTGTATCTCTCCCCTATGACATAACCTCAAATCAATGTATATCGATCAGATGTTTGGATAAGGTGAGTGATTGACTTGCGTGTTGATCGATGCGCGTATTGTGTCTTGCACGATGCGCGACGCGGTAAATTCAAATATATATTTTTGGTTTTTTTAATTTCTTCTCATTTAGGTTCATAATTAAAAGATTCTTCATTATTATAAAAATTGTTTAGTTAATCTACTATATTTAAAATTTAATAAAATACTTAACTACTTAAATTTAATTTTTTAAATTTTTATTACCAATTATTATTTGTTTTAACGGGAAAAAAAAAATTTTTTTATTGAAATGGTAAATTTTAATTTAGTCTTATAAAAAAATTTTTTGAGTTCTCTTGTAAATAATTATAAATAATTTATTAATTTTTATTACTTATCAGTACACATAATGTACTTAATTTAAAGTTTCGCGCCTGTGGTGGGGATGACTGTGTTGTCGATCTGATTAAGATTGATCGCATAGGTGTCTCTGAAAACGGGGGACGTGATATTTCAAATTTTTCAGTATTAACCGTCTGTGATATACATTGTTAGCTTTATTTTAATATTTGACTGCCTTTTGCTTAATATGTGTGATTATGTGTTAATTTATTTTGTAATGTTCTTCAAGTATTTATTTAATTTTCAATTTTTTGTGTTGATTATGGACACAACAATAGGGGAAAGGTATGTTATATATAACCTCAATCTCTGTGCAAAAATTGTTAAACGTTTGTTATTTTAATCATTGTTTTCAATTATAGAGCGACGCATCAGAGATGCTGTTAATAATATGTGTATACCTATATATTGACGAAATAGTAAGTAACTTAGATTTATATATGTAAAAATTGTGTTTAAAAGATGTTGTAAAATGAAATCATTTTTTAATAAAAAGGTATAGCCTGATGAGGATGGAGGATATCCATCGAAACGTCGCCAAATAAATAAATATGGTTTGTTCATCAATATCGAGGAAAACCTAAACTACTCCTAAAAAAAAAAGAAAATACGTTGCCTCTTTATAAGACAATTAGATTAACAAACAAATTTTATTCTTAAAAATGATCGTGAGTTAAGTATGACTCGTAACAATGAAATAATTTGCGAGGAACTACCAAATGAATTGCTAAGATAAGAATATGTCATTTAAAGAACGAAACACATGTTTCGAAAAAGAAAAAAATAGCTGGAGAAAGGGATGCTAGTAATTAAACTACGTTCGAAAACTATATATAGGCAACCCTAGATTTCGTTGTAATCTTATGATGTAACGAAATAATGATATCACCAAGCCATTAATAACAACCTCCTCCTTCAAAATCCAACTCCTCATCAATCGAATGAATTACTATATTTTCTCGAGCAGGTACATCCGAGAGCGAGTTCAGGTCAAAGGTATCAATCACCATCTCGGATTTAATGTACCATAGAGTGATATAATTACCTCAATCATAAGTACCGTCGGAAAAAAATTCAATTTCTTTGATTAGTTCACCTGCGAATCTTATTCAGTAATGTCGAGTAGAAAATCTTGAACGTGACAACATTCAAGGGGAATTCCAACAATGTTAAAAATTCGAATGGGACGGCTCGTACCTTTTTCTTTGCCGTTTTGTTGTTTTTCTCGAGCATGATTAAGTAGCTACAATTAGCTACTCGGCTAAGCATCAAGTGCATTACTTCTGTTCCGTATATAATAAATCTGAAAACCACGATGGTAATTTCGAGAGGTTAAACGCGGTCGCCGTTTTATGATTAACTATATAATTGCGTAACTATATATGAGAACCCATAATTATGAATTCTGCTATTTTTTTCTTCCGATCGTATTGACGAATCTTACGATTGTTCAAATTGTATTTTCATAGGGAGTATCGGTGGTGTGTTCCTCGAAATTTCAGTCGATAATAGGTTCGACATTTGTCAATCTTATCGAAATCACAGTTACGCTCACATTTACCCCACAAAAAATAGTTTCATCATCAGGACGTAAAGAGGACAAATAAATGAGTTTTGATGCCCTATACGAGGTAGGATTGAGAAAAAAGAAAGAAAAAAGAAAAAAAGTCAATTTTATTGAAACTCCATCAGGAAAGTAAAGGATCTCAAACAATCTCCTAAAGAGATTCAGCAGTCAGTGAAAAGGTAGTATATATGCATCGATCGGCGAAGGGCGAGAGCACGAGCTTTAAACTCTCCCTTCGATGCCGAGATTGATGGGCACTTGGAAATTAATAGCCTGTTACCACGGAGGCCTCAAGTATCCATGGGTGTAAAACTTGGTTCCCTCTCTCTGTCTCTCTCTGTCTCTCTTTGCCAGGTCGATGCTCACGAATTGAATCGTTTCCGCTTGGAAATAAGGGATTAATGCTTTCTACGACTGCGAATTCTTTTCTCAGACGATACGGATTGATAATTGTACTTCTCGGGTTTGCAAACGTAAGGCGTTTTAATTTGTGTATTGTTGGTCGCTCACAATGAAAGAATCGCGATGCGAGATTTAAAGATTCGCGTGCTAATTGCACACTCAACGTTTATTTCTCATATAGGTAGACTGAAAAAGTTCCCCTACTTTATATATTCAACGTGTACATACACACTAATTAATAATTGTCATTGAACGAACACAAACCGTGACTTTTGCTTTAATTGAAAATTCTATACGCAAGCGTGGAAAATGAAGTATCGAATTATCCAAATTGCTACTCCATCGAAGGCAAACTAAATTTTTCGGCAACGAATCCAAAAAAAAACCACCGAGTGAAATTCGTTTCTCGGCGAATCTAAAAGGGAAGAAATAATAATAAAAAAAAGGAAATAAATAGAAAAGGAAAAGGTTAAAAGAACGATCACTCTCCGTAAATCTCGGACTAACCCAAGCGTAAGTTCAATCCAAGCCGCTCGGCACAATGGGAAATGTACGACAATGGCCGCATATTTCAAAGTTTTCTGGCTCGCCATGGTCCTTCATACACGACGCGATGCACAAAGGGACGGACGTTCAATGATTAGCAGCAGTTGTGCCTTTACGCCGGTTTCTTATGTCGCACGAGTTTTGTAAATTTGTTTTAACCGGCACAACCTTTTTCAACTCTTCAGATTTGTTTACCTATACAATATGATTCAGAGAATGGGTAACACACACACACTACGTACACACCACACACACATATATGTATATATACCATTTTCTATCCCCCTTTGATTATGAAATTAACGAGGTCTTTTGACAATGTTTCTTTTATCGCAGATACAGTTAAATTATTGTTAGACGTTTACTTGAATTCGCAGTCTACAAATTCAATTGGTTGGTCTTGTTTATTTCTATACTTATCCTTATGAATCAAAATGGGTAAAAAGAAAGACACAAAACATCGAACATCTCGATATACCGAAAGACTCATCCAGTTCATACACTTGCATAAAACAAACGCACGGGCCTCGATAAAATCTCAAGCCCAACTAAAACGTATCAATTTAAAATGATTCAAACATATGTGTATATATATACATACACCTGTGTATATGTGTGGTGTGCGTGTCTCCTCTGCCCCCTCGTTCATCATCGTCGCGCTTCGCATATGAATAAGCTCGAAAAAGAAAGACGGTTCACAAACAAAGCTCAGTGGCACTATCTGGTCAAGTACATCAGCTGATAAATCGTACGCGTGTCTCCTTTTACCTTTCCTTTACAACTTGTAGTATATTGAGAAGATTCTTCATTATTATAAAAATTGTTTAGTTAATCTACTATATTTAAAATTTAATAAAATACTTAACTACTTAAATTTAATTTTTTTAAATTTTTATTACCAATTATTATTTGTTTTAACGGGAAAAAAAATATTTTTTTATTGAATGGTAAATTTTAATTTAGTCTTATAAAAAATTTTTTGAGTTCTCTTGTAAATAATTATAAATAATTTATTAATTTTTATTACTTATCAGTACACATAATGTACTTAATTTAAGTTTCGCGCCTGTGGTGGGGATGACTGTGTTGTCGATCTGATTAAGATTGATCGCATAGGTGTCTCTGAAAACGGGGGACGTGATATTTCAAATTTTTCAGTATTAACCGTCTGTGATATAACATTGTTAGCTTTATTTTAATATTTGACTGCCTTTTGCTTAATATGTGTGATTATGTGTTAATTTATTTTGTAATGTTCTTCAAGTATTTATTTAATTTTCAATTTTTTGTGTTGATTATGGACACAACAATAGGGGAAGGTATGTTATATATAACCTCAATCTCTGTGCAAAAATTGTTAAACGTTTGTTATTTTAATCATTGTTTTCAATTATAGAGCGACGCATCAGAGATGCTGTTAATAATATGTGTATACCTATATATTGACGAAATAGTAAGTAACTTAGATTTATATATGTAAAAATTGTGTTTAAAAGATGTTGTAAAATGAAATCATTTTTTAATAAAAAGGTATAGCCTGATGAGGATGGAGGATATCCATCGAAACGTCGCCCAAATAAATAAATATGGTTTGTTCATCAATATCGAGGAAAACCTAAACTACTCCTAAAAAAAAAGAAAATACGTTGCCTCTTTATAAGACAATTAGATTAACAAACAAATTTTATTTCTTAAAAATGATCGTGAGTTAAGTATGACTCGTAACAATGAAATAATTTGCGAGGAACTACCAAATGAATTGCTAAGATAAGAATATGTCATTTAAAGAACGAAACACATGTTTCGAAAAAGAAAAAAATAGCTGGAGAAAGGGATGCTAGTAATTAAACTACGTTCGAAAACTATATATAGGCAACCCTAGATTTCGTTGTAATCTTATGATGTAACGAAATAATGATATCACCAAGCCATTAATAACAACCTCCTCCTTCAAAACCCAACTCCTCATCAATCGAATGAATTACTATATTTTCTCGAGCAGGTACATCCGAGAGCGAGTTCAGGTCAAAGGTATCAATCACCATCTCGGATTTAATGTACCATAGAGTGATATAATTACCTCAATCATAAGTACCGTCGGAAAAAAATTCAATTTCTTTGATTAGTTCACCTGCGAATCTTATTCAGTAATGTCGAGTAGAAAATCTTGAACGTGACAACATTCAAGGGGAATTCCAACAATGTTAAAAATTCGAATGGGATGGCTCGTACCTTTTTCCTTGCCGTTTTGTTGTTTTTCTCGAGCATGATTAAGTAGCTACAATTAGCTACTCGGCTAAGCATCAAGTGCATTACTTCTGTTCCGTATATAATAAATCTGAAAACCACGATGGTAATTTCGAGAGGTTAAATGCGGTCGCCGTTTTATGATTAACTATATAATTGCGTAACTATATATGAGAACCCATAATTATGAATTCTGCTATTTTTTTCTTCCGATCGTATTGACGAATCTTACGATTGTTCAAATTGTATTTTCATAGGGAGTATCGGTGGTGTGGTCCTCGAAATTTCAGTCGATAATAAGTTCGACATTTGTCAATCTCTAATTCTCTAATAAACTCTGACTAGTCAAATCACAGTTACGCTCACATTTACCCCACAAAAAATAGTTTCATCATCAGTGGCACTATCTGGTCAAGTACATCAGCTGATAAATCGTACGCGTGTCTCCTTTTACCTTTCCTTTACAACTTGTAGTATATGAGAACATTTTATTGTCATCTTGATCAATCTGTACTATATGACTTTTCGCTTGTCATTTCAACTAAATTACTTTAAAGAACGAGTTAATAAATTTAGATAAAAAAAATAGTAGTTTGGAACGCCGTTTTATGATTAACTATATAATTGCGTAACTATATATGAGAACCCATAATTATGAATTCTGCTATTTTTTTCTTCCGATCGTATTGACGAATCTTACGATTGTTCAAATTGTATTTTCATAGGGAGTATCGGTGGTGTGGTCCTCGAAATTTCAGTCGATAATAAGTTCGACATTTGTCAATCTCTAATTCTCTAATAAACTCTGACTAGTCAAATCACAGTTACGCTCACATTTACCCCACAAAAAATAGTTTCATCATCAGGACGTAAAGAGGACAAATAAATGAGTTTTGATGCCCTATACGAGGTAGGATTGAGAAAAAGAAAGAAAAAAGAAAAAAAGTCAATTTTATTGAAACTCCATCAGGAAAGTAAAGGATCTCAAACAATCTCCTAAAGAGATTCAGCAGTCAGTGAAAAGGTAGTATATATGCATCGATCGGCGAAGGGCGAGAGCACGAGCTTTAAACTCTCCCTTCGATGCCGAGATTGATGGGCACTTGGAAATTAATAGCCTGTTACCACGGAGGCCTCAAGTATCCATGGGTGTAAACTTGGTTCCCTCTCTCTGTCTCTCTCTCTGTCTCTCTTTGCCAGGTCGATGCTCACGAATTGAATCGTTTCCGCTTGGAAATAAGGGATTAATGCTTTCTACGACTGCGAATTCTTTTCTCAGACGATACGGATTGATAATTGTACTTCTCGGGTTTGCAAACGTAAGGCGTTTTAATTTGTGTATTGTTGGTCGCTCACAATGAAAGAATCGCGATGCGAGATTTAAAGATTCGCGTGCTAATTGCACACTCAACGTTTATTTCTCATATAGGTAGACTGAAAAAGTTCCCCTTACTTTATAATATTCAACGTGTACATACACACTAACTTAATAATTGTCATTGAACGAACGACAAACCGTGACTTTTGCTTTAATTGAAAATTCTATACGCAAGCGTGGAAAATGAAGTATCGAATTATCCAAATTGCTACTCCATCGAAGGCAAACTAAATTTTTCCGACAACGAATCCAAAAAAAACCACCGAGTGAAATTCGTTTCTCGGCGAATCTAAAAGGGAAGAAATAATAATAAAAAAAAGGAAATAAATAGAAAAGGAAAAGGTTTAAAAGAACGATCACTCTCCGTAAATCTCGGACTAACCCAAGCGTAAGTTCAATCCAAGCCGCTCGGCACAATGGGAAATGTACGACAATGGCCGCATATTTCAAAGTTTTCTGGCTCGCCATGGTCCTTCATACACGACGCGATGCACAAAGGGACGGACGTTCAATGATTGCAGCAGTTGTGCCTTTACGCCGGTTTCTTATGTCGCACGAGTTTTGTAAATTTGTTTTAACCGGCACAACTTTTTTCAACTCTTCAGATTTGTTTACCTATACAATATGATTCAGAGAATGGGTAACACAACACACACACGTACACCCACACACACACATATGCTATATATACCATTTTCTATCCCCCCTTTGATTATGAAATTAACGAGGTCTTTTGACAATGTTTCTTTTATCGCAGATACAGTTAAATTATTGTTAGACGTTTACTTGAATTCGCAGTCTACAAATTCAATTGGTTGGTCTTGTTTATTTCTATACTTATCCTTATGAATCAAAATGGGTAAAAAGAAAGACACAAAACATCGAACATCTCGATATACCGAAAGACTCATCCAGTTCATACACTTGCATAAACAAACGCACGGGCCTCGATAAAATCTCAAGCCCAACTAAAACGTATCAATTTAAAATGATTCAAACATATGTGTATAATATACATACACCTGTGTATATGTGTGGGTGTGCGTGTCTCCTCTGCCACCCTCGTTCATCATCGTCGCGCTTCGCATATGAATAAGCTCGAAAAAGAAAGACGGTTCACAAACAAAGCTCAGTGGCACTATCTGGTCAAGTACATCAGCTGATAAATCGTACGCGTGTCTCCTTTTACCTTTCCTTTACAACTTGTAGTATATTGAGAACATTTTATTGTCATCTTGATCAATCTGTACTATATGACTTTTCGCTTGTCATTTCAACTAAATTACTTTAAAGAACGAGTTAATAAATTTAGATAAAAAAAATAGTAGTTTGGAACGCAGTTGTAAAATAATTATAAGAACTTTTGACATTTAGTTTTAAGCTACTTTGAAGGTTATTTCAATGTATACAATTAGAGTATACTTTTTTGCAACATTTGTTTTTTTCATTGATATTTCAACCGTGCTACAGAATTAAGTAATTTATTAAATATTTATAACTGCATACAATTTCCTACTTACAAAAAAATATGTACATTTATATTGAACAATATGCAACGTATCGGGTATATAATAAAACAACCCAATCAAATATTAAACGAAGAGTAAATTTTTAATTGGTTAATTACAATAAATAAATAATATTTAATACACAAATATTGACGAAACGTTCATCCGATCAAATTGATTTTGCAATCGTTCGCTTTGAAATAATCGACCTAAAAATATAATAATTACAACATTAACATTTTAATATAATAAATCGATATGAATTTAAATGATAATCAACGTCGTACAAAGCATTTTGGCCTCAATTCGGCATCCACTCCGTTGCACTTCGCATGCGATTCTCGTTCACATTTTTCGTAATGTTGTTTAAGGTACAATGCTTGAATGTACCGCGTGTCACTGGTCAGCTTTTCAACATTAGAAGTTTTATTATATTAGTCAATTATTTTAGAGTGAGATTAATAAAAATGTTGAGGTTAGATGAAGCCATTTCTTGGTTATTACATTTATAGACTTAATGATCAACTTTGGTCAAATATTTCGTTTTCTTTTGGCAAAAACCGTACGTCAAATACTTTAAGGAATAATAAATATTTAATTGAAAAAAAGATAAATTAAAATGATTTAAATACGTACTCCGGGTCGTGCTTCCGAATCGATCAACATGGTGAATCCAAGAATAAAACAAAAAATTAAAGTGTAGCTAGCCATGACGATATACTTTTTTTGACTAAGCAAAGTCTGGTATAACTTATAATATATCACGTATTGGTTGCAATAAAAACATCGTGCTCTAATATTACGATACGTTATCTCGTACCGTAAATACGAAAAGTCATTTTCTTTATGACACTTTTCTTTTGTTTCATTTCTGAACAACTTATCGGTGAGTAGACAATGTTTGTTTTTTCCTGGGTACAATAGAAATCGTAGAAAATGTTACCGTTTAACCAAACATTCTTTTACAAAATTGACAACGAACACGTGTGTAAATCAATCGAAACAATTAAATATTTATTGTAGACTCTTTATTCTTATATTATTCGAGGTGTCGATGTACAAGTTACGAAAAATTATAGTTGACAATAAATACAATGTAATATATTACGTAAAAAAATAAATATTATTTTGTTTTATCCGTTTATCCAAGCGATGTTGAGCACGCAATTTTGGCACCCAGCGACGACTAAAAAATTGGAAAACAATGTTGTTCATTAGTACGATTAAAATGTTTTCGAATAAAGTATAATTCCATTTGAAATAAGAGATTATAATTACAAGGCAAGTTTCTCGATTCTCATCCGGATGGCTATCGCAATACTTTTCGGCGCATGGAAGTGCACGTGGAAGTCTTTTCTGTAATTGGCATTACAATCGTTGATGAATTCTCCGCGTTAATAGCGACAATAATTAGTGAAGTAAACGTTGAAGTTTATTAAAAAATTTAATTGTGTAAAAATATCAGATACCAATTAGTACTATTAATAGTACTAACGAATAAAACTTTCCGTTGATTTATTAAATTTCGATTTATAGCTAAAATGCGTTTAATTTTCACTTACCGAATGTCCAGATTGCACGATCATAATAACGAGAAAAACTACGAGTAGGGAAATAAGGAACGAGTAACGAGCCATATTGCAAGTGAAACAAAATGAAAACGTGATACTCGTACACGCATCGACATCAGTTTATATACAAAAAATGTTAAACGCCTAAAGCACGTTTTCGTATCTTATTAGCTCTAAAAATGTTTTTTTATTAAATAAAATATCTTGTAGATAATATTGTGAATCGCGTATTACGAGGTACACGACTTCCACTCAGCTATTGTTGTTTCTTCATTTATCGAAAATTAACCATCACACACAATTTAAATTTCCATTGAGCGCACGAAGATAAAAAGAATTTTCATATGGCGCTTTTATATATATATATATACACATATTTTTTTATTCTTGATCACATAGAGAAGATAGATAAGAGTCACGAAGCAATACCGAATGGAATTTATACGTTGAAATTCTTGCACGTGTCACATCACTGCAGTCGAGCATCGCCCAAGGCTTTAAACGTTCTTCGAATGTTCATTCGAGAATTTTCAGACCCTTAACCTTTCATCTCTCATCGACTTTCATCTCGAATATGAATTCTTTCGAAGGGTTCCGTTATTACAGACGTATGCATCCATACCTATGTATATATACATATGTATTTTGCATACTAACGGAAAATTGAAACGCTTAATGTTGTGGTATAGAGTTGTAATGTCTGCGATACTTATCGATAATCGAGAATATATGTATATATATATATATATATATATATATCGATGTATATTTTTATTACATATAAATATCGATATACCAAAGATGCACGGTATGACGTATATCGATGTTTGCACATGTTCGCACATACATTCAATAGACCAATATTTTTAATAAATATTAATCAGTACACTTCTGTAGGTTCTACCAAAGGAAGGTAGCATATACCATCACGCGTAACGTTAATAACGAATAAACGAGTATAGTATACTTGATTTTTAACACATCGCAACAGTTAAAGTAAATCAACTGTCGTGTTTTTTTTTTAAATATAATAATAAGTGAAAACGAAATTGTCCGCGTTATTAAACGTAATTGAGCAAAATTACCGTATCTACAAGATGAAACCCCGATTATTCCGAGAATTCCAATCCGTATAGAGGTGGTAGTCAAAGGAGAGTGAAACCATACCGGGGGATAGAAGAAGCTCCTCGCCTCTCTCTCGTTTCTCTCCGAGTCTCGAGGTTGCAAATTGATTAACCTGAACGCGAGTATACCTCGCAAACAAAAGGATATTCGCGTGTCGTATGATGCACGCGTGTCTAGGTAATATGACGGATTGCAATCGCGGCGGCGGCCGTTCTGTTCCGTTCCGGGCTTCCTCGGTGTAATAAATGGGAGAGGACTGTGGTCCGATGCGGGAGAAGCCTCCTCGGAACCTTCATCAGTGGCTACACCTGCTCGAGGACCAGGGGCGCAATCTCACCTCGTGGTCATTAAGCTTACGTCTAATGCCTCCACTACTACTGCGTACTCCTCTCTCCTTTCTTTCTTTCTTTCTTTCTTTCTTTTTTTCACGCGTGCTCACGTGTCGTTTCGAACACCGTTCACCATTGAATTTTATTTGAACGGGAGATAAAATAAATGTTTCACAACATTCAAAAGGATATTAGAATTTTTTTTTTCGTATCGAAAATGAAGGTAGGATGGGCGATTTCGAAAATTTCGCGATGAGTATACGAAACAAATGAGCTATAGAGCAAGTTTCCGTAAATCGTGGACAAATTGTTATAATATGTTCCTCGTGACATCGACACAAAAGAATCACGAATTCGTACATTAATTCGCTTATCGACGAAAAAGGAAGAACGAGATCGACCGAGATACAACTTGTACGTGTGTTATCCTTCTGTACACGTGAGTATACATTATCTCTCTCTTCCTCTCTCTTCCTCTCTCCTCTTGGCGTTGTCTTGTTACGATCGGATGCCTCGAGAGTCTTCCTTTTGCCAAGAGGATGAATATTGATTATGACTGGGCAATGTACACCGGTCAGCCCGATTACTCGATCGCTGCTCCTGCTTCTGCTGCCGTAATGTACAGGGAAGCTGCTTCCTGGATGTGACAATGATACCTAAGGGTGTTGCTCCTTCTTTTATTCCTATGGCTTATTACTGCTTCTGGCTAATGAGCTTCGAATCATCAAACCGTATACCGTTACCAATTGTTTATACATTCCTAAACTAAAAAATTCTTGATGATGGGTTCGTCTTATGCCTTTCTCTTTTTACTTCATATGCGCTTGGATATTGATACTTTTATTTTACAATAAAAATATATAATTAAGGGTATCGTCAAATTTGTATAAACCAGCTGTCAACGTCCTTTTTTTTCGGAAGTCATTCTTCCCTCTTTGTACTACGATGTAACAAAAATGTCAATTACCGTTAATTAATCAAAATATCAAATTGACCTATTTTGAAAGTATAATGAACGTTTTACGAAACGGTGTTTAATAGACAAATTATACATTAATATTTACTATATTTTGTAGTATATTGACAAAAATGTAGTGAATTAAATAAAATATTTTATTGCTCATACCAAGTAATGTTTAATCGAAATTCAACGAAGTAAAATTATCTGTGGAGACTTATAAACCTGGGTAAGTTAAAAATTACCGTAATACTATGGTCGAAATTGTATTGATTTATTTACAAAATATTCACATATTGTACAAAATATATTAAAAAATATTACAACCAAAACTGTTAAAAAGTATAACGTAAGCTAACTGACTATAATTATATATATATATATCCTAACGCTAGGAGAAAATGTAGTAATTTTTAAGAGAACATGTTTCCGAGTGTAAAAGTTGGAGAAGAGACAAAAGAACAGTTAGCCCGATCGCTTCTTACGATTCAAAGCGCAAGATTTATTCGTTTGATTATCGCAATATTTCGTCGCAAACGTATATCGTGAATTCGATTGCTGGCTATTGGCTAAATGAATATGGATTACTACTCGGCGAAAGAAAGTCAAGCGTTCAATCACGGTTAAGTGGATACTTCCTGGATGACAATGTATAATACGATTCGATTTTACACGAGCGCAATTCGTCATTACGTACGTATAATGAGTTACACGTATACGTTAAATATAAAATTACCCTCTGTGTGTAAAATCGCTGTTACTACTACGTATATTCTACGCTATTCCCTTTCGACAATACGACGTTTAATTTATTTTCTTTAACGCGATACAAATAGTTTACCGTTGTTTATTCCAGTATGGTGAACGTAACAATTAATAGAATAAGCGCCAATATAAGCGTGATTATTCCAATTTTAAATAGGAAAAAAAGTAATATTCGACCCAAGACTTTTCAAGCTAAAAAAAGTAGTAATCTCGGATATCTCATCGCGATTCCGGTGGATAAGGAGCTCGAGGACAGAAATGTAACAATCCGAATCTGTCCAAGAGCGAAGCCATTAGATCGAAACGCTAATTGAACCGTCGAACGACATCGACGCCACCGATATCTATATTATTTTTTTTCTTTCGTCCGTTCTTCGTCTTCCCCGTCTCTTTCATTTCAAGAAGATTATTTTGGCATGCCGAGAGAGAGAGGGAGAGAGAGAGAGAGAGAGAGAGAGAGAGAGAGAGAGAGAGAGAGAGAGAGAGAGAGAGAAGGGACAAGATCGATCAAGAAGGGAAAAGGGGCCACACCTCGTACACGCGCGAGCTTCCGTTATCCAATGACAGATATCAACAAGGGAATTCCGCTAGTTCGCTTTCTGGATTATATCACCGGTTTGAACTAGACTTTCCAGTAATTGCCGTTGAATTTCTCATCAAAATCTGTTGCGTTAAGGGATCAATATTGGTACGTCTATGCCAGAGGCGTTCTGCGAATGATATCGAGCCGCTATTTGATGGGGCTTTAATTAATGGCCTTTTCGAAAAATCGATTTACACGCCTATACATACATACATACATACATACATATATATATGTAAGTATTTCTCGGGAATTTGAGATTACTTCGAGTAGCGACGACTAGATCAAAATTGTTGAAATATAGAACGAAAATAATGTAAATAAAATACTATGTACAAAAATCACTCGACTATAGATTTATTGTTTGTCTTAGTATATACATACAATGTCAAACGCAACGGCTAATTTAATTGATGACCAGATTTTTTATAATTATCCTATTGCCACGTGTGGGTAGTATATGGATATACATATTTGGAGGCTTTCTTAGTTGGAAGTATTGACACATTTCTACATCGGCTAGCCGGTATTTCTTGCCTTCTGACATTTCGTTAAAGTCTTAAAGTTTATTCACGAAATATCATTGTGTTTTACTTATTCAAATCCCCTAAATTTTAGTGAAAATAATAACGAACAAAACATTCGAACTGTTCCGTATAAAAATACATTGTTTTATATAAAATCGGAATGGTTATTTTGTAGCGAGAATTTGTGTATATAATGTATTCGCAGTTTGGTCCTATCGCGCGTTTTTTTTTACTGATCTCATTATTTTTTAGTGCAATTCTGAAAAGAACTGTTGATCGGTCCGCGCGGGAAAGTTAAAACTTTCGTGAAGACTGCAAGGTGAAGGACGGAATTTATTGCATTTACTGTATAATTAGTTGCGTAATTTGTAATTAATAATTTATTTAATTGATAAATCGCAAGAACTACCTTTCTTTACTTTTGTGTAAAACACTAACAATCGCGTCGAAAGTTGAAAGTGTTTTTTTAATTTTTAATTGTAATACACTCGTCTATGCAGAGTAGTAAAAAAGGAAAACGAATGGTAGCATTACTATTTATGAATGCCAGTTATATATTAATTATTTCCTGGTAAATGCGCACCCGTGATATATCCCAGGCTTAATCAAATTAAAACACACTTGCACTTAATTGCCTGGTAAATATAAAGTTGGCGATAAGAAATTTAAAGTGAAGATTTAAAAAAAAGGAGAACGAGTATCGTGCTCACTCAGAGGAACGAAATATTCGTCTCGAACATTGTTTACGTCTTTTACCAATCAATCAAAAAGGAAAAGGAAATAATTCTTTAATATACAATAAATAAAATTTAATCTGAAATTTTATTGAAAAAAGTGTATAATTTGCTTAAAATTTGAAAAGCAGTCATTGGGTGATATAGGTGTTCGCGCGATTAATCGAGTATGCCGCATGGGGAAGAGAGAAAACGGTAGGGAGAAATTAAATTCGAATCTACACGGTATTAATCAAATCGTCGCGCATTTGACTCGGGAGAGATGCAAAATGGCTGCCGAGCTGGCTCATTAGACGTTCTGCGAAATTACACTAGGTTTCTCATCGTCTGCCTCAATTGAGCTGGAAATCGCAAAAGGTGTTGATACTAAATCGACTCGGCGATTTTACTAATATCGTTAATTCTTCACATTTTAATGATTCAATTTGTTCGTTTAATCAAGAAAGTGTATCGTACCTTTATTTTTCATACTAATAATTATGCCTTAAAAATAGTAATTATTTCATTGTTTCGCACGCAATCAAAATAACTGAAGAGTACATATAGACTCTAATTAATTTACGACTACTAATTATTAATCAATAAAAGAATTATAAAAATATTAAGTAGTTGTATTAATAATAATTTATTTTTGTGAAATTCTTTTTAATAATTAATAAAGATATAGAATGTTGGATACTCATCGAATCGTAGCAGCAAATGCAATTATTATTATTATTAAAGATCGTCATAAATATATTAAATTTAAAATAAATAATAATCTTTTAATATAATCAAAGTATAAATACGCGTGTAATAATCTACTATATCTTCAATTAAAGGGCACAACATGAAAATTAATAAGATTAATTAAACGAAACCAATTAGCAAAGAAAGGAGGAAAAAGCGAAAAAATGAATCCACAAAATTTAGTAAAACTCGTTTTCGAGTACGAAAGGAGAGATTGCTAGGTACCCAGTAATCACAATATTAAATTCCTGGAGCGTCCTCCATAATAAATAAATCATCCGGACGCAAATGTCTTCCAAGTGCATCTTAAATTAGCCCAGCGGAATTGTTCAAAGAAAAAGGGGGTAATCACGATAATAATTTTCATCGCGTAAAACCTCAAGGGAATAAAAAATTCACCCGATTATTCATTCCGCGCTCATTCCGCGCTCATTTCGCGATATTCCCCTCCAAAATCTGACGTGAAAAAAGAAGGGTCTTGTCTAATCGACTTGTCTTTCGTGTACAGAGAGACATACACAAAGGAAAGTAAAAAACAACAAAAACAACAGCAACAGCAACAACGAAGAAGAAAGACTCGCACGATGAATTATGCAACGAGCAATTAATAAAATTCCAATCACATTCGCGTCGCCGTATGTCGCGTAATAAGCGATCGGACCGATCAGATTTTCCTTGGCGATATTCTTTTTTTTTGTTTTATCATTTTTAAACTCGCGTATACCTCGTGATATATTTGCTGAATAACTACATGCATAATTTATGTAGCTACGGATTTTTTAAATCGTGTTTCCGGCTTCTTTTTTTCCCTTTCGCCTCTTCCTATGGCGGAGGTTAATGTACAGCTTAGGGGTATTTAGCAATTTCTTTGAAATATCGTCGCCTCTAAGTCACTTTTAATGCGCGCACTGTTTTCAAACTGACTCGGTGCTATAATTTAAGAGAGGAATTAACGCGTGATATTTTATAGTTTGTTATTATTTTTCCTGCTATGCGTCTTGGGTGTTTGTCTGTGTGTGTGTGTGTGTGTGTGTGTGTGTGTGTGTGTGTGTGTTAGGTACCGCGCGGTAAACTAAAAATTTCTTCCGAATTCTGGCGAGGCTTGAATTTTTAAAAATAAATCAAGATTACCGAGCTTGAGTATATTTTATCTTTCGTTTATATTTTATACGATAATTGCGACTGCATTAACAAGGCATGAAATTATGAATATATATAATACTTTTGTGTTTTGTTATTATTTTGGCAGAGTACTCGCGTGGCAGATAACAACACGTTAAAAATTTAATTGAGAAAGCGTATTGTAATTACTGAGTTTAATTATTCAGATTAAATTGATATTTTGTATAATAAATTATTATTACACGGAAAAAAATTGAATTGTTTTAATATTATACTCATTTGTTCGCGTATAATAAACTGAATATTTTATAATTGAATTAAATAAATATTCGATACGTCGGATCAATATTTATTTAAATTATCGAAAAAATTATTTCTTTAGATAGATTTTACAGATACATTTGCCAAGGTTCTTTTCCGCGTACCATAATTGTACGGAACAACCAATATAAATACAAAATATATATTAGTTTTTTGTATTCGTAAGAATCATTGATTAAACAACATTAAATTCAATTGAAGTAATGTAATAAAAGGATAGATTTCAAAGAACATTAATTATACGTATCAATGAACATTTAAATTTAAAGAAAATCTTATCTCTAATCTATTTCCTGCTTCTTATCAATATACTTACCCGTAACAACTACAACTATTTTATACGATGCAATGAACATAATTAATTCAGTTGTGTAGATAAGCCCGTGTAATCAATTCACATTTTATCTTTTAAAATAAATTATAAACAAACTAATCTATAAATTAATAATGTACTTCATACTCATTGCTAAAATTACTTAAAATATAAACTGTCGAAAAGAAACACTGCGCGTTTCACTGTTATCCTTATCGTTTATTTAAACACTAAATATTTGCGTTTGTTTTTCTTTTTTTTTCTTTTGATTAGTTTCTTATACCAATAAATTGTATTATTTGTTTTTACTCTACTTATATGTATATTAATAAATGAAAAGTAATTTTTTTTATTGTTAAATATATTCGTTTAGCTTTTGGTAATTATTTCTTTAAGGATAATTACCCAGAACAATGGTATAATCTTTTAAAAATTACTCTCGCAGAATTTGAATAGCAATACCGATAACGAAACTAGCAATTAACCGTAATTATGTATAGGTATATATACGCGATATTTTCATTAATTAATACGTCGGTCATACACTTATCGGATATACAAAAAATAAACAAACTTACACTTATACGTACATGTATATCCTTATTTTTTTTATCTCTCGCCATTAGAATAATAAGCCAGGTCATAGAAATGTAAACATCATCAATGTCCGATGATATACCCGGAGTTAGCACGCGTGAAATTTACGACGTTGAACGCGTATGTAGAAGAGGAGTTAGCTATAGCTCTCAACGCATAAAAAAAACCGATTCACTTTTCCAGGTTGTTTACCATTCGTCTAGATATGTGTATAATCGATTAGTCGGATAACGGATTTCTTTATATTCGGCCATGTTTTATTTACGAGGATCCTAAAAATTTACGGTCGATAAACGTTAAGGTTCGGGGCGAAAATTAAAGAGAACCCCTTGGTTTTTCTTTACTATTAAAAAGGAAAGGAAAAAAAAACAAATATCCGTATACATATATATGTGTACGTATGCGAATCAGTAGGATAATCGTTGATGGTGTCGCAGCAAAAAAATATCGTTCGAGATTAAAGAGAATCCGGTTGGTTTTTCATAGCTCGTAAATAAGGTTATATAATGTAAGATATGCTAATTAATGAGTACTGGGATATATCGAAGATGAAACGTTGGAGGAAAAAAAAAAGATTTTTTTTTGTTGGTTAGGACGGTTATACAGGGGATATACGTACCCTCGGTTTATTACGGGTTACTTAATTACTCCGATGGTTCTACCGTTAGGCTTAACAACTGTAAACTTATTGCCGTATGGAATGGAGTTATAAAATTACCGGTGAGGATATAAATTTTCTATTACTATCGATATTGTCTTTCATTATATATCCTGTCGTACTTGCGCTAATGGAACAAAATGAACAATCCAGGATTTATTTATAACGATTCTTAATGAAATTTCTCAATTAAATTGTAAACTTTCATTTCAACTGGTTATTCCCCCCTTCCTATTTTTGTTTTTTTTGTTCGTCTAATCGTAATGGACACGCGTGAGAAAAGATCTTCTTTTATATAATATGTTGAGAGTAAAAATTACCTAGCGGACCATTTACATACAAATAAGAAAAAGTATTTTCACACAAGTATTCAAAGCAAACGCACATTTTCAAGATGTACGTATATTTTTTTTTTCTTTACGTTTCTTGAAACGCGTTCTAGTTTCTTTAGGTAACAGGTACATGCACATAGGTGTACCGGTGCATAACGTCGCAATTTCGCTTAAAGTCAAAACGTCTATGTCAAAGGACATTTGTAGGATTTCGTAATACATACCTTTTCTCATCCCGTCTTATTTATCCCTCCCTTTACGCTTTTACCCCGGCCTCCCGTGCTACTCTTTTTTCGCTTCCTCGTTCTTTCGGTGCCCTGAAAAGCTCCATTGCTTTTACGAGTGAGGGTTAAAAATTTATAGAATTCCTGAACAGTTTTATACGATACCAGTGAACCTATACTAGGAGAGCTGGCATAAACGTCCATACGAACACCTCAACTATATCTACCCTACCCTTATCTCTTTCTTCCTCTTTCTATCCCTCTTTCTCTTACTATTTTTCTTATAGGTATTTTTCTTTGTTCTCGTATATTCTACGCTTCAATATTCACGTGGGCTACATATGTATGTGCGAGTGTGTGTATTTTTTTTTATTTTCCGTTGCTACACTCTTTTTATTGTGCACCGTATGTTTATCAGCGCTATTTTAATATTGACTTTATTGCGCGAGCACACAGTCGTACACGCACGTATATATACCTATATTTTTACGAAGTGCTCGAACGTTAGTAATTTATCGATGGAGTTATACATTTTTACCAGAAAATGGGGTACCTTATTATTTAAAAATTGTTTCGATGTTCGGTCGAGTCTGTGTGGGTGGGTTGCATACGATGCGCTAAGAGGGTCTTGAACTGTTTTCGAAAAAATTTCGAGAAAACGGAAAAATTAAAGTTTTACTTTTACTAAAGCACACTTTTATAACGTTCGTGATGCATAATCATGCAAAGTAGCCCAGAGTAAGAAAATATATTTATTTGAGCTAAAAACAGCCGTATTCATATTTTATCTTTATCTTTATATCCAGTGGGCTTATTTAATTTTTTTTATAACGAATGTAAGAACTGCAGTAAGCTCTTATTGCTTTTACCGCGACAAAAATGTTAATTTTATTAAATACGAAACGTATTTAATTAAATAATTTCTGTGAAACAGTACATTGAAAAATGTATGTTAAAATCGTGTAACAAATTAAAAAATCGAGCTCAAGAATCTGCGATCAACTATTAGCAATGCCCTTTTAAACTAACATTTGCACGCGCGTCTCTTTGCCTATTAGTTCGCGTACAAGCTCACACATGATATCGATTGTAATAAATTTGTTCGTAAATCGATAGTAAATAAACGAGTGATTGGCGATAACGGTAAAGATGTTAAATTTTTAATCAAAAGCTTCGGTACGAAGCTTTTCTCTGTTTGCGAATTTTGATCGAGTTTGCTGATCAATATACATATATATACACTACAGTGTAACGTTGATTGAGTAAAGTTCGTTCGATAAATATTTGGAATATATATGTATGTGAAAAATAATCGTGTGCATTCATTTTGTTTTCAATAATATTTTGGAAATGCTAATTGTAACTTGTTATATCGTAAAACATATAAAATTAGTTTAATTTACAGTTTAAATAGAATTCGGAGATGTTAAACTTGTAGATTTGCGATTCATTTGATTTTTTTACGTATTACTTACGGAATATATAGTTTACGATGAACATGAAATTTTTCTGATTTTAAAATTAATAATTTGACGATAAATTTTCGGATAAATTCCGCTTTTTGATTGAAAATTACTGATAAGAAGTGATTTATTTAACATTATTTAAAAAAAAGCTTTTTTCTTCAAAAGTATACCTCTGTCAGACTATTTAATTATTTTTGTGAATTTCCTTAGATTTATTAGTTAAACTGTATACGTCATTTTTAAGTTTATAAAAGTAGATTACTATAATTTAGGTCCGATATCCCTTTAAGCAGGCATGACAGATTTTAATTACCAATAATTATGAAAGTTTTTGGAAATTTTTGGCAGTAGCGCCCCATTTTGTTATAGGGATACAAGTAATCTGTCTGGTGTTGATTTGTCAATTAATAATAATAATTAAAGCCTTTATTGCATTATGCAATATAAAGTAGTGAATGGTCTATCCAGACTCAATCTAATTTTAACATTAGAAAGAGCACTTTTATTCTTCGTGTTTTGGTCCACTGTATTAGAAATAAATATGTAACGATTGTAAAAACGCTAACTTAAGAAATATGTTAGACTGTAGAAAAGTTTGTCAATAACTAATGTGCGCCAAAAAGAAATCCGCTAGAAATCAAATGATTCTTCGAAAATTTAAAGGATTATGCTTTTTGTTTCACGAAATAGGGTAGATGTACCATTTTTGGCGAGTGCGCCATTTTTGGGCATATGTTTGAAATACCATTTTATAGGTGTTAATTTATGTATTATAATACATAAATCAAATTAGAGAATAATTACTATAATTGTATAAAATTCATTCAAAGACGAAATAATTATCACTATAAACAAAAATAATGTTAAGACAACTATCCACAAAAGTGTCCAAAACCGGTACTTTTACCCTAATCCTGAAGTTAATTAACGTAAGAGGAAATTCATGTTAATAACAGATGAATAAAAAACAAACCATCCAATAGGGTCGGTTCGTCATCTATTGGTCATTTCAGGTGGCCAGAAGATCAAACCAGTCATTCACCATCGATTCACCAGAATATGACCTATGCTCTTTAACTTTATAACCTCAAAGGTTGCTTTCAGACTTTGTCATTAAAGTGTAACTTTTCCTCTTATCACTTCAGACGATTAAACTATTTAAAACTAAACTATTTTTTATTAGCCATACGAGGAAAAGTAATAAATAGCTAGTAAAAATGTATAATAACTTGAATGCACTAGTGTATACTATTATCCAATTAACCTTAAATTTCTTATATTGATGTTCGTATGCAGAGATACCAGTTGATTATAATATATTCTCTTCATCGATGAAGCTCAAATAACATTTATTGGTGTTCGCATATCGTCACGCACTCACTGATGAAAAAATGCATTCTACTCAGAAATTAGCTTGGAACAATCGTTAACTCAGAATTCGCTTGGAGAACACGTTAACTCAGAAATCGCTTGGAGAACACGTTAACTCAGAATTCGCTTGGAGAACACGTTAACTCAGAAATCGCTTGGAGAACACGTTAACTCAGAATTCGCTTGGAGAACACGTTAACTCAGAAATCGCTTGGAGAACACGTTAACTCAGAATTCGCTTGGAGAACACGTCAACTCAAAAATCGATTGTAATAAATTTGTTCGTAAATCGATAGTAAATAAACGAGTGATTGGCGATAACGCCCAAGTGAAATAATTTATAAATTTTTTATAAAATTTTTATAAAATACATTTTATATAGTTTTTATAAAAAATTGGTCATATAAAAATTGTATAAAAAACATTTTATAAAATTTTTATAAAAATATATAGAAGGACTATTTAAAAACTAAATTAAACGTTTTAAATGAGCTGCACCATCCTGCAGTAACGGATAAAAACATTTAGATGACACGACCAAGAGGTTATGGACACCAAAAAATTAATATTTTAGCGCGACGAAGAATTACTGCTGCCACCGACGATATTGATAAAAAAATCCACAGTTCCTCCTTCGATTTGGCTGAAAGTTTTGCTTTTTTCACGCCTTTTTGCTTTTTTCAAAATTGTTGCATCCGGCGAACTCTTTAACATCGACTTGGACATCGTGAAGGTTAGACGGGGTCTGACCAAATGTTTTGTTCTGTGGTTGTCAAGTCAATATTCAACTTTTTCATTAGCAACCAAAAAAAGTTGAATATTGACTTGACAACCACAGAACAAAACATTTGGTCAGACCCCGTCTAACCTTCACGATGTCCAAGTCGATGTTAAAGTGTTCGCCGGATGCAACAATTTTGAAAAAAGCAAAAAGGCGTGAAAAAAGCAAAACTTTCAGCCAAATCGAAGGAGGAACTGTGGACTTTTTTATCAATATCGTCGGTGGCAGCAGTAATTCTTCGTCGCGCTAAAATACTAATTTTTTTGGTGTCCATAACCTCTTGGTCGTGTCATCTAAATGTTTTTATCCGTTACTGCAGGATGGTGCAGCTCATTTAAAACGTTTAATTTAGTTTTTAAATAGTCCTTCTATATATTTTTAATAAAAATTTTATAAAATGTTTTTTATACAATTTTTATATGACCAATTTTTTATAAAAACTATATAAAATGTATTTTATAAAAATTTTATAAAAAATTTATAAATTATTTTCACTTGGGCGGTAAAGATGTTAAATTTTTAATCAAAAGCTTCGGTACGAAGCTTTTCTCTGTTTGCGAATTTTGATCGAGTTTGCTGATCAATATACATATATATACACTACAGTGTAACGTTGATTGAGTAAAGTTCGTTCGATAAATATTTGGAATATATATGTATGTGAAAAATAATCGTGTGCATTCATTTTGTTTTCAATAATATTTTGGAAATGCTAATTGTAACTTGTTATATCGTAAAACATATAAAATTAGTTTAATTTACAGTTTAAATAGAATTCGGAGATGTTAAACTTGTAGATTTGCGATTCATTTGATTTTTTTACGTATTACTTACGGAATATATAGTTTACGATGAACATGAAATTTTTCTGATTTTAAAATTAATAATTTGACGATAAATTTTCGGATAAATTCCGCTTTTTGATTGAAAATTACTGATAAGAAGTGATTTATTTAACATTATTTAAAAAAAGCTTTTTTCTTCAAAAGTATACCTCTGTCAGACTATTTAATTATTTTTGTGAATTTCCTTAGATTTATTAGTTAAACTGTATACGTCATTTTTAAGTTTATAAAAGTAGATTACTATAATTTAGGTCCGATATCCCTTTAAGCAGGCATGACAGATTTTAATTACCAATAATTATGAAAGTTTTTGGAAATTTTTGGCAGTAGCGCCCCATTTTGTTATAGGGATACAAGTAATCTGTCTGGTGTTGATTTGTCAATTAATAATAATAATTAAAGCCTTTATTGCATTATGCAATATAAGTAGTGAATGGTCTATCCAGACTCAATCTAATTTTAACATTAGAAAGAGCACTTTTATTCTTCGTGTTTTGGTCCACTGTATTAGAAATAAATATGTAACGATTGTAAAAACGCTAACTTAAGAAATATGTTAGACTGTAGAAAAGTTTGTCAATAACTAATGTGCGCCAAAAAGAAATCCGCTAGAAATCAAATGATTCTTCGAAAATTTAAAGGATTATGCTTTTTGTTTCACGAAATAGGGTAGATGTACCATTTTTGGCGAGTGCGCCATTTTTGGGCATATGTTTGAAATACCATTTTATAGGTGTTAATTTATGTATTATAATACATAAATCAAATTAGAGAATAATTACTATAATTGTATAAAATTCATTCAAAGACGAAATAATTATCACTATAAACAAAAATAATGTTAAGACAACTATCCACAAAAGTGTCCAAAACCGGTACTTTTACCCTAATCCTGAAGTTAATTAACGTAAGAGGAAATTCATGTTAATAACAGATGAATAAAAAAAAACCATCCAATAGGGTCGGTTCGTCATCTATTGGTCATTTCAGGTGGCCAGAAGATCAAACCAGTCATTCACCATCGATTCACCAGAATATGACCTATGCTCTTTAACTTTATAACCTCAAAGGTTGCTTTCAGACTTTGTCATTAAAGTGTAACTTTTCCTCTTATCACTTCAGACGATTAAACTATTTAAAACTAAACTATTTTTTATTAGCCATACGAGGAAAAGTAATAAATAGCTAGTAAAAATGTATAATAACTTGAATGCACTAGTGTATACTATTATCCAATTAACCTTAAATTTCTTATATTGATGTTCGTATGCAGAGATACCAGTTGATTATAATATATTCTCTTCATCGATGAAGCTCAAATAACATTTATTGGTGTTCGCATATCGTCGCCTCCGAATAAAAACATTCTAACTCAGAAATCGCTTGGAAAATACGTTAACTCAGAATTCGCTTGGAGAACACGTTAACTCAGAAATCGCTTGGAGAACACGTTAACTCAGAATTCGCTTGGAGAACACGTCAACTCAAAAATCGCTTGGAAAACACGTTAACTCAGAATTCGTTTGGAGAACACGTTAACTCAGAAATCGCTTGGAGAACACGTAACTCAGAATTCGCTTGGAGAACACGTCAACTCAAAAATCGCTTGGAAACATGTTAACTCAGAGGATGATTTTTGGCGCCTCGATTTAAGTTGGCACCACTGCCAAAAATTTTAAAAGTTCAAGAATACATAAAAAAACTTTCATATATTTATACACGTATTTTTTTAAATTTATCTAAGCCTTCTTATTATACACTAATGCGTTCTCCTAAAAAAGGTGGAAAATTCTTTAAATATTTAAGAAAATCGTAGAAATTAGTGTTTTCGATAACTTATGAAATCGATATTTATACGGGCTCTCCATAAATGTGTAAAAGTACATAAATTTATTTCTACTATAAAACATAGAATAAATATTTGAAAGAATTGACATTGTGATGTGTGGTACTTTATTTTTATGAAATTGCATTAGTTCATAATTATATTGTTTTTAATATTATTTAAATATTAAAAAATTTGCTTTGTTTAGTTTTTGCGATTATCTAAAAAATATTTTGTATGGGAGAAAGTTCAACTGTATTCCCCCTTGCGACGCAAAGTATACTATATATATATACATATTATAATTAAGTCAAAATTAATTAATTATTTAAGTTAATTAATACAAAATTTAGCAGCATTGAATCAATTTAGAAATTCATATAATTAAGTAAGCTATTATCAAAGTGAACAGGGTGAATAGTTTTATTTAATAGAAAGTGAACTTTCTCCCATACAAAATATTTTTTAGATAATCGCAAAAACTAAACAAAGCAAATTTTTTAATATTTAAATAATATTAAAACAATATAATTATGAAATAATGCAATTTCATAAAAATAAAGTACCAACACATCACAATGTCAATTCTTTCAAATATTATTCTATGTTTTATAGTAGAAATAAATTTATGTACTTTTACACATTTATGGAGAGCCCGTATAAATATCGATTTCATAAAGTTATCGAAAACACTAATTTCTACGATTTCTTAAATATTTAAAGAATTTTCCACCTTTTTTAGGAGAACGCATTAGTGTATAATAAGAAGGCTTAGATAAATTTAAAAAAATACGTGTATAAATATATGAAAGTTTTTTTATGTATTCTTGAACTGTTAAAATTTTTGGCAGTGGTGCCAACTTAAATCGAGGCGCCAAAAATCATCCTCTGAATTAACGTGTTCTCCAAGCGAATTCTGAGTTAACGTGTTCTCCAAGCGAATTTTGAGTTAACGTGTTTTCCAAGCGATTTCTGAGTTAACGTGTTCTCCAAGCGAATTCTGAGTTAACGTGTTCTCCAAGCGATTTCTGAGTTAACGTGTTCTCCAAACGAATTCTGAGTTAACGTGTTTTCCAAGCGATTTTTGAGTTGACGTGTTCTCCAAGCGAATTCTGAGTTAACGTGTTCTCCAAGCGATTTCTGAGTTAACGTGTTCTCCAAGCGAATTTTGAGTTAACGTATTTTCCAAGCGATTTCTGAGTTAGAATGTTTTTATTCGGAGGCGACGATATAAAACCACCACTTATGAAAAATTGCATTTTCAATACTAACACTCTTAATTCTATCATTTTCTTTTGGATAAATTATCTAAACTAAATGATTTATGTCATCATTTACTTTGCATGGACTATAAAAGTTTGAAAAACTTTTTTTTCTTGAACTTGTTTCTTTTAACCAAAAAAAAATGTTTTAGTTGAGTTTAAGATTTAATTACTATATACATACAATTTTTATGTATGCCAAATACCTTTGAACATTGGTTTATTTAATTATAACAAGTGTATTTCGAAGTAGATGTAAAAAATACTTGATTTTATTTATTTTATTTATTTTATTTATTTTATTTATTTAAGATTATTAATAATGATTAATTTTAACGGCGTTTTGTAATATTTAGTGAAAAAATAATATAAACCCTAATTTTCAAAAGAAAACGTTCTTTATTATTTATTTTATCATATAATAAGATAAAATGAAGTATCAATTATTTAAATGCCTAACCTCAAAATCATTCACTATACTTGTACGGGAATATTATAGTGAACTAACGTCCGCTGTAAGCGGAGCGTTCCACCAGAAACTGTTCAATATTCTGGTCATTCACCATAAAATTAACGCGACTTATATTCAACGTATGGTTGTAAATTTTACCAGGGAATTTATTTAGCGCATATTTGAGAATATTTGGCTTGATTTAAGGAACCGTTTTTTTGCAAAGTGTTGAAGTAATATTGCTTATCGAGTAATAATACGATACTTTGTTCGATAGATCTCCCGATCAGTAGAAAATAGTTGTAAATAACTCGCGTCAATAATATAAAGAAAATACGAAATGAAGCCTATTATGCAGGTACGATTCGGGCCATAAATGAGTCAAGCTCGTAGCTCGAAACTCAAACCAAGATAGCCGAGTGAGGAAAGAGCCCTGCATTCGTAATGTACCGAGGCTCGCCACACTTCGTGTGCCAGCGATAGCGCGCAACTGAATAATTCAGAGAACGCATACGAGAGGGAGAGAGAGTTGGCGATCGATGCTCGACGTCCTTCGAGTCCCTTCAACTCTTTCACTTGGCTCGACCTGTACAGACCAATAAGTTCATATTTTTAAAAGAACATATATTTTTACTCTTTATTAGAGGGTTTATTCTCGGAAAAAAGATGCTTCTCTGTTTATAGTGTATTTGAACACAACTACGTACACATATTTTGAATATCTCGATTACGAGAGTGTTCGGAGGTTTAATAGTTACTATGGGAACCCTTATTACCCGAAATTTAAGAGACGCTCAAAACCTCAAATATTCAGAAAGAGACGATTTGAAGTATACGAAAGAAGAGAGGAAAAAGTAAAGAAGGAGAAAATAGTAAGTCGTAAATGTTAAAGCCGCACCGCAATCTCGAGGAAGGATGCCTCATAAAAATCTGATTTCTAGCGAGATAACCAGTAGTTACGTCCCCAAAGAGACGAACAATAGATGATATTCGAGGTTAAGAAATACACGCGGTCTAACCTCGCCCTCACCGACGGGTTTAATGGGTTCGCGACGATTCCGCATCACCGGCTTAATCTTGGATGCAAAAAGTCACTTTCCTTTTTTCGGTAAGAAAATTCGTATATATACTTATTCTTTTTTTTCTATTCTCACCGTTAAGTCACGAAGTATTAAAAAAAATACCATACGGGTTTATTTTACACGTCATTACCTTTTATCTCGCGAGGGGATACGAGCCCGTATAAATATCGATTTCATAAAGTTATCGAAAACACTAATTTCTACGATTTCTTAAATATTTAAAGAATTTTCCACCTTTTTTAGGAGAACGCATTAGTGTATAATAAGAAGGCTTAGATAAATTTAAAAAAATACGTGTATAAATATATGAAAGTTTTTTTTGTATTCTTGAACTGTTTAACAATTTTCGGCAGTGGTGCCAATTAAATCGACGGCCATAAAAATCATCTCTGAATTAACGTGTTCTCCAAGCAACTATTTGAGTAAGTCTTCTCCAAGCGATTTTTGAGTTAAACGTGTTGTCCAAGCGAATTTTGAGGTTTAACGGGTTTTCCAAGCGATTTCTGATTAACAGGCTCAAGCGAATTTCTGATTAAGGGTCTCCAAACGAATTGAGAACGTTTTCCAAGCGGATGTTGAAGTTGACGTGTTTCTCAAGCGAATTCGAGTTAAGTGTTCCCAAGCGATTTCTGAGTAACGTGTTACTCAAAGCGAATTTGAGTTAACGTATTTTAAGCGCTTTCTGAGTGAATGTTTTTTTTATTCGAGGCGACGATTATAAAAACCACCCCTTATGAAAAATTGCATTTTCAATACTAACACTCTTAATTCTATCATTTTCTTTTGGATAAATTATCTAAACTAAATGATTTATGTCATCATTTACTTTGCATGGACTATAAAAGTTTGAAAAACTTTTTTTTCTTGAACTTGTTTCTTTTAACCAAAAAAAAATGTTTTAGTTGAGTTTAAGATTTAATTACTATATACATACAATTTTTATGTATGCCAAATACCTTTGAACATTGGTTTATTTAATTATAACAAGTGTATTTCGAAGTAGATGTAAAAAATACTTGATTTTATTTATTTATTTTATTTTATTTATTTTATTTATTTAAGATTATTAATAATGATTAATTTTAACGGCGTTTTTGTAATATTTAGTGAAAAAATAATATAAACCACTAATTTTCAAAAGAAAAACGTTCTTTATTATTTATTTTATCATATAATAAGATAAAATGAAGTATCAATTATTTAAATGCCTAACCTCAAAATCATTCACTATACTTGTACGGGAATATTATAGTGAACTAACGTCCGCTGTAAGCGGAGCGTTCCACCAGAAACTGTTCAATATTCTGGTCATTCACCATAAAATTAACGCGACTTATATTCAACGTATGGTTGTAAATTTTACCAGGGAATTTTATTTAGCGCATATTTGAGAATAATTTGGCTTGATTTAAGGAACCGTTTTTTTGCAAAGTGTTGAAGTAATATTGCTTATCGAGTAATAATACGATACTTTGTTCGATAGATCTCCCGATTCAGTAGAAAATAGTTGTAAATAACTCGCGTCAATAATATAAAGAAAATACGAAATGAAGCCTATTATGCAGGTACGATTCGGGCCATAAATGAGTCAAGCTCGTAGCTCGAAACTCAAACCAAAGATAGCCGAGTGAGGAAAGAGCCCTGCATTCGTAATGTACCGAGGCTCGCCACACTTCGTGTGCCAGCGATAGCGCGCAACTGAATAATTCAGAGAACGCATACGAGAGGGAGAGAGAGTTGGCGATCGATGCTCGACGTCTTCGAGTCCCTTCAACTCTTTCACTTGGCTCGACCTGTACAGACCAATAAGTTCATATTTTTAAAATAACATATATTTTTACTCTTTTATTAGAGGTTTATTCTCGGAAAAAAGATGCTTCTCTGTTTATAGTGTATTTGAACACAACTACGTACACATATTTTGAATATCTCGATTACGAGAGTGTTCGGAGGTTTAATAGTTACTATGGGAACCCTTATTACCCGAAATTTAAAGAGACGCTCAAAACCTCAAATATTCAGAAAGAGACGATTTGAAGTATACGAAAGAAGAGAGGAAAAAGTAAAGAAGGAGAAAATAGTAGTCGTAAATGTTAAAGCCGCACCGCAATCTCGAGGAAGGATGCCTCATAAAAATCTGATTTCTAGCGAGATAACCAGTAGTTACGTCCCCAAAGAGACGAACAATAGATGATATTCGAGGTTAAGAAATACACGCGGTCTAACCTCGCCCTCACCGACGGGTTTAATGGGTTCGCGACGATTCCGCATCACCGGCTTAATCTTGGATGCAAAAAGTCACTTTCCTTTTTTCGGTAAGAAAATTCGTATATATACTTATTATTCTTTTTTTTCTATTCTCACCGTTAAGTCACGAAGTATTAAAAAAAATACCATACGGGTTTATTTTACACGTCATTACCTTTTATCTCGCGAGGGGATACGAGCGCGTATAATCGATCGAATTAATCGAAAATAATAGCCGAGATGTACGTCTGCGTATAAACGAATGAGCGAATCACCGCGGCACGGATGAAGAATGGAACAAAGTAAACGAGACGCACACGCGGATGAAGATAATGAGAGAAAAATATATTTTTTCCTATGTAAATACGAGTCAAACATCTGTAACGGAAATGCAAAATAATGTTTGCAGAGCACAGCGTGTCCATTAATTTCATGGTATACTCAGTCATCCTGAGCTCTCATATACAACGCGGTCGCAGCTGCCCACGCGCGTTTCCACTTGGTAAGTCGTTAACTTTCGAGTTTGCCACTCTCTCTCTCTCTCCCTCTCTTCCTCTCCCTCTCTGACTCTCTTCGCGGTGTAACCTCAAGTGACGAAAACCCAAAGTGTATACACGTACATACCTTCTCGGTATACTCCTTCCGGCTACGTCCTTTCATTTACTTATTTTACCGTTTTTATTACTCTCCTTCTTGTCCTTATCGCAAGATAAACAAAATACAACAATTATACATTGTAAAAAAAGGAATAATTATGAACTTATTGGTTTCTACTTGAAAATATCGTTTAGAATATTAGTAAATACATGCATAAACAATTCGTTACTGGAAATTCGAGGTTTTTACCGTTAGTTGGAAACCATATTTTGGTAAAAATTCACAAAATAAGCTTAGAGCTTATCTTTTTTACAATTCTTTTATTAAAAAATAAACTATATTTTGTCGGTTCTTGCAAAAAAAAAAAATTATAAATTTCATAATCTTGAAAAGCTGAATATCCGAAGATTTTTTTCGAAAATTAATTTCGTTTATTTATAAATAGTAAAACGTATGACTATATACAAAGTTCGACATCTCGTTGAATAAATTATGAATATAAACCAATTATTCATATTTGGTAAATTGTTTCACATTAAACATCAAACTTCTCAACTCCTTTCAACTTTATAAGCATAAACGATTCTAAGGAGTCTCGCTTAAAACTAAATTAAATAACGATAAAAAAACCGGAAGAAGGAGGGAAGGAAAAAAAAGTCTAAGCAAACTAAGTCGACATCGTTTTACTATCCAAGTTGGTATAACCATGTCATTGGCCCTCGAAAGAACAATAAGAGGGACTTCGACAATCGGCCCATTACCCATTCGTCCTATCGCGCAATTCGCTTTTATCGCCCCCGACGGAGGCTCCTACCACCAAGTTGTCGCTTTTGTTTTCCTTGCGGCACATCGTAGTTTCTCCTTTATTCTTTTCCCTGCGTCTTTCTTTTTTTTTCTCCCTCCCTTTCTTTCTCCCTCACTTCAGGAACCTTCTAGAAGTTCAGTTTTAAAGTCCTTCTACTACCCGAGATTGCTTGCTTTAGTCGCTACTGTTTCGCGCTCTTTTTATGCGTCGCCGTACTATCTTTTTTCTCTTTACTTTTTCTTTCATTTTATTTCCTTGTGATTCGATGCTCTCGGTGATGCGCACGCATACATTACAAAAGTTGTAAAATCTATTTTGAGACATTTACTTTTGTAAATTATCATTGTTAAATAAGATCTAAAATTAATTTTTACGGATTAATATACAATTAAAGGTAGTTAAGGACTTTTAAGAATTATAAAGGAGAAAAATCTTATTAAAATTATTTTTCGATTCTAATGATATTTGATATTATTTTCGATGTCGATTAGATAGAGAGAAAGAGAGTACAACTTGAACTCGTCGCTACACGCTGATGTAGATAGTTTTTACCGGTAAATTCGTATCAACGCACAGGACCATTTAATCTTAACAGTAGTACGATTTCACCGTCGTAATTGCCAGCGGCACGATAACACCAACGGTCTAATTGAATTCCTCCGATTGCAAGAAACCACGTCGATACCCAGTCTCAAAATCCGCGATTACCTAATTCACCGCGGTGGTAAAATAATTGTATTATTTAGAGAATTAACGGGAGAGAAACGAGGCGCAACCGAGGTAAAAAGCTCGTCTAACTTTAGGCGAGAATATTTAATGCACTTCCTATTTCAAAATTTTGGGCCAAGATAAAGGAGGAGAAGGAGGGAGAGGTAGGGAAGGGAAAGTGTCGTGAGAGTTTGGTATCCCTTAACGTACTTGCTAAGTACACGGAGACAATATCAGACAGTGTGAGGAAAGACCCGGGCTATAATAATAATAATAAAGATAGGACGAGGTCGACGAGAAGCTCGAGCGCGCCCAGGGACTCGACAAAATGGAGAAATGATGGATGTGCACCCACGGTAGTGCTAAGAGCCAAGGGGACAAAATTATATGCGTGTAATGCAGCTGCACCTCGGGACCGATGTTGGATTAAGGACCTCTACATCTTATCAAATCTCTGGACGGTGGGTATCAAACATCATTTTTCCAAACATCCTCAACCGATTCTGATTAATAATATTATACATAATTATTTTTCGAATTAAAAAAAAAGGATATATCGTCAGAGACGTTTTCTTAGATGATAGTCTTTATATAACTGTAAATACGACGGTTTCCAGCAAATTTGGATGAGAAAAAAGTAAATAATTTTATGAATCTTTAAAACATTAACATTCTTAAATATAACGATAAAATGATTAATTTATTATATCTTTCCTAACAAGTATACATTTAATATTTATGAATATATTTTTCAATTTCAGAAGATTTTCGTAGCACTTCCCTATTAACACGAACGAGTATTTCTATCCTGGGTAATAAAACATTAAATTCAAGATACGAATCAGTACACGAAAATCTGTCGAAAGAAAAAGTTGGAAATAAATCAAAAGTAACTCTTTTCTATACGAAATTCGAAAAGTAAGTGTCAAAATCAGGTCTCATAAATACGCTTACCTTTCAAATTCGAAAAAAAGAAGAAAATTACTTTTTCCTTCTTCTCCACTCTCTTCTCTATCTATCTCTCTCTCTCTCTCTCTCTTTCTGTCGGTTTCAAAGGACTATGCATCATTTCGACCGGATATTGGGAAGACGCGGTACCGGAAGTGACGCGGTCTCGCGGATGTATTCTCCGAATCGTGGCATTTCTCTCCTTCGGTGGGGTTTGACGCATCCCTCGCTCGAATTAACCCGATAAATCTGCCGGGATTCCGCGCGAGTGACGGCACCTATTTCCTCGGTACGAGGGGCCAATAAAGTACAGGAAGCCTTTGCCTCCTCTCGCTTGATACTTTTCTAAGGTATATTTGAAAGGTTTCTCTTTCAAACCTTTCATCCTCCCCCTCATCCCCGCTTTCTTCCACTCTCCTCTTTTTTTTCTAATAAGTTGTTGTCGTTTTACTCAGACTTTTTTCATTTAGTACTTTCCTTGAATTTCGCATTTTCGATCTACTATAGTTAAATGCTTTTTTTCAAGAATTATTTGCATAAAACTAATTTCAACAAATCAATGCACTGTAATGATATTGCAATATTTTATTTTTATATTGAGTATATGAAAATAATAATTAAAGATACTCTATATAGATTTTATATATGTAGATAGATCTTATATAAGTGAACATTAGTCCGAAATGAACATTTGTTAACTATTAAGTGATCATCTATTTTTCGTATGAAAAACATTTTTCTGTTATGAAAGTTGTACATGGTACATTAATAATTTTATTACATATTAATTTGCAAATTATTTTTCATTTCAGTGTACGTACGTTCATTTTTGATTGTTTGTTATTATTTTCTTTAGATTTTTCTTAATTGTTAAGATTTTCAGAATTCAAGTCCGATCATCGATTGACGAAGCGATGTTTCATTTGTATTTTAATATAATATACTATCTTACTGATATTATTGATGATCTAGAGAGGAATTATTTTGTTTGGATCGAATCATCACGTTCTATCTCCCTTACTTGCTTTCGAGCCAAATCGTGTAGTTACTTCTTTGCGACAATTTTTGTCCCACTCTACTACTTTCTCTGCAAACACGTCCTCCTCTCTTACATTTGTATATAAGTACACGTATTCAATTTAGTACATTACAGTTTATTTACTAAAAAACCGCAAAATCTCTATACTACAAGATTATTTTACTTTAAATATTATTAATACTTGAATTTATGACAACAAATTATTTTCATTATGTCTTGATCACCGTATTGATTAAGTAGTAAAACTCTATGTGCAGTCAGACTTTTTTCTATTCTTGACGAGTTTTTAATTACGCGAAACCATTCTATTAATAATGTAAATTAAAATATTGCATATAATATACTGTAATTAGGTCACGTTAATAATCAATTTATGTATCATACATAAAAAAAGCTTTTTATTTTCCACAGACTATTTATAAATTAGTAAAAAACTAAAGTTGTGTATAAATTGAACACTAAAACATTAAAAAGCGATTAAATATAATATAATCTATAACTATATAATCAAAACTTTAATGTTTCTTTTCATTTAACAAAGAGGTTAATATTAGTTAAAATTTTGAGTACTTGTGATTTCTTGCAAACGACCAAACTCAAGCACGAAACAATGAAACAAAAGTGTAGTGCAACAAAAGTAAAAGCGTGCATTAATTAAGAAAAACAAAAAGAAGATAGAATAAGAAGTAATTGAAATAAATATAATGAAAGAAAAAGCCATTAATATCAACTGGTGGAACAACGAAATCACTTTCTATAATTTAAAAGCGGTGCATTGTCACCACGAGGCAAATTTACCTTTTCCTACGGTTCGTCAAAGACGGAGACTTATTTTTCTCGAGCGAAGAGATGAAAAACGTATATAGCTCTCTCGACCCTCTGGAGACTCTTGCGACGCCTCTCGATTAGATTATACCAAGACGCGAGAGGAAGAAAGAGAAGAGAGAGAGAGAGAGAAAAAAAGTGAGTAACGCGACACCCGGCGATGCACTTATTCAAATGATGCGCGTCTCAGACGTGCGTTGCCGCGCATAAACACCAACTTCGTCTAGGTATATCCTATCCTTTTTTATCTTCTTCTTTTACATTATTGCTATCTATTTAAGGTTTTGCAAATTTACATTAGCTAGATTGATCGATCGGTGTTTTATTAGAGAACTTTTTCTTTTTTTGATACTTGTGGAATGTGATTTTTTAAAGTACCCATTTATACGAGATTATTTAACGAATCAAGTAACGTTTAGAATACATTTTTTATTTTATTGCAAATTAATGTACCGGTTTTCAATTTCGGTCGAGTTATTGCGACAACAAAATATAAATTTATTATTTTAATAATTCTAATATTAATCTTTTTATATTAAATCTATATGTGCCCTAATTGAAATAATATTTCATTTAATACATAATAGATTGATTGTTTTAATAAAATGGGTGAAATTAAATTAAATTAATTTAGATTGCCCATATTTGTCCTCGCATTGGAATCTTTTTTCTTGCATTTCACAACCATTTATTGGCGTGAAATACAATTTTCTTCGTATTTTAAACTATTTTAGACATATAAAATAGGTCGAGTTTCAGTGTAAAAAATATTATAAAATCCTATTTATTTCCATAATTACGTTAACGCTTTAAAATCGAAACGATTAAGCAGAAAGTTTTGAGTTTACTATTCATGGAAATTTGAAAAAATAATTTTTTAAAGTTTCTTCATTCCTTGAAATGCTAAATAAATGGTACAAAAAACGTTTTATCGCAAGAAAATTAATTAGTAATTTTTACTATAAGAAATTGAAATTTCTACGCCTGACTGAACTTATAAGTATATTTATTAAAAATTAAATTATCTCACGTACTTTAATATTGTATTTAAAATAATTTAAAACACTGCACTAAATCTTATTGAAATTACATCTTATCGTAATAATTGCCTTAGACAAGGACTACCTTAATCAACATCGGTGTACGCTTGTTCATCTAATCGATTAATTCAAATAACAATTAAAAATGTGAAAGTAAACAACTAATACAATATCTGAAAATAAAATAAAAATGTTCCTCCTACTACCCTTATTAATTGCTCGTAAATGCCCGATCGATAAAATCGATTCGCGACGCACGACTCTTATCTACATAAATTCCAGCCTGGCATTGCGCCGGCACGGTATAAATCGAGCTCGGACAATCGTACGACGAAAATTTTAATAGCGAATTACAATACGACGTAACGAAAGAAAATCGAAAAGAAGAGAAAGAAAGGGAAAATAAAAAAAGCAAGGATGCGCAACACGCGCCACGCATATAATTAAGCCTCCAGTTACACGAAGTTGCCGCGCTTCTTTTTATTCTTTTATATGCAGCTGTTGTTATTGTCGCTTCTTCCCTTTTTCAGAGGGAGGGTAAAACGTGTAAAGGCTTTTGTTCATATATATATATATTTTTTTAACAGGTTTTCTCACTTTTTTTAGAAGTTTTGTTATTTTATTCATACGACGCAATTTTTTTTTCTTCTTGAATTAGGTGCACGACGGAATATTATTTCCCGCGGGGTGTGTCGAGAGTCGGTTGTTATAGTAAAACGGATTTTTAAACCTGAATTTCTCTCTTTATTCGTTTTGTTACGTTACGAAGATTGAAGTTTTCTCGTTTATGAATTTGAATAGTTGAATATTTATGTAGTAAATTTTTTTTAATTGCTCGACCTAGGCTTCGAGATGAAAAGACGCGGTGTTTTGTGAAAGAAAGTGCATTAGAATTCTTTAATTTTCTTCTCTTTTTGTGTTTGCGCGCGACATTTATTTTAATTAAGATGTTAGCGGCAATTACGTATTCTACGATCTAACAATTGATATTAAAATGACGAGATACGCGTTTTTTTCCTTGAATATAAAGTAAAATATTAATTCGTCATTGTCTTCTATTGCATTTGCATTTGGTTATTATTAAAAAATATCTCGGTTTTATTAAAACCTGGTGTAAAATATTGATGAATGGTTGATTTATCGAACACGAAGGACTAAAAATTGAATGCAACGAAAAAACTAATAATTTAACATCAAAAGTAAGAAATGGCCTTGATTCAGAAAAATGAGCTTATCCTAAATCCTAGAAGATAAGGTGCCGAAATAACCGAGGAGTCCACACATCTTATCTCGTGCAATTATAGATGGCTTTTAGATGTAAGAGTATTTACCGGACCGAATATCCTGGTGAAACTGATTCCAGTTATTTGATGGAAAAGAAAGAGGAGAGAAAGAAAAAAAAATTGTAGGTAAAAGAGAGAAGGTATAACATTTTCTAAGATACACGAAATAATATGTTATTTATTATAACGGCTAAAGAAATTTCAACCTATCGGATTTATTTGTAGGGCAAAGGAAAATTTATCCACCGATTAGGGAGCATTCAATAGAATACATTTATCCATTCGCTACGCATCTCCGACACTTTTCCCCGAGTTGTCAACGTAAATCGCGTAAGAAGCCAATTGGTCGAGGATTAGCATTCGTTTTTCTTCTCCTCTAGGCTTGAAAGATTTAAATTGTATTGCCGATTGTACGGATTTCTACACGTACACGCGAAATCTTATGGACCCAAGCAAACTTACGGGAAAATACGATAAAATTGGTCGGTTTTAATTTGACGGTAACAAAGTGACAACATACCTGTTTATACCTTTAAATGGTCAACTTTAATTTATACGCGCTCATGTTAATTTAATGTTGTTTATATACGTATACTTGACTTTTCTAGTTTTTCCATTTATCTATACCGATTAGAAGATTCTTCTGCGATGCACAGTATCTGTAACTGGGATTTATGTAAATGTGCAATAGTTTTTTTTTCTCCGTGCGTTTATGTGTATTTAACAAGCTATTTATACAAATCGTGTAAAAGTTTTATCCACTTTAAGAATTCGGTTCAATTTATATTCAACAAAAATTTTCAACGACAAAAAAAATTATTATGTTGCTTACTTGCGTAAACAAGATCTTCAAAATATATATCTTAAATGGCACTTTTTCCAGACTTATGGAATAAAATATCTTATAAATCGATAAATTTAAATAAAAATGAGACGTATTTATAAGATACATTACTAAGTAACGTTTTTTTTCGCTTTTCTATTTTTAAGAGAATACGGAGAAATTAACTTAAAAATCTCTTTTGAAAATTATTAATTTATTTAAAAAAAAGATTTATATCGGTCTTAATATAGATATACTTTAGAAATTAATGACATTAAGTGCACCTGAATGTCATATAAATTTATCGAATTTCTAATCTAAAATTAAAATAATATTCAAATAGCGTACCAATTTATAAGATATTTTGCCTCCCACGTAAGTGATCTTGAAAAACTCCATATCTTTTTAAGATCTTAAACTAAATTTCTGTACGCGGGTATAAAATACATTAAACGTATAAAGTTTCAACGTAATTAGATAAACATTTTTCAGTAGTTAATAATAAACAAAGTAAAAATAAAATGGAATAAAAGTAATTTGTTTAAAATTCCGTTTTAAAACAAAACTATGTAAATAGCACATAGAAAAAAAAGAGTAACTCTGATGAACTCTCGAGTTTATTTAGAAACTTGTTATCACGAGCAAGAAGTTCTGACTAAAGAACTTGTTCTGTTTCCGTACTATCTCGAGGGAGTTACTCGTTCAAAGATGAAAACGTTGATAAATAAACACTTTTGACTTGACCTTATACTACGTCCCGCAGGCTCGTTCGAATTTCGATAATTTTCCTATTTCGTTCGTGATCGTATTTGTAGATCCAAAGTTCTTCTTTTAAAATTATTATTCGCGTAAGCGTAATTCGAACGCAGGATCGATAATCTGAATTTCTCTCTTGATCACACATTTTATAAACACATGAATTTTATTATCGCGTGTAAGGTAATAATCAAGTGTATTATACACGTGTTAGAAAGGTGAAAATGCTGATTGTTGTGCGTGAAAGAGGGAGAGAGAGAGAGATAATCATAGGGAATGCACAATCGAATATGATCAAACCTGCCATTAATAATTAATCTCTACTATATAGGTGAACAATAAAAGGAGCGCTCGGAGGAGCTCGATCGCTTAATGGTTCGCTAAGGTTTGATCTAACCAATAGATTACAGGTGGTGCCAATCGATAAGCGATCAGTCGATGCGTGCGGTTTGTAAGCTAGATAACACAGGGCGCTTCTTCGTTGCGGCGGAGAGAGGATGAAATGATAACCGAGAACATCGGCGAGGGCAACCGGATCTGATTGCTCTACGACTTTGGCTGCTGGTGGCCTTTCGAATCCTGATTTCTTTTTTCTCTTCGTTTTTCTTTGCGATCGCGGAGATTGTTCTTCGGATGAAGTTGGTCGAGCCTTTTCGATGATGATGACGATGATGATGTAGTTGCAATTTTTAGGTGATAAATCTTTATCTCCATATACGACCATTCATTTTTAATTCATAACATCGAGATATCGATGCTTAACACTTTTTTTCAGTGGGCGAACTAAATTGTTATTATACACGGAGAAAAAAATGATTAAAAATGAAATTACTAAACATTCCTATAAAAATAGTAATTTTTATAATTTACGTGTATAAGTTTATTTCCTTATTTGTTAATAACATTGTCTACAAATTTTGACTGAAACGCTTAATTTTCCGTGCAATTATTCTAAAGTTAGCATAAAAATTCTAAAATTTGTGAAACGTAAGAAAAAGGAATAAAAGCACAAAGAAATGATAGATAAATACAATTACTTTTGAATTGAAGGTAATTTTTAATTTTAAAATACAAGGTAAATCTTTATCTAACAAGCACTTACGCAGGATCAATTTGATCGTACACAACATACCCATTAGCTTGATTGACTTGAAACTATGGTGTTATTACTTATACATGTAGCGCAGTAGCTTTTGCAATATAATTAAACGTATTATAATTGAACTCGTATAATTTATACAGGACATATACTAAGCTTATCAAACTTTCTCTAAGTAAATACGAATATGTATCACATTGATTTTAATGACGATCAATTAATTAATATCCTTAAGATTCACATGTTTGGTATTTATAGTTGCTACAAGAACATTAATTATTCAGAAAATTTTAATACACCTTTTAGGAATTTTTTATTGGAACTATAGTAATTTGATCGCAGATTTGTATTACTTATTTCTCAAAAATTTAATTGATACTGTATTAAGGTGATACCAATACTATATATGTACTGAACAAACAAAAATTACAATGTCTGTACTTAATTGCTCTCAAATTTTAAAGGAACTACAATACTTTGAGATTAAGTATGTACAGTTGTTTGGTCATTCATTAAGGACACTTACTCCATAATGTTTGGTTAAGTGAAATGTTTTTGGTTAAAAAACTTAAATGATGTATAAATTTCCTTTTTTGAAAATGTCTTTTATGTATTGACCTGCAGATTTAGCACAATGAACTATTGTTTAATAATACAAGGACTTTGTATTTGAAGTTATCGCAATATTGTAGATTTTCTTAAATAATAATAATAAAAATCAACTTATTTTGCTTAAGGTTAAAAAATTTTACTTCTTTCAAATCATAATCATAAAGATTGCGATGGAAATATTGGTCTGTATTGTTTTATTAAATTTTTATTTTCGTCCAAAAAAAAAAAATATTTAGATAGACATTATACTTAAAATATTAAATTCTTTCATATGTGACATAAACAAAAACAAAGTTTAGTTAATTGCTTATTTTTTAAATCATACCGTCATGGTGTATTTGAAACGTACAAATAAACCGATGTAGATAGGAAGCAAAGAAAATTCTTACTGCCTTCACTTAATTGATGTACAATTTGAAAAGGAAAAAAAAATACGATGGGATTGCTCTTTGGTAAAGAACTGCATAAAGTCGAATGCTACAGTGAAGTTCGCGAGGTATAACGAAGTAACGAAAATAAGACTAGAAACAAGATAAATTGATTGAGAGAGAAATGGTAAGCTAAAAGTAGAGATACAAGAAAATATGTAACATTGTTTGGAAATAAAGAATATTAAACATAAAAATAATGAAAAGTAGCGAAATGTTCTTTGAATTTTAATGAGAATAAGTACATAAGTATTACAATATACTTATCAGATCGATATAATACTCGTGATATTTCCAGTGGCATAAATTCATTTGTAAGTCTCAAATGAAGTAAATATTAAGTATCTTATAAAAATATAAAAGGTAAGATTAAACATTAAAATATTATTAAACAAATGATAATTCCCCGAGGTATTTTAATTTAATGTGCACACAATCTATAAACTATTTTAATTTGCTAATCTATTAAACATGATAGATCAATTTTGCATAGGATGTAGCCGTCAACTAAAAATAATTCTGGGAAATGAAATATTTAAATAACGATCTTTTATTTCTCCTATAAAGTATTTATAACATTGAAATATGAAGTTGTAGTATCCGTTTCATCGTTTAATTTTTATGCGCGAATTTCTTAAAATAACGTTGTAAAATAATAATTTACTTATAATAGGTAGCATTCGCAAAGTTATAAAACTTAAGGCCAATAAAAAAATAAGTTTACGTTGCTGTATCGTAAAATCTTACGTAAAGTATTAAAAAAAACAATACATTTGAAATTCTCGTTTGAAACAATAATTGAACTTTGAATGCTTTACAAGGTACGTGTACATTCAATTAATACAATTTTAACGCTCAATAAAGGTAGTAAAATTTATTCTATAAAAAACTAAAATAATCTTTTTATAGTATCAAATTAATAGCTAAGTATCAAGTACACCCGTTTCTAACGGTTTTTTAATACGCTCGAGTAAATATTTTATATTTTTTAATTAATAATCTTACGACGTAACCCTAATAGAAATATCAATCTCAGAACTAACAAGGAGACCATATCAGATATTTGGAAAACCAATCGTAGTAAAATTTCCAAAAACTAGGCTTGACTTTAAACGCTTGTAGCTTCTAAACAATCAAATATTAATATTCAAACCAAAGTTTAATAAAAAGATGAGGTAAAATAAATGGAATTAAAAAAAATACGCGCAAGACTGTTACAATGGAGCAAAGCTTATAACTGACTTCGCATCACATTTGTTATATTTTCCAAGATAAACGCGATGATATATTTTTCATTTATCCATTAGGATTTGAAAAGTCATAACAATAAAATATAAACATAAATATAACCACTTAAACTTGATCAACATTTACAAGTTAAAAACTAGATTAAAACAAGAGAAAATTTATATTTCACTCTAATAAATTATCAATAAATGGGAGAAAAAGCTTGTCATCGGGTTGTCGGGACAAGAAGATTCTTCACCTATTTTTCTATGTTAAACAATCTCTATGTTATCTATTAAACGGAATATGATTTCTACCATGGATGTTATTCGAATAAAAATGAGCGTTAATATAATATTAAATATTACCAAATTTTCTTACGATAAATTAATCAGGTATGGTAAATAATAGATTTAACGGTGTAGAAAGGTGACGCAAGAGAATACATGGGAAATGAAAGATTCATCAATTGAATTGGAAATCAAAAAGTGGCATCAAAATTGAATATTTCTCGAACGTCGGGTAAAACGCGGAATAAGAAAAGCGAGATGAAGAGGTGAATAAATCGGAATGAAAGATGCAAGATGAGAAAACAAGAAGAAGAAGAAGAAGAAGAAGAACAACGAAGTGGCGGAGGTTATAGATTAGCTCGGTCGAGCTCTCGTTGCCCAGCCATATAAACACGAAGCAATACGTAAGATCAGATAATTAGCATTCGAGTACGCGGTTCTTCACTCCCTCTATCGTATTTCTCGTATCTCGTTGAAGGGAATAACTCGACGATACTACCAGCCACTGTGGCGACAAACGCACTCGACTCTTGAGACTCGCGGCTCGACCTCGCTACAATTGAATCTTTCTACTTTATGGCCTCGTTTACAGCCTACATTGCAAACTGTACATTTACTTCCAAATCTTTTTTTATCAATATTCATTGTTGTTAGTAATCAATTTATTTATTTATTTATTGTTAATTTTCCTTTTCATTAGTAATATATAATAACACCGGGCAATATTATTGAATAACTTATTGAAATTTTCTTTTTTGAAACGAGAAAATCAAAAGAGAAATTACATGAAAAAATTTGGTTTAAACAACAGGTGACCGTAGGTATAATTCAGTGAATTCTTATGCAAGCTCGCTAATAGATCAAAAATGCTTGCTAAATCATTGGGCTAGACATGCAAATCTCTGAGTATAAGAGACGAATTTACATTTTTTTTTATTTTATTAATTTGTATTATGTCAAACAAGACCACGGTTACTGACGCTAAATTTAAAGTATTTGTGCACGTGAACAAGTGTTATATAATTAATGATCCACACTCCATTTATTACACAAAGATAAAATTAGTTGTTAATACTATCTAAATCTTTTAAATAAACATTGTAGTGCCAGTATGGTGAAAATATTAAAACAAAACACGTGATATTAATTTTTGTAGAAAATTATGAATAAAAATTAAATAACCTCGCATCCGTCAGCTTTTTCGATCCGTTTTTCACGTTGCTCATAATTTCTTTTTTACTTATTGGTAATTTTAATCTCTAGTACTTGGTAATGTTGCTCATTTATTTGTAATTTTTGTAATTATTTTATTTAATACACCACAAATTCAAGTGATATTAATTTTACTGTATTTAGAATTGTTTTTAAGGACAATGATAGATTTAAAAAAAAATTGAGTGTTTGATTAGTAAAAAAAAGAAAGAAAGAAAACGATTATCCAAAACAATGAGAACGAATATTTAGGCAAGAATAGTGTAATTTGTAATATTTCGTGTATGCGCGCGAATCCACTTGACACAAAATCGTCGGATGTACACACAAGTAGGCGAGAAAACACGTAAGTGATCGAACGTACCACGAGCTATTAATCACTTTTTCTATGTACTTCCTTCACTTTGGTTCTTTCGATAAATTGAGTTTAGCCGTTCCCATACACACGTATACACACTCGATTGTATATTTATTTTTTATCCCCTCCACCTCTACCCCCCTCTCTCTCTCTCTCTCTCGCTCGCTCGCTTTCTATTTGAAAGAATCGAGCGGTAGACGTTTATGAGCTCGGCTAGAGGTTTTATATAGATGCCCGGTATGAGCGATGGCTCGGATGAGGCTAAGAGTTATTACCTTCTAATATCAACGACGTTAGGTCAGAAGTGCGATGCAAGGTAGGTCACTCGGGATTTTTTCTCTTTTTCAAAACACGCTTTGATTGATCGTGTGTATGAAAGGATCTTTCTTATTATTGTTGTTATTCTACCCTCCCCGCTCACCCATCCCCCCCCCCCCACTACCCCACACCTTCACTAATCCGACCTAAATATTATTACCGCGATTTATTTTCATTTTTGATTCATTGTTTGATAAGGACGGGCCTTCACGATCTTCGGGATTGTTGGCGTTGAATTAACTGTACCTTTTTCCATTTCGAACTATCAAGAACTCTAAGTAATTGTACTATTGTTACACAGATGCTTTGTGAACAGCACTCTCGATTAACCGTGGAAAGATCTTCCCGGTTTCGGAGGTTATTTTTTTGATATTTAATTATCTGACGAGACTTTGCCAATCTTGAAAAAATATTAATTTAACATTTGTATAAAGTTCTGGTAAGTTTATTGATATTTTTTATTTCAATGGGATACCAAAGTGATGTTTTATCAACCGAGCTGAACACAGAATTCAATTATAATTTATAAAAGGATGTGTAATAGTATTTGGAAAAGTAAGACGAGACATGCATTTGTTTATAGATGATTCACCTCTGCAAAATTTCAGATTGAGTACCAATTGTGCTTTTGAAAAAACCTTTACTAAAAAATGGTGATTATGTTACATACTTACTTTATATTTTTGATAAGAGATTTCTCAATTGTTTTATAGTATCAAATTTTGTAACAGAAATTAATTGTTTGTACTTATTCAAATATTTTCTCATTTTATCAATTATATTTGATGCTTTATTCAACTTGGTTGATAAGACAGGTGCACTGAGAGAAAAAAATATTTGTTATTATAAATGAAAATTGACTTGTAGTAATATTATATTTCTTCGATATTAATTCTCTCAGTGTAGGTCGACTTAAAGTTAAAGTTAATTTTGGCAACTGAGCTATATTATTATTTATGTAAATAACGTTAAGTTCAAGTATAATAAACTTTCAAGCATGTTCCAATTATTTGTTACATAAAAGCCAAAGTAAATTTTATGCAGATGTTGGATAATATAACTTTTCCGCGAGAGGTAAAAAAACGTAGTAGAGATATTAAAACGTTAGCTCTAATTTGATATTGCTAGAACGATATAATCGCGATACCGATCGACTCTTGTCAATCAACCGATTCGCCTCGGTAATTATTCGGATGTATTTTGAAATCAGTGACTCGTACGATGAATATAAAAAATAAAGGAAAGAAAATATTGGTACACTCGTATAGGGTAAAAGTGGGAGATCCATAAACGGTACACAATTAAGAGGATATACCCGCGGCCTTAATCACAAGTTTCCGGGAATGAATCTCAATCATCGATTGACGCGCTGTGGGATACGAAAAAGATCGTGACGTTTTAACGCGCGCACCAAGTTTTGCCGAGCGATTAGAACGTGTACGAGAGGAGAGCCTTCGATAAATGATCCAAGTATGCGCGTGTATAGAACTAACGCGTCACGTTGCTCGAGGGTCGGGTTATAACCAACTTTTTTCTTTTTCCTTTTTTTTTCGTTGCATCCAGCCTTCTTTTAAGTGGAACGATCCAGATATGGTAGGCCAAAAATAAACGGATGCATTTTTCGTTTAATTAATCAATTACGGGACGATGTCTTCGAGATCGCTTTTCTCCTTACGTTAAAATAATTTATGAATTTTACTATCCAGGTTAAGATCGATACTTTTTATATGACGATGATGGATGAATATTAAATTAGTTTATTCTCGATAGCTATACACGCCGCGTTTGAATTGTATTTTATGAATTATTGTTATAAACTTGAACAATTTATGAAATGTATTATTAACTTTAGGTAATGATGCGGTGAGAGCTGCGAAATTAATTCGGACGTGAGTGATTAATCTATATTTTCATAACAATTAAAGTTTGCACGTGTAAATTATAAATCCTGATCGAATTGCGATTTGAAATATAAAGGTTTGTTATCATGTGAACTCAATTAAAATTATGTATATTATTATTTCTCTTTATTTACATATTTGTACTTATATGATGGTCAATAAATAATTTTTCTTTAATTAACAGTTATATCGATGGAAATTTGTTTACAGATATTTTTTGAAGTCTTGCTACTTGCTATCTCATCAAATGTCAAGATTTATTACAAGATTATGATAAATTAAACAGTATTATCTGACATGTCACATTATGGTCGAACACCATTCTGACAAAAATATTATGTCATTTCTATCTTATAGATTATAACTAGCCAATTTTTACCAATTTTTAAAAAATAATTATTTTTAGTAGAAGTTAACAATTTTTGTTATTCAATCACTTTTTAAAATATTGCACACACGTTGAGTTCATGTGTAACTATCTTTCATCTTTATAATAATCGATAAATACAATATTATTAATTATTTTTTTTATAGGCTCATACATAAATAAATATCAACACATAATAAATAATACATCATAAAGAGAACACCAAATATTAAGAAAGAGCACTAAATCAGTATCACAATCAATATGAGAAAAACAATTCAAATTTTCACGATACGTGAAACCGAAAACACCCGAATTTCCGATCAAAAAGTTGTATATATATATCACGGAAACGAAGTTAAAAAATTAAAATTCGTTAAAAATTATATTTTTCTAAAAAATATAAGGAAAAAACAATAAATGCATTAAGTAAAATAACATTTAAATATTAAAAGTCATAAACTATTATTGTAGATTTTTTAATAATATCAATTTAGTTAGTTAATTTTATGTTAAAGATGTACTTTATATTCAAAACAATAAATTATTTAAAATTAACAAAAATCAAGCTTTATATATTATAAATTAAAATTATACAAGTTCCAAATTTCCATGCAAAAATAATTTATTGAGATTTTGTTTTTTATCAAATCTCATTTTTTCTGTGCCACCAAAGCCAACAATATAGAGGATATTTGATACGAAGGAATGTTATGAATAATACCAATTACTGATATATCCAAGTACAAAAACCGTCTAGATATATTTGCAAAAGAGAACAAACGAGACTTAATAACTTGTTTTACGAGAAATGTTTAAGGATATTTTCTGGATATAAAAATAGGAGAAATATAACTATTGATTATATTCAAATGGAGATAAAAAAACACAATAAATTGATATATTCGTATTAAAAAGAAATTCAGATTTTATTTGACGAAGACGAAGTGCTAGATATGATATTAAATATCAAAAAGTAATAATGTTCATATTTAAATATTTCGACTATTTCACCCGTATTTTTGCAAACGAAATAAAACGAGAGAAAAGAAAGATGTGAATCATGCATCTAAAAATATCAAACTCGGAGAACATAAGGCACTTCAAACTCCAACTCGCGTAGAAATAATACGAAGCTAAAACCGAACAGAAATAGTGGGAAATTGGACATCGATCGCTCTTATAAAAGTCCGTGTGAAAAAGAAACGTGAGAGGGAGAGAGGAGGTAAAAAAAAAGGAAAAACGTCCGACAGGTATTCGATCTCATTCGAGTCTCGGTAACTTTTGAGAGCATTGCACACAAGTAACTTGCAAAAGACCGTGTGGCATTTTTACCCCTTCTCTCTCTCTCAGGAAAAAGATCATAGTTGTAGAAGTAGCTCCATCCTTTGTCGGGAAAGTTATGCGAATAAAACGCGAAAGGAATCGACCGATATTTTTCACATTTTCTCCCGTCAAGTTACTCGACCTTTTATTTTCTTATACCTGAATTTTTTAATATTTAATTAATAGGATAGCGTTTCTTACTGATTAAATAATGTACGGTGTGTGTAATTAATGTATTATTCACATTTTTTGTGAAAAGTTAATTTTTATACCTTTTATATTATTTTTTTCTGTAACTGTAACTTTATTTCATTTGTCAGAGCAAAATGTTGTTAAGTATATTTCGTGAAAATTTTTTGAATTTTTGTTTTCAATGTTTGTTACTTTTTTCTAGGGAAGCACGATTTAGATAATGCAGATTGACAATTTCTCTCAATACAGTTGAAATTGTTACTTACTTGTGATTAGACCGCAGGGTACTTAAGAAATAATAAACAAAACGTGGATTCCATACCTAAAACATAAAAATTTACATATATTACCTTTAAAAATCATAAAATATTTGCCAATATAACTTACGAAATAAATTGTTATTTTAAATTTTCAAAAAGTTTTAACGTTTGAATCTATACGTGTCGTTTTTAAATCTATAATTTTTACGAATTAAAATGTAAAAATTCTTCGCCGCACGTTTATCGAATATCTGTTAATGTTGACTACGAAGAGTATTAGTAAGTTGATTAAAAAATAAATAAACACGAATTGCAGTCTATAAAATGGTATAAAGCAAAAGATCGGTAAATGGTGGATTAAAATATCTGACTCACATCAATAACATCATAAATCATGGACATACTTAAACTTCATTATAAACATGTTTCGAAAATTTTCATTCCAGAGTATATAGAGGTACAGATGGATAGATATAGAACATCGCACCTCAAAGAAGACAGTATAAACGTCTCATTAAAAGTTGTTTGGTCGAGTAACTCTTGTAAAATGAAACATCGAGTGATCTTGACACGCAAGTTACATCGGGTTCTCTTTACATTATTTTTTCCTCCGTGAAAATCAGGATCTTACTGACGCGTTTAATTAATTGGCTAATTAAAGGGAGGGTAGCAGATTAATACCATGGTTAATTAGAACGTTAATGTCTCGGATTTTATGCGTGAGCGAACGAAGACCCTAACGGGGACCCGTAATTCCCGATGATTCGTTTACGTGTTACGCGATTTTATTGACGTGTTGCCGTCAAAAATCACTCGGGAATTTTTATTTATATGTGCATATACGCTCCTTTGATTTATCCTCGGGAAATTCTGCACTTTAGGTGCGTTTACCTGTGAGAAATAGAAACTCTCTACTCGAATGTAATTATATTGATTGCATTATTCTTTCTCGTACGTGTTTTATGTTAATTTGAATATGTAAATATCAAGAAATTAAAATTAATGTAATTTTACGTTTGTTATTGTTGTAACGCCCAAAGTAAGATAATACTTAATAAACTCACGGTAAAGAGACGTGGTGATGTAAAGTTTTAATCTAATATTTCACGTACACTCTTCTCGCGTTTCACTTTTTAGTAACCCGTGCATTATAAATATTTCACGAGTTACATTTTATTTTGATTAAATATAATAATTAAATGTTATTAAAAATATTTTATTTACACTGTTGCATAATGCATATTGCATTAACCGTGCTAATGGATATTTACGAAAATATGCAAAAATATTTCTCATTTACCGTATACGCTGAAAATTAATATTATTATTATTATTAGTATTATTATTTAAATTATTTTAGGTCATTAGTGACCACATTTATATTGGTTATAATTTACATTTAATAATATGTTATCTAGAAATAGAAATAAATAGATATTAGTCGCATTTTCAAAATATTTAAATATGTTGTTTAGTAGATTTACTTTTTCTCTTATACTTTTAAATCGATGAAATTTAGATTGTATATGTTTAATTGTTACCAGAGCGTTACAATTATTACGCCGGTGCTAGGTACCGATATTATAATGTTGATTTTCGAAAACTCGATTAAAACTCGCGACCGATTCTGTTCTGTTTGTAAACACGTCCACTAGCAAGCACATTTCGACTCAAACCGAAAATTAATATTATTGCATCTATTGCAATAGTTAGCCATTCTTAATATTTGTGGAAATTGATTTAAAATGAGTGGTTATTTAAAATTATTGGGTATAATTTTTAACCAAATTGTATGTACGAGTAATTTGAAATTTATTATTTGTCAATTGATAAATAAGTTAAAAAAACACCTAATTTCTGATGTGTTAACTATATAACCTAATTTAAAATATTGGGTTTAACTGATACGTTAACATTTTAAATTAAATTATTATTACGTTTTCGAGAAAAGTCTTACCAAAAATATCAAATCTTTCCACCCTGTTGAGGTTAAGTTTACATTTTCTGTAGTAAGACTTTTCTCGAAAATGCAATAATATTGTTAGTTTGAATTCAACACACAGCTAGATTATCGACGGAGGCGTCTCGTCTCTCATGTTTTACACACTGTTTTATTTTCAGATTTATCCCTATTTATACTATCCTACATATTTCCTACTTATTTGTTGATAAGGTATATAGGGAGGTTAATATGGACTATATGGCATTCCGTTAATAAGCATATCAAAATAATAATCAATCCGAAAAGCATTTGTTTGCTCAGCATTCAGGTCTCTATCCCATGGTCATATATTTTAATAAAAATTCCCAAGTATTTTAATATTTTATTGAACAATTGGCTAAATTGTTTTTTCTTAACTGGAAAATTAAAGAGAAGGGTGTAGATACTGACTGTATATTGAAATAAATAATAATTATTATAATTGCATAAAAGTAAAGTTTTCAAAAAGTATTTGACAGGTATTTGATATTAAGTTATACTGTGTAACTTTTATTAAAAATCTCCACGAAAGGATCAGAATCTTGTTTGTTTCGCGGGTAAACCATTCAAATATTATCTCTTTGATGCGAATGACCTTACAGCCAGGAAATTTGGAATTGATGAACTAACTATCATATTCAAGTTTTTTCAACTTGTTATACTCTGATAGAAATCTACAATTTTTTTACAACAATTTGGTGAAATATGACGGTTTTTACCAGAAATTGATTAATCATACATTTTGGTACAAGTTATTTTCATTCAAGATTTCTTGAATATCGCGTCTGTCACTGTAGTTTAGTGGTAGGCCACAGAAACGATACGTGGCTAAAAATTTTTTAATTTACGTATAAGAATATTATGATTTTCTTTTATAACCTTCTTTGTTTCCTTTGCCTTTATCGGATCGAATTGATCCCATCCTAAAATCATGTAATTTTATTTAATTTTCAAATGATTTTTAATAAAACGCCGAATGACATTATTTATTTCAGTACCTCCTTCACTCTCTTTAAAAAAAAACAAGATATATTCTAGATAAATGTACCTACATTTGTAAAAAACTAGAGTAGGAAAACGCAAAGTAAAACGAATTGTAGAGGTTGATACACGCGATTATCGGGTCGCTTAAAATTCTATTCCCCTTGCAAATTCGCCGCCTATTAAGCGGGCTATTTGCGCGGGGAATATAACGAGGTCGTGGCCCGCATCGTCTCTAGGACGAGTTTTCGCGGCCAAATTTATATACGCGAAAGCGCCCGGCCCTCCCTCCTTTCCGTAGTCGTTGCGTCTCGTGTCCTACCCTGTATCTTGCGTTATCTACGCCGCAGCCCCCGGGAATTTTAATGAGAAACCTTTCGACGCAACCGATCCTCGTTATATTCGTCTCGGTGAACTTCAGCCTCTGATGCACTATTTTCCTTCTCTCTCTCTCTCTATCTTTATTATTTACTTTCACGTTATTAAGAATTGCCATATTTTTCGTGGGTGTTTACAAGTTTCCTTTTGACGTGGTATTTTGGACGATTCCTCGGAGCGATTAATCGCGCGGGTGTATTTATTTTTCTAAAAGTCGAAATAAACTACGAATTTGACAAGGTTTTACGTCTTCTCGCTCGAAAGATAATCCGAATTTTCAGTAAGAACGTGACATCAAAATCCCAAATTCATCGGTAAAAATGTCGAGAGTTGTACGAGGTAAAGCAAAGGAAGAGTCGAAGAGATGCAGGAGCTCGAAGGAGCAGCAGGCAACAGCAATACGTACCGGAGTGAGCCATTCAACTGGAAAGCATCGAGGGACAGTACCGACAGCACCGAGATGGAGATAAGCCAGGGAGTTATATGCGTACGTTAGACTCGTGCATGCCTTGGATTAATCGAGCCTCCCTTTTTCTCAGTTCTCGATCTGTCCTGTTCCGCGCATCGGTTCTCCTTTGAGAGAGGCTTATCTCCTTTCTTATTGCTTCGGTGCCGCCCTTAAACTTTTCCTTTCGAATGGAACGCACCCCTCTATAGAGGTATACCATTTTACGAGGGGGTTGACAACTCGAGATAAAAACTACCCAGGGAGCTTTTAGCGATACTCTTATTTCCTTTGGCTTCGAACCTCTCTTTCCTCCTTTTTCTCCTTCTTTCCTTCTTTCTTTTTATTTCACTGCCGACGATAAGGTTTGTGGGGGCGCGTGTGCGTTTAAGAGAAAAATCCTATCGAGACAGATGTGTTTATTTTATTATAAATTAAGATTACACGGAATAAATAATTAAGTGTAAGTGGACGCAGTAATTCCGAATATTCCGGGGAGAATAATAAAGTCGAAACGAGTTTGCGAGTAAGAATCCTTGGATTATTCTCGCAAACCTAGGAATAACTCGCTTACACATATATATATGTACAGGTAGAAGAAGGTAGAGCCGAAGAAAAGAGTGCTCGAAGAATGCCGGAGCTTAGGAATCATAAACCTAAATTCGACAGGTCGTGAACCTCTCTCGGGAAGACAATCGCGGGACAATATCTATTCTCCCACCCATACGAGTCATCCTCGTGAATTCCCTTTCCATCAGAGCAACGAACCCCATAAAACTCGAGGATCCTTCGGGCGCGAAGATGCGCGATAATCGCGGGCAGATGCGAAATTTCGCGGCACGCACGTGGGAAGAACGTTATCGTGGCGTTTGGATCAGGTGGTGAACCGGCCACCTGCAGTCGTTAACTCGAGGGTTCACGCACGGGGAGGGTCACGATCTTTACATTTTTTTTTCCTCTCTTCCCGAACAACAGATATTTTTTACGTTGCTGTAAAAGGGAGAAAAAAAAAACGATCGGTAGTCGATGACTCTTTTTTCGGGGGGATTCAATTTATTAAGTCGTTTTGACGAGATAATTATACGCGTTCGTTTTATATACCGAGTTTATGCTTTTTTTTCCTATCTCTCCTTCAATGGTAAATCATTTTCGAATGATAAAATTTATTATTATCCGCGAATGATATCGCGTATTTTATACTTATTTTACGACGCGAATTGTATAGATTTATACGAATAAACGATAATAAAATTTAAATTATTTATTTGTAGGTATATGGAATGTTTATAAATAACGTAGTCGAGAACAAACGTTAGATATTAAATATTATTTTTGCGTAGAAAATTTTTTATTAATAGTCAAGTTAAATTTATCGTATAAAATATAAAAATTGTAATATACCGAGTAATTCGTATTTATACACGAGTATATATCTATACATTCGATTCAATTCTCTTCTAAGTAATATAACATGCTTGAACTTTAAAATTTACGATATATACGGCAATAAAATATCGTAATATTGATTATTATTGATATGTCAATAACGAAGTATATCAAATTTTAAGAGCACGTGAATAAACTCTTATGACCTATTCAACTTCGTTAAGAAAATGATTTTATTTTTATATTAAAAATGTAATTTACATCGTTGTAGAATAAATTAATTACAAATACAAAAAGGCGAGGTACATTTGACAGTAAATAATAAATCGGAAAAAATAAAATAAAATAATAAAATACAAATCGGATGAAAATGATCAACTTACAGTTGGAAGATTGCGATCTTCATCGACACCCGGTTTGAACCTAGAAATTCCGGCAAGCGTTAAACGAATGTTGAATCTTGAAATAATCACAATCGAGGTATGTATATTGTAAAAATCAAACGCTACATTCCACGTGTAGATTTTTAATTTGTTCTAACCCTAGGTGTAATTACTCTTATTAATAACGGAGCCGCTCCCGCGTAATTGATACGCCGACCAGTTTTCGCGACGGGGTGTACCAGTCCGTTACGCTTTCTTCCAGGTTATTTCGATTTTTATCTAGCGAGGTGATATCGGGGGTTAAACTAGATGAGGTAAGAACGTCTCTCTTTCTCTTTCTCTCCATACTCAGTTATGCGAGTATCTCGAGTGCGTGTACGTAAATCCTTCGATCTTTTTCGCGTATTGCATATTTTGATAAGATATAAATAAAATAATCTTACTGATTAAATGTACAAATAAATAACAATTATTCAAATAATCTACAAATTAAGTTTTACAACGATACATTTTAAATTGTATAGATGAGTATAGAAATGTATAGATTCTGTTAAAACCCCAATAGAAGGTTTTAAAACCCATTTTCTATGGTAAAACATCCAAATGTTCCTTTGATGAGCATTATTTTGTTAAAAAGTCAGTTGTAGACCGTTCATAGGCACTTACCATTAAATATCTCAGAAATTACGTATAACATTTGCAATAAAAAATATATAAAAAAACATTTTTAAAAAAATAAATAATTTGCCTTTGCAGATTCTTTTTCGACCTCTTGTAATCTTTTAACATATGAATTCTTTTATGCATATTAACATTTGAATTGTTCTATTTGGTGGATCGTCAACATTATTTACCGCTATTATATTACGAGAAATAAACTACAAAATTGTTGATAAAAGTAAAAATAATTAAAAGGCCCAAAATATGTAAAAGCTATACGCTTTTAAATTCCAGGCACGATCGTTAAGTGCTTTAAAAAATAAACGACTATAATATTTAGAAGTTACTATAAAAATAAATTTTAGCCAAATTGGTTCAAAATTGGCTGAGTTATTCGATTAACTTGACTACATACATACACACACACACACACACATACTTTTTCAAAATGAAACGTTTAAAATGACTTTTTCTGGACGAAAAATGTTTTTATGTATAAATAAACAAATATTCATGGTGTTACATTTTTTGTGATGGTGAAAATATAAGGCACTCCTGTGCAACGATCGTGCCTAAAAATACAGTTTACTTAAGAAATTAAAAATATTTTAAGTGTTTTTTTTTTCTAATTTTAAACCCAACTTGTATTCTTAATTTTATTTAATAATTTCTTCGAAGGTGTATGTTTTTTTTTTCTAATTTTAAACCTAACTTTGTATTCTTAATTTACTTAATAATTTCTTCGAAGGTGTAAGTTTGACCTGCATAACGACCACTTTCTCAAATCCTTCATGTTAATACTTAATTTTTTTAGAAATGTTGTGCCAATAACGCATTACCTTTTCATTATTTGCAATCATATTTCACAGTAATTAAAACGTACCAAATGTAAATTTATTCGAATGAATGATAAGCAGAAAACAAACTTGAAACAAATACCACGATTGATTTGGTGAAAAATACATGTAAATACCTATCGACCTTTAATTTAAATATCTCAGGAATTGTGTTTCAAACGAATCTTTTTAAAAAACGGAATGAACAAATTTCAAAAGAAAAAGAGGGGAGAAGGGTGAAAGAGCAAAAATGACAAAGGTGTGAACGCGACACATTGTGAAGTGAATAAACAAAGTTAGAGCAAGTCAAACGGCAAAATTTGCGGGCTGTGGGTGGTGCAGGGGTTGGGGAGACGGGATCGAAAAATCGAGGTCGTAAAAGAGGCACGGACAAAATTTAATCCTGAAAATTGGCACGATAAAAGAGAAAACGTATGCGCGCGGGTGTGCGTTCGCGAGCGACCTCGTAATCAGTCTGGAGTTGGGAAATTGCGTAAAACATTGAACGCGTAAAAGCTATAGCAACTTTTTTTTCCCGATCGTTCCAAAAATGGAGCTGTCGAGTTGATTATTTTAATCTATAATCTAATAAAAAGATTAGTATGGGATATACAACTGTTTCGATAATTTGAAGGCTTATTTCATTATTTATTGAACGATATAATTTTTAGATCCTATTGACCACGTTACCAACGAATGTTCAGATGATTGAAGTATCGCTCGAAATGAAAAGGATGATAATACGCGATTGAAAAATAATAACTAGAAAATTTTGAGGGAAATAACGCTAGCCCCACACACAATTGAATTCCGACGAATGAGGCTGATAAGCATGTCTGTATATAGGATTACGCAATAGGATCGATAAGAGTGAGTCCGATCGATAAAACGAAGCACGTTTGAATTACGGTGCAACGTAGCTTAATTTACCGAAGGAATCCAAAAAATTTGAAAGAGCGTAGCTTGAAAAATACACGCGGGAATGGTAAAAAATATTCCAGCGGCGGCACGCAGGTAACCTAAAAATAGCATATTAACTCGATGGTAGCGTATACGTATTAATTGACGAGGCTAGTTCGATTGTTATCGCACGCGTAGAGAAAGATTTATATTCGCTTGAGTACAGGGCACCACGCAGGGAATTATTGCCTCGCGGAAGGTTATCGGTGCATCTGCAATTATGGGTAAGGACCATAAATAAGAGGGCATATCAACGCGCGCCGAGCGAATCAATGCGAAGATACTAATAGCGAGACTCGAAAGCTTAAGTAATAGTTTAATGGCTTTAATCATTTTTTCTTCTTTATTTCTGTTTTTCGTTTCGTTCGTTCAACAGACGGGGAGAGAGAGAAAAGGGTGGGGGGAGGGGAAAGATCGAACTTTTTAAAATTTACGTGCTCGAGATGAGAAAAGGCCAATTACACAGGTATGTTACCATTTTATTCCGATTCGCATTTAGTTTCGAGAATGGTTGTGTGCACGACTGATCGACTCTTTAACTCTCCCCGGTGGGAATAATTTGCTTGAATATATATTCAAATTTGAACATTATTATTTTATAGTACCATAAATGTGTTTATAACTTATCGGATTAATACGATTAAATCGGAAAAAAAATTGACTGTACGTTTTGATAAATAACCTGATTTCCGGTTCTGCTAAACGAGACACTTTGCACGTGTGTACGTGGAAATAAAATTTAGAGTGAATAATTATTCGAGTAAACAAAGTTTGTATTCAATTTTAAAAGAAAAGTTAAAAATAATTATCTTTATCGAATACACGAAGAGAAAAGGTATATAAAAATTGATCTAGGTGAAACGTTGACATTCACTTGTTTATGAACATAATCGCATCATATTGAAATTTTGATCATGCTGGATAGTAATTTTTTTCAAGCGAAGTATAGACTTTTTAAAAAAATCTTCTTCCCGCGTATATTTGCTTACTGACAATTGTCATTACGAAATGTAAATCTGATCCCGAGTTAATCTACACCTACATCTACCCCTAAAGTCGAAAAAAAAAAAGAAAATCAAAAGAAAAGTTAACCAAAGAAACCCATCGTAAAACCTCTTGATGCTGCCACTATCGCCCTTTCTCTACCTATAAAACCGCATTAAACGAAGGAACCTACACAAACGTAACCTCAAAATACATCAGAGAGGGTAAGGGGGGAGAGAGTGGAATTCTTCGGGCGTGACACCCGGGGGAGCGGTATTATAGTGCATAACGGTGCAAAATGATCTGCGCGACGTATCGCTCGCGCGTGCCTGCTATATATAACCGTAGAAAAGGCTGGTGCTGCGCTGCCGGAGACGCCTCGTATCTCGCGGGAGGCGACCTTTTACGACGACGGGCATTAAACCCACCTCTTATACGACTGCCGAGGACGATGATCGAGTGGCCAATCGCTCGGCGATGCGTCCCTCTTCTTCTTTCCCTTTTTTTTCACCTTCCTTCCTCTCCTCTCGGCTCTCACTCGCTCTTTTGTACGAGAGATATCGGGTGACCCCCTTTTTCTTTTTCTTTTCCTCTTCCTTTTTTTTAGTATACACCTACCCGGGGCTCCTTAGTGTGCGAAAAGGGATACCTCGTTGCGAGAGACGTTAAAGGCTACTTTAACTCTCATTTTAGAGGTTGTAATGAGTGGACGTGCGAGCCATGGTTTCGGCGGTTACGACGCTCTATGGATAAGATAATAATAATTTTATCACTTGGCCGAGGTGTTATTGACGTACTTTTCCTCAACGTTTATTCCTTTTATTGCGTATCTTGTTAAATCTCGGGATAATCTACGATGTACCAGATATATAGCTCACTTGGAACGTATATATTCTCTTTCTTTACACCACCGGAAAAACATACCTTTTTCTTTTCATTTTTACTCCTCCGTTACTACACGCGTTTCTTATTCTCGCTGTTTTTCCTTTTTATTTAGTTTCGGTCATTTCGTCAAATAAACTGCGATTTCGAGTCGTTCGTACTTTCAGCGTAAACATATTTTTAAGAACTTTGCAATTTAATACGCAAACACTGTTAAAGGTGCATTTGAAACGTACGTTTACAACTTTATATAAAGTTAAATTGTTGAATAAGCCAGTACCTCTGCATTTAAGTTTAGCGTAATATAGTACATTTTTCTTAAATAACTGTAATAATCGATCTACTTAGCAAGGTCGGTAACAATCAATTATACCATTCTCCGAGGAATTAAACTTGGGTTGTATCAGATTGATATACAATTCCAAACTAATTGAATTGTTAGCACTTTCGCTTTACGGTATATATATATATGAACATTAAAAAGTCAAAGTTAGTATTACAACATCCAAATACTCTGCGCGATCTAATAAGAGTATTATCAAACAAAAACACATTACGTTAACTTTCAATCGTTATACATCTTAAATTAAAAACTTTCAATCGTTAGCATCCTCTTTGCAGCCGTGAATAATCATTTAATAACGAGAAAGAAAAAAGACGAGCCAAAGCAACCTACTTGCTAACCTTTAAAATCCGTATTCGATCCAGATAGTTAAAATAAGCAATTTCAAGCACATTACGTCTATTAACATTCTCTCTCGTAAAGAAAGAAAGAAAAGTATATATAAGAAGGATCAGAAAGGTTAAGCGAATTTTTCGGTCTTAATCTCGTAACAATGAAGTATCAAGGTAGACGTGTATGAAAGAGGACAAAAATAAAGCAGACGTTTCGCGGACAACAAGCATTGTTTATACGATTGCATTAAGAAGTTGGCATGCCTGTGTATGTGTGTGTGTGTGTGCGCTCTCTCTCTCTCTCTCTCGGCAAGACGAATAAGCGGCTGTAGCTCGTAAAAGGCCATTAACGGTGCATCGGGCGCAAGAAAAATCGTCGAAAGAGCGGTTGCAGTATATGAGCTCGACCGACCGACCGACCGAGCGAACGAGCGAGCGCGCAACTAATCGGCTCAATTAAATCGGGATTCGCGCGTTCATCACGCGCCGCTCCTCGATTTTCATTGTTGAAACGTCCGAGTGCGAATTCAAAATCGTTACGGCTCTTTATAATTTACAACCTCCTCTTACTTTTTATTTCTCAAAGTGGGCAGAGAGAGGGAGAGAGAGAGAGAGAGAGAGAGAGGAGAGGAAAGGAGAGGAAGCTTACTCGTTTTAGGATTTGTAATGATGCCTGCAAATACATCCTAGTAATTCGCGTGTGCAATAATGATGTAATCGACTGGACTATATTAATATCGTACCTGAGTGTGCTTTAAAATAAGATTATATGTAGGTAGCCATCAAAGATTATTCGAATCAATTACGAAACTCGTACAAGTGTATCAAAATTTAATAATTAAATAGACTTTTGATGTTTCACGAATACAATTTCATAGCTACAGGCTATGTAAAATTCGGTAAAATGTTTTCGACCTGTTTCTCAGCGGCGCGGGTCAAGAGTTTCAGCAATAACGTTAAGGAACTTATTCCTTTAAAAAAAATACGTTAATCAATACGCAACTTCTTTTAACCGCGCTTTACAGAAAAAAATGATTAGACAAAATATTTAAACCGAAATAATAACTGTAAACGTTAAGGGTACAACCAAGAGCGCGTTATTACACGTTGATACGCGTTATTTATCAAATCTCCGACAGAGGTAGAAATTTTCGAATGAATACAATGAATATATATATATATATATACATACATCGAGGTAACCGAAAGTTATCGAATATATTCAACTGTAAATGATGGAATTGAGCAAGGTGCTCGCCGCGGAGTGGAAGACTAATAATTTCCAAGTTAACGGATATCGCGAATCCAGCGTATTACCAAACGAAACTACATCAATTTACATCGCGAGTATCCAGATTACGAGCTCAAAATCGTCTCGTTTATAAGACAATTTCTAACGAAAACACCTACCACGTGAACAATATTATACGTACATGCGAGCTCGAAAATATACGTATGTATGTATATATATATATATATATATATATATACATGTATGTGCATACAGCTAATTTGCCACCACGTGATACGGCGCACAATGTCGATTTCAGGTGAAATAACCTCCTGGTAATAATATCAAAAGTGCCGGTAATATTCATAATATTATCGAGGAGGAAACCAGGAAAACGTAATAAAATTATCATCGTGTCCATCTATATTGCAAGGTATCAAAAGAGCTTATATAGAAGGGACAACGACGTCGCGGTCGAATGGACGGGTATCTATCTCTCTCCCTCTCTCTCACTCTCTTTCTTGAACGTAACAGAGATAACGGTCTCTCACTTTTACGATCGGATTTACATCCCTGCGACTCTTTTTATCCTATATATGTATATACGTTATATACGTAGAGGTGTGAACACACGATCTGAATTCTCGATTCCGATAAGATATATAGAGGGAGGGAGAGAAAGCGTTAAATTATACGAGATGCCGTTCCGATATATATATATTTTTCTTGGTTTTCTTTCTTATTTTATCTTTTATAAAGGAGCTAATGAGCCAAAAGATTTTAATGGATTTGTTTGCGTGGGTGGATTGTTTCGTTTACGCACGTTCCTCTATTTGAAACGTTACTACGCATTATTTCTTATTTTTGGCACCCTACGCGCAACGTCCTTTATGGTTCTGTCTATTATGTTTTCTTGACTATCTACAACCTCTTTATAACAAACAATTACGCATCGCGACATCAGTAATATTTTTCTCATTTCTATTACGTTCATCGAGAATTTTGAGATCGAATTTGAATTTTCGAAATTCTTGAATGTTCGCATTATATTATGGATCTGTACGGGAGTACATACCAATTACTGAATTACAAATTGGAATACAAGTACGCTAAGTAGCGTATTATACATAATGGACCAAACAAAGTGAAAATTAACAATTATTAACAAGAATAAACTAATCGACTATTCAATATTGGATTATAGATTTAACATTCGAATTTACTTTCACTGTCATTTCTGTGTGCATAAATACTTTTTTTTTAAATTTATCTCACTGATAAACAATACTCTTTTAAAGGGCAAAGATGTCTTGGTTTTACCTAATTTAACAAATTTATTTAATTAAAAATAGATTTTTTTATCATTAACCATTGAGATCCAAATTCAAAATGATTGCAAATGGTATTAATTGTTACCTTAAATCATTTTATATTAGGAATCTAAAACGCCATAAACGACAGTCGCTTTTTCTTACTGTCAAGAATTGTATTGAAGTAGAATGTTTCTTTGTCGTTAGAGATTTGTTATTTTTGCACACTGAGAACAAAATGTGTTCGATACAAATGCAGTACGTTAACTATTAAGACGTATACGACTTTGAATGCGGTTAAAAGAATATTACTTAATAGTTAACCAATAATTATTGCAATACAGTACTATGAAGGAAATTTGACTACTGCCGATGTATCTTCACAAACTTTTGCGCGCAAGGTTATATTTTTTATAGAAAAATGTGTATACACCGATTGTACAAAAAACATGGACACATAATGATAATAATATAGGTATATAAATTGAGGAGCTGGATGCAAGAACACGCCGAGCGAATGGATAGAGGAGGCGGAGAGAAATTAAGAAATTGACGTCATCGTGACCAAATTTTTTAATTTGCCGAATTTAATTTAAAAAAAATACTGTCGTATGCAGAATTACAAGACGCACCTTTTTTCTATTTAATGTTTTTCTGTACGATGTGCAGATCTGATGAAAAAAAATTAAGAACTGGAAATTTAGAAAACGGATTTTAATCCATTTTTCAAAATTGAATCGCTGTAACTTTGACAAATCTTAATGAAATTCCCTGATTTTTCGTACAGATACTTAATATAGTCTAACGATAATATAAACCTGTGAAAAATTCTACTTCATAAATAAATTTTATACAACATTGAACTTAACGTAAATAACAAGCTTTATATACGGTTTCAGTATTCAGTAGTCGAAAGTGTGTTGTAAAGTCTTAGACTTCGCAAACTTTCAGCGAGAAAATTGTTCGTTTATATTTGAAGATAATTTCTTAAAAATTTTCAGCTTATTTGGATAAAAAATGATAGAGTGATTTAAAGAAAACTAACTAAATACTTAACTAAATTACATAAAAAAAGATATTTTATAGCATCAAAAAGCAGTTATTATTTAAACCATTTTTATACTGTAGTTTGATACAATATTACGCAATGCGATTTTCAATAAATAATAAAGACGCCCACTGATTTAAGCCGCGAAGCAGATGATCATTCGGCGACGAAGTCGATGTTCATTTGTTTACAATTTTGTTGTTTATATTGATGAGTGTACGGGAAATTTTTTATCCAAATAAGCTGAAATTTTTAAGAAATTATCTTCAAATATTAAGTATCTGTACGAAAAATCAGGGAATTTCATTAAGATTTGTCAAAGTTACAGCGATTCAATATTGGATTATAGATTTAACATTCGAATTTACTTTCACTGTCATTTCTGTGTGCATAAATACTTTTTTTTTAAATTTATCTCACTGATAAACAATACTCTTTTAAAGGGCAAAGATGTCTTCGTTTACCTAATTTAACAAATTTATTTAATTAAAAATAGATTTTTTTATCATTAACCATCGAGATCCAAATTCAAAATGATTGCAAATGGTATTAATTGTTATCTTAAATCATTTTATATTAGGAATCTAAAACGCCATAAACGACAGTCGCTTTTTCTTACTGTCAAGAATTGTATTGAAGTAGAATGTTTCTTTGTCGTTAGAGGTTTGTTATTTTTGCACACTGAGAACAAAATGTGTTCGATACAAATGCAGTACGTTAACTATTAAGACGTATACGACTTTGAATGCGGTTAAAAGAATATTACTTAATAGTTAACCAATAATTATTGCAATACAGTACTATGAAGGAAATTTGACTACTGCCGATGTATCTTCACAAACTTTTGCGCGCAAGGTTATATTTTTTATAGAAAAATGTGTATACACCGATTGTACAAAAAACATGGACACATAATGATAATAATATAGGTATATAAATTGAGGAGCTGGATGCAAGAACACGCCGAGCGAATGGATAGAGGAGGCGGAGAGAAATTAAGAAATTGACGTCATCGTGACCAAATTTTTTAATTTGCCGAATTTAATTTAAAAAAATACTGTCGTATGCAGAATTACAAGACGCACCTTTTTTCTATTTAATGTTTTTCTGTACGATGTGCAGATCTGATGAAAAAAATTAAGAACTGGAAATTTAGAAAACGGATTTTTAATCCATTTTTCAAAATTGAATCGCTGTAACTTTGACAAATCTTAATGAAATTCCCTGATTTTTCGTACCGATACTTAATATAGTCTAACGATTAATATAAACCTGTGAAAAATTCTACTTCAAATAAATTTTATACAACAATTGAACTTAACGTAAATAACAAGCTTTTAATACGGTTTCAGTATTCAGTAGTCGAAAGTGTGTTGTAAAGTCTTAGACTTCGCAACTTTCAGCGAGAAATTTGTTCGTTTATATTTGAAGATAATTTCTTAAAAATTTCAGCTTATTTGGATAAAAAATGATAGAGTGATTTAAAGAAAACTAACTAAATACTTAACTAAATTACATAAAATAAAGATATTTTATAGCATCAAAAAGCAGTTATTATTTAAACCATTTTTATACTGTAGTTTGATACAATATTACGCAATGCGATTTTCAATAAATAATAAAGACGCCCACTGATTTAAGCCGCGAAGCAGATGATCATTACGGCGACGAAGTCGATGTTCATTTGTTTACAATTTTGTTGTTTATATTGATGAGTGTACGGGAAATTTTTTATCCAAATAAGCTGAAATTTTTAAGAAATTATCTTCAAATATTAAGTATCTGTACGAAAAATCAGGGAATTTCATTAAGATTTGTCAAAGTTACAGCGATTCAATTTTGAAAATGGATTAAAAATCCGTTTTCTAAATTTCCAGTTCTTAATTTTTTTCATCTGATTTGCACATCGTACAGAAAACATTAAATATAAAAAAGTTGCGTCTTTTAATTCTGCATACGACAGTATTTTTTAAAATAAAATCGGCAAATTAAAAAATTTGGTCACGATGACGTCAATTTCTTAATTTCTCTCCGCCTCCTCTATCCATGCGCCGCGCTCGGCGTGTTCTTGCATCCAGCTCCTCAATTTTAAATTTGTCCAAAATCGTATTCATTATCTGTTAAGAAATATACCTTTTCTGCCCGGCTGCTGGGCGAATTGAAGTTACAGTTTTCCGGCAATGTTGGGCAGAAAAATAGTATACACACCTTGGCCAGTAAAAAAGAAAGCCTCGGATCACATGTTCATCCACCTCGGCTATGCCTCGGCCGACAATTACATGTGATCTGAGAGATTTGTTATTTTTGCACACTGAGAACAAATGTGTTCGATACAAATGCAGTACGTTAACTATTAAGACGTATACGACTTTGAATGCGGTTAAAAGAATATTACTTAATAGTTAACCAATAATTATTGCAATACAGTACTATGAAGGAAATTTGACTACTGCCGATGTATCTTCACAAACTTTTGCGCGCAAGGTTATATTTTTTATAGAAAAATGTGTATACACCGATTGTACAAAAAACATGGACACATAATGATAATAATATAGGTATATAAATTGAGGAGCTGGATGCAAGACACGCCGAGCGAATGGATAGAGGAGGCGGAAGAAATTAAAATTGACGTCATCGTGACCAAATTTTTTAATTTGCCGAATTTAATTTAAAAAAATACTGTCGTATGCAGAATTACAAGACGCACCTTTTTTCTATTTAATGTTTTTCTGTACGATGTGCAGATCTGATGAAAAAAATTAAGAACTGGAAATTTAGAAAACGGATTTTTAATCCATTTTTCAAAATTGAATCGCTGTAACTTTGACAAATCTTAATGAAATTCCCTGATTTTCGTACCGATACTTAATATAGTCTAACGATTAATATAAACCTGTGAAAAATTCTACTTCAAATAAATTTTATACAACAATTGAACTTAACGTAAATAACAAGCTTTTAATACGGTTTCAGTATTCAGTAGTCGAAAGTGTGTTGTAAAGTCTTAGACTTCGCAACTTTCAGCGAGAAATTTGTTCGTTTATATTTGAAGATATTTCTTAAAAATTTCAGCTTATTTGGATAAAAAATGATAGAGTGATTTAAAGAAAACTAACTAAATACTTAACTAAATTACATAAAATAAAGATATTTTATAGCAGCAAAAAGCAGTTATTATTTAAACCATTTTTATACGTAGTTTGATACAATATTACGCAATGCGATTTTCAATAAATAATAAAGACGCCCACTGATTTAAGCCGCGAAGCAGATGATCATTACGGCGACGAAGTCGATGTTCATTTGTTTACAATTTTGTTGTTTATATTGGATGAGTGTACGGGAAATTTTTTATCCAAATAAGCTGAAATTTTTAAGAAATTATCTCAAATATTAAGTATCTGTACGAAAAATCAGGGAATTTCATTAAGATTTGTCAAAGTTACAGCGATTCAATTTTGAAAATGGGATTAAAAATCCGTTTTCTAAATTTCCAGTTCTTAATTTTTTTCATCTGATTTGCACATCGTACAGAAAAACATTAAATATAAAAAAGTTGCGTCTTTTAATTCTGCATACGACAGTATTTTTTAAAATAAAATCGGCAAATTAAAAAATTTGGTCACGATGACGTCAATTTCTTAATTTCTCTCCGCCTCCTCTATCCATGCGCCGCGCTCGGCGTGTTCTTGCATCCAGCTCCTCAATTTTAAATTTGTCCAAAATCGTATTCATTATCTGTTAAGAAACTATACCTTTTCTGCCCGGCTGCTGGGCGAATTGAAGTTACAGTTTTCCGGCAATGTTGGGCAGAAAAATAGTATACACACCTTGGCCAGTAAAAAAGAAAGCCTCGGATCACATGTTCATCCACCTCGGCTATGCCTCGGCCGACAATTACATGTGATCTGAGACATTTCTTATTTTACTCGCCATGGTATATAATATACTATATTTCGGGAAGAATTATTCAGTGCTTAGAGAATTGATGCATATATTTCTTTATATCAAATGAAATTATATTTAAGGCAATAAGGTGATTAAATAATAAATCTCTAAATCTATATGTTTAGAGATACAAGTTTTATTCAACCTTACTATATGAAATGTAGAAATTACAAAATCTACGTAATAACCAAATGTATGGTTAATGTAAAAAATAACACTAAAATCCTATAATTTATTTTATTGTTCATTCTTTTGCGAGTTTTAGCATTAAAAAAGTAACAAGCGACCTGTACATCATTTTTGTAAAATTATCCTACACTTAACAATGTTTAGTTTTATTGATTTTTTGATTAATCTGGACGTTCATAAAAATTTGGTAAAATATCTACATCAATTCGTAATTTCGAATGTCTGGCTCGTTCGCTTCAATTCAATTATAATTAATAGATATAACAAGATAAATTAAATTATAATAATATATAGAATAAGTAACGACCAATTTTACTAAAATGTAAAAAACCTCTTTTTTAAATAATGAAATCGTCATCATCAAAGGCAATCAAGACATAAATGTCGTCAAGTTTGACAGGGCTATTAAATGAAAATTTTTTAAATATAGAGTGATTTACAGAGCTAAAGGTATTGTTTCCCGAATGATCATCCATTCAATGTTTTTTTTTTCCCTCCATTGGAATACAGTTAAACTCTGTATGAATAGATATTTTATGGATTTCGTTTGCATTCGTTAATTCACAACGATGCAAATTGAAAAAGTAAAATTTTTACAGTTTCGAAAATTGTTTTTTTTATTATTATTATCAATACGTTACTCACCGATATTGGAATCGGTAATTATTAAGAGATGTTAGCTAATTCATGGAATTTACGTACCTGAAACATAAATAAATACCATTAATTAATTATTATCTGTATTAACAATTATTATTTCAGTAATCTACAACTAAATTTCAATTGTATTGGAAGTATCCAAGTTATGGAGCAATAACTATAGTGTATTTATATAAATTTTACTTAAAATATTATAACACTTTCTTATACAGCGTTATCGCGTAAATAATGTAGCGAATTAATTATTCTTATACAAATTGCAAGCTCGTGGTAAATTTGTCATCTCCATGCTACTATGAATTATTCGTAAAACAAATTATTCATTCCTGGAATTTAAATATAGATTAACAAACTACAATTTTAAATATAAATATACAATACAATTTTAATTGCAATCCAGACGTCGCAACTAGATAGAAATGTAAAAATTAGTAGAGTTTATATTCATAGAAAAAAAATACAAAGAAAAATTGTTCACATAATTTATCAAAGAGAGAAGGTTGAAAAAAAGTATATATACCATCATAAGCATACACGAAAAAGCTTTACCGTGTTTCCAAGGGTCACTACAATTATTTTTTAAAATGATTTTGTAGTTTTTCTCTCTGTGTGTACAGTATTTTCACTGCGTAGCGCAAAACGCGTACAGCGCATTTCCACGTCAATGGAGAAATATATAAAAAGAAAACAAAAAATAAAAAAACAAGAGAGAAAGAGAAAGAGAGAGAGAGAGACAAAGAACGGGTAAGGCAAATGAAGATTACGTACGTTCGTGTAGTTCTTTTAATTAACATAGATAAAAATATGTAAAATACATGAGAAAGAGTATAATAATTTTAAACTTTTTTTTTCGTACGTACGCTGCGATTATTTTTCTTTTCCGTTTCGTTTACGTTGTCGAAAAAATTACGTGAAAACTAGGGCTGACGATTACAATATTTAAGGATTGCACAATAAACGTAAAATGTTAATAGAAAATTTTCTTATTTTCGTAATGCCTTTTTAAAGAAAAGAATTAATGTTTACCAACCTATATTCATCAGTAAAAAGAAAAAATGTTCTGGACAATCGATTGCTCCATCTTTACTCGGATCCCAGTGGATAACCGATTTTTTTTTTCAAGTGGGATGGAGTGGATATAGGAGGTCAAGAGCCGGAAAAAACACCAGCGTGTATCAAAGGATGCGAACGACGTGAGTTTGAGTGGAAAAAAAAAATTATTTCACGTCCGGTGATTTGTTGGGAATATAAACGCAGTCACTTCGGATGGAAATGTTTAACGAGGAAAAGTTGTTACCTTGTACTTTTTCAAGCGTTAGGACACAAAAATAGTATATTCGACATTTTTATCATCAATTTTCCAGTACATGTGTGTGCGAAAGTGTGTATTTGACAAATGCGAAAGTTTCGCATTAATTATTAATATTCTGGAACTCGTTAAAAAAAAATAAAAAAATGGTTGTTGCAAAAAACATTGACTTGACTTTAACATTAATCGCTTTAATTAAAGAACCGTACAATTTATGCAAAAGAGAGCTAGTTTACATTAATTAGTAAAAAAAGTTGTTTCACGTTTTACGATTAGCTATATGTACATATGAGTTTCTTACAAACGAAAAAATTATAATATTGTCTAAAAATAGTGCAAAAGTTAAATTAAAAATGTTTATCATCAAATGTTCATCAGACAACTTTACGATATATCTTGATGTATATTCTTTTTCTTTATACATGAAAAAAAGCGATCAAATAATATAGTATTCTTATTAACAATATATGACCCGGTTGGTTTTCGCACACTCAAGCGCGTGTATATATATATATATATATGTGTGTGTGTGTGTGTACGCAATCATCGAGAATTTTTAGGAAAGGAGGTCATACAATCTGCGGTAGACATGCAACCAAGTCGTAAATGTTGATAAAAATGGTAAAATTTCGTGCTTACCGACGACAGGTTAAATAGCTTGGATCATAAAGACCGAGTAGACAGAAACGTTGTGAAAACCTCGTTATTAAAAGCGAGTGCCTCACGCGAGATGAACTCTATATACGTATATACGTCGACGGGTATAAGCGAAATTCATTTCAACTCGGAAGCATATATCGACAATGAAATTGTCATGTTTCGTTAGAACGTTCGAGTTTATTCGTTTGTATAGTCACTAAACTTTGATACCGATTCTATATAACATATACATATATATGCCATTACGAAATGACCCTTTTACGTATATTACATTTCGGTAGTGGCGATATAACATTTTTTTCTTTTCATCATAAAGTGATTACGATACTCCGTACGATACTCATCATCTCTCGTAGGAGGTAAAACTTCGATTACATTCAATAGTGCGTAGACTCGATGCAGAATTAACGAAAGGTTAATGTAATAATTAAAAGAGCAACGTTTAATAACAAACATTAATACACACCTTGAAAATTTATACTAAGTAGACATGCACACACATATAGACGTAGAGAGAGAGAGAGAGAGAGCGGAAAGTTTTACCGTTACCAGACAAACGTCTGTTAACTCATTAGTCCTGTTAGAACCCTCGCATTTGAATGCGCGTATATACCAAACAAGTCAGTAAGAATAAGAAAAGTAAGAGAGAGAGAGAGAGAGAGAGAGAGAGTAGCTGTACTGGTAGCTATGAAGCTAAACAAAAACTAAACCGTACTAATCGCTCTTGATTCAAAGAATTCGAGCGGTAGGGAATGTAATGTTAGGATCGCACCCAACTCGACAAATTGGCCGCCCGCGATTTTCAGATTCCCTGGATCGTTAGTGCTTTTTTCTTTGATTTAACTTGTTCTGCCATTCCTTTTCATACGGGATAATTAAAGTATTATTCTAACGATGGAAAATATTTATCTCGGATGCTACCTTCGTGCAAAAAAAAAATTAAGTAACTTTAAGAGGAATAGACACTATATCGGTGGAACTACTTTTTCATTCGAGATCTAATGACGTTGGTGAGAAAATCCATGAAAATTATTTAGCGCATTGGAATTTTCATAGACGTCGTGGCACTTATTTACTTATTATTTTTTCAACTTATTGGATTCACAAAAATTGATGTTCGACGGAGTTATGTTAATGGTTTGGAGATAACAATTGAATTGTCGAGAATCGTTAAAGTTGTAAAATATAAATAAAATATGGATAATATCTATACTATTAATTGCGTATAGAACATTGCAAGTATATAATTATAATAAAAAGTAAAAAAAAAATTTCTATATATATATAAGATTTTCTATATATTTCCCATGATCTAATTATAATTGAACTTTTCATCCTTCTTGAAAAAATAATAAATTAGAATTACCTGATTTACCTTGCGTAAAGTATAAACAGATTTTTGCAAAAGTAGGGTACGTAAATTTAGAGAAACGAAGCCTCCAAATATTTACAAAATAATACTATGATGAAATAGTAAACCTCTGATAACCAAAAAGCACAATAAATATGATGTGCTATAAGGTCGGTGTTAAAGGTCTATGATAAAGTAATAGATAACTCCTCTGTCTATCCCTTGGAAGATCGTTTCGCACCGATTTATATAAAGTAAAGGAGTCTTAAAACAGGGCAACCACTCTATTCGGATATATCTTGGAAAGCTTTTTACTCGGGTCCTCTTATAACCAGCTGGAATTTCCGTAACGATGTCCCATCAACGAATTTTCTAAGAAAACGTTTAAAAGCCAAATGATCGATGTCACCTTTAAATCGAGGAGAGCACGCTTTGGTAATTAACCGCGAGTGAAGGTCATTTCTTAAGAAAAACCTAAAGTGGAATCTGGACGAACAATTAGTTTGGCATTTTTAGATTATCTTTTCCTTTAATAAACATCCTGCATTTTTCTTTATCGTTCATCACTACACTCTACCACGAAACGATTACAAATTCCATACGATTTCGTCCATCATTTTTACCCTTCCGTACAGGTATTTGGAGCACTTAATTACCACCGACGAGAAGCCTAATTGGCGAAAGAAACTTCGTATTGATCGAGTTTTTAGGTTTCACAGGAACTCCGTCAGGAAATTTTTTAAATTAACCAATAAGATTTACAAATTGTTTCATCGTGCGTTCCTTCTATTATTAACCTGCCTTCGATCTTTTATTTTTATTTTCACCACGTGCGTGCTTTAGTTATTTATTGAATATTTCATTATCGTGTATTTCGTTCGTAAAATTCAATAGTTTATTATTTAAAATTCGAGTTTATTCAGGAAATTCCTTCCTTTAATTTTTTTTTTTTTTTTTGTAAACAACGACCTCGAACATCCTTATTTTTACAACCACGAGGGATAAAATATATCGCATTTTTTTAAACAGTAACAGATGCTCATCTCTCTCTCTCTTTCTTTCCAGACTTTTTTTTCACTATAAATTTGCACCAATGTTAAATGAAGCCTGCGGGTATCTCGTCTCTTTTTCCACAGACTCGAACAAAGGCGTGTTGTTAATTGCTGTTTTTAAAAGAATTAGCCACATAATTGCAGTAACTACACGCGAGTCTGTATTATTGTATTCCTTTTCTTTCTTTCTCTTTTTTATTCCTCGTGACCAGGGGTAAATGAGATTTTAGCGGTGGAAAGCGGATAAAGTCGTTTCACAAGCATCTTTATTACGAAAAAAAAGAGATGTCGACATTTTTTTTTGTTTCATTTACTTACGTGTGAAAAGTGTATAGGAGAATATAGGATTTTTCAAAATAAAATCTTTGTAAATACTAATATTATTTCAAATAGGTTATACACAATTGCCGAAAATTTGACCGTGCGAACGAATTTATTACAATCGGGGTTTTTAAAGTTTTATTTTTATCATCGATAAACTTTTTTTAATAATTTATATTCTCGCTTTGCGTATACCGAAATTTGTATTTCTCTGTAGGAGTATAAAAATCGATCACCCAAAAATGTGAAAGGAAAAAGTGCAATCAAAGTATTTGATGTGCGCATATGGTCAAAGTTATCAACTGCTTGCAACGATGAATTTGTTTTTTAATTTAGAGAAAATGTGAAATGTTCGTTTACAATATTTATTGTACATTTTGACACGAGGTTACAAATAAAATAAAAAAAATGTATACGAATGATATTGTACTTTACAAAATAGTAGTTGTTGTTTATTTGCATAACAGCATTGAAATATCAAATGAATCAGGAGTAAAACATTTATCAAAGGATATACAACACGTATGATAAATTGTAACGAAATATATAGATAGAAAAAAGAAAAGGGATATAAGCCAGATGCACCCCAAGGAAAAATCTATTTTAGTCAAGGCAATTGATCGAACAATTCATTAAAATGGATTGAGAAGAGAGCCCCGGCATCTCGACAATTTCCTCCTTTCGATTTTCCGACCCTCCATCCCGATCTAATTAAGACTGTCGATCGAGCGCGTGGAGCGCCCTTTCCTCGATAATATTTTGATCCCAGGTTTAACAGGGTGCGACGTCCGTCCCCCCGAAATTGAAATGGAAATAACGACGGGTACCGTAAGATGGAAATGGAATATACATCGATATTGAGCTCTTGAGAGACACGGAATAGGAGGATACGTTCGGGTACATTATACACAACAGGTGGAAAATGAAATTTCGGTGGCTCATCCGCAAGTCAAATTGTCTTGGATACGCAAATTACTACTCTACTGTTTTTGTGAATCTCAGGATTTTACGACGTATACTTTCTCGATGGGAACGTGCTTTTTTTTCTCGTAGAGGCTTTACAGTGTTTACAATGATTTCTTTTTAATTTATCACGGTTTTAGATCGAAAATCACATCACTATTTGTAGATTCCAAATTGTTATTTCGATGCGCCAATTCTCCCGTGTTCACAATACGATACTTTGATTTATGTGCATTTACGTTTCTAAGTCATAAAAGAAGAGAATGAAATACACGAAACGTTCGCATTTTTAAAATAATGGCGACAAATAACCGGTGAAAAGAACACTCAACAATGCCTCAAAGGAACAATAAACAATATCCAAATTTAAAGCAACACAAATAATCCCAATTCAAACAAAATGATATCATACCCACAAAACAGAGAGGTACAGAAAGAAGGGAACTGAAAATAGGCTGGATCTGTATGTCTTTCCCACCGCTACATATTGATAGCAAGTGTGCTCGTTTTCGCACGACCATGAAGTGATATATATGTGAGTACAAAACGCATTTTGCCCACGCGGAATTTTTTTTTTTTTTTTGGTCCAGGCTCAGTTTTTACGGAGGCATTACTCCAATAAAAACGTGGCTGCATCATACTTCCGTTGCGCTATTTTTTTTTTCATACCGCAATTCTTTTTTTCCTGTAGTCCGTTCATCACGAGGCTCTGTGTCACTGGTGTGTGTGTATACCTTTTTACGTCCCTCTTTTATTTCAGTCAGTCGGGTGCGAGACTTACGCGAGATTATGGCTTTAAATATGGAGTGCATCTACATGGTAATAAGTAAGAACCGAGAGAAATAATAATTTTTGTTGTTATTGTTGTTGTTGGTAATGAATAATCGCGATACAAATGTTAAAATTCTGTGTAAATATGGATGATGATAATTTATAATCTTTCCATTCGAATGTTACTACAACGTATAATTTATTTTACTCTGAAATTTTTTGATTGAAAATAAGAATGATCGCCTCGATTTGGTTGGAACAATCTTCATCCAACCATAAACAATCATCACCCAATCGACTGGAGTAATTCACTAAAAGAAAATACTCTCACTTTTTGTTATCAACATTTTTTAAACGACGTAAAGAATGAGAGAGAGAGAGATGAAGGAAGTGTGTTTGTAGGTCAAGCCAAGTTCCTTCCTCTTTTTCTCTTGCTCGAGGATGAGTCATCCAGCTTCGCTTTCGTTGAGGAAAGCCAGATAGAGAGAGAGAGAGAGGTTATGGTTTACGAAGGGGGAAAAAATTGTGGTGGCTCTCTTTCCCATGATGAAATTCGAAGGATGCTTTTACTCGTAGCATGTTAAATTTTATTTAAGGTGAGATATCCCTTATGATTTGCGTGGTTGTTACTTCATATTTACAAAAAGTAGCGGTAAGAAGAGGGAACAAAAAATAAAGGTTTCCAGTAAACTGAATGGCGAGAAATTAAAACTGAGTTGCCGATATTGTTAGACTTTTACACATTGTCGTTTTCGTTGCTATAGAACACATTGGTCGATATTTTGATAATTATAAAAGACTGTAGCAAAGTGTAATTGAGAGTTCTTCTTATCATCTTTTACTTTATGGTTAATTTGTAACGTAACTTTGGGTTTTTCATATTTTTACGGTAAAAAGTGTCTTCATAAAGTTTCATTAAAAGATCCCCCGATCCAAAGTTCGGATAAACTCGGCAGGCTAGCCTGAGTGTAGTTTTTCTTCTGGTTTTTAAATTTGATAAAATAATAGATGAAACATTGCTTTGCTCTACTTATTAAAATGCATATATTTGAGAAGAAAAAAGTTATATCTGTATATATATCAACCATTGCCATTTTATTATACATCCAAATAATACTACAAAATGTAAAGAAAAAATTTACCTCTGAATTCTGAATGTATATACCAATCAAATAATCTTTCCACGAAAGGTAAATAAATACATTTTAAATAAACGTAGCGTAAGCAAAGCGGTTAATGTTCAAATCGTGGAATTAATACTACATAAATAAAAAGTTGATTTCCAATTTATTCTTATTTAATCTTGTGTAACGTAAGACTTATTTTTTTCCGAGAGAAAAAAACGTTTACTTCAAAACGGTAAATTATTCGTTAAAATTAATATTGTACGATCGATAAGATTTATACATTTATATACGATATTTCACGGTGCAGCAATTGCCTGTCACGTCTCTTCCTTTTTTTCTCTACACAGTAAAATGACAATGGTCAATGATATTTCTTTGATCAGCAAAGTTTTTTTTTGTCTACACCTAGAAAATTAGTTCCCTAGATTTTTCTTCGCTTCAAGATCATACCGGATTAACTCGCAGTTTCTTTTCGATTTCCGTCGAAGGTTGATCTTACTTACCATGGGAATTGGAAGGAGGTCACGCGAAATCGTGTCAATGACAACGTGACCTCGGTTAAACCTTGCGAAAACATAAGTTCACGAGTCGTTGGTTAACTATATCGTTCAAAGTAAAACGAAATCAAATCGATTTATTTAGTACGACGAGATAACGTAAGTCATAAACGATTTACACATTCCTTTTTTTTTCCTTTTTAACCTCAATATTTTACGGTTCGCTAAACCTTTTTATTGTAATCGCATGTACAACAACGAATTGACAAATTAAAATAAATAAAAGGCATTTCGATCAGATGCAATATCAATCGTACAGACAATCTGTAGTAAGATTCCGCTCGAATGATTCGGAAACGTCTACCGGAGCGAAAATGATGCACTTACGAATTGTAAAAAAAAAAAAAAATTTAATACCCATTGCGAAAACTCGGGAGGTTTTTTACGTCGATAAAGCCCTGTCGGTTCGAAAATTTTGCAAACGAAAATTCACGCTTCGGTGGGCTTTTTTGATACGAGAATGCTTGGGAGAATAGACGGCGTAAGAAATTAGAAAACATATATCGCGAAAAGATTTTTAGAAAATTAATCCGTTGCGCGTTGGATACATTTTATGAAAATTTATTTGTATAGCAAGTGTTAATTACTTATCGTACACCATATTAATTTAGAACCTTAATCACATTCTGGTATTTTTTATTCTAACTTTTTATACAATTATCTACAATTATTTAATAAAATTTACACATTTTAAAATATATTCAATAATTTAGTTATTAAAAATGAACGAAAGTAAGGGAGGCGATAAACTAAATCAAATAAAATGGAATTACACGTTTTAAATATTATTCTCACCTAAAATATAATCCAATAAGGTTTAACTTTAAAAAAAGAGTGATATCTCTTCTAAATTACATCTAAAGTCAAATTTTACTCCACGATTAAAGTAAAATAAGCCAATCGGGATGTAAAGCTCGTCGGGTCGCTCTCGCAGTTTGTTATTACATCCTCGAAAGCGCTTCCGCGACACCTTCTGCCAATTTTCCAGACGATTGCGCCCGAATGTACGAGTGAGCCGGGTATCGACCAAGAGAAAGAGAGAGAGAGAGAGACAGATGGAGGGAGAAAGAGAGATCAGATGAACCAAGATGTAGAGGGGAAAAACCGACGCGAACTTGGGTTCGACTCGGTCAGAATTCCCACAGTACTTGGATTGCCAGGAACGACCGATGACGGAAGGAAGAAAAAGGATAAAAGAAAAAAACCGAGTAGACAAGAAGAAGAAACGATGGTCAGGGATAATGCATTTAGGATCGAATCTGACGTATTTGCGTTTCCTTGACTTTCTCATATTTTTCCCTTTCTTCTTTTTTTTCTCTTAAACGGATTAGTTTGACTTGAAACAGTTGGTCAAAGGAAAAATTTTTTTTTATTTCTGTCATCTTGTACATAAATTACATTTGTTCCAAATTTTACGCTAATGTTTTCTAAAAACTGTGATTGGTTCATTATATAAAAAATAAGTTAAAAGAACATGTATAACTTTTATGTAAATATAACTAAATAGATATCGACGAAATTTACGTTAAACGTTTTATTTAAAATTTTAAATTATTAATGAACTCGCTCACAAAGTTGAAACACTAGTTTCAAAAAGAGTCAACCGAAACGTTCTTATTCTGCATAAAACTAAAAATATAATAAACGAGATGTTAGACTAATCACGTACAAACGATAGTAAAATTTTATTACATCCTGATAATGGTTAATGAGTGCTTAAGCAATTAAATTACAATGTGTATATTTATGTATAAATATACATTGCCGCACATAATTTTTTGACCCATTGTAAAAAAATTGTATAAACTTTAAAGTTCTATGTCTCCGCGAAAAATTAACGTACAGAAATTGGCGACAGGGTTTTAGAAAGGTATTACTAAGCCCTTTAAAGTTCGATTCCGTAAATTTTTTTTAAATGTCAATCAAAATTGAGCAGATAGATTTTTTATTCTGTATAAAGTACGTTTGGTCCAATTAAAAAATGAATATGTTATATTATAATATGAAAATTGAAATTGTTTTTAAAAGAAACTTTTTGAGGGATAAGTAACCAAAGTCTTTTCCGGAATTCGGAAAATAAAAAGTAAACTACACATGCAAGCTAAGCGATATTGAAATTGGAGTTTAAAAAATACGGTGGTATACATTCATACACACACATCCATACAGACATTTTCTAAAAACACATGATTTCGACTCCTGACATGTTAAATCATATTTTTAACATGTTTTTAGCGAGTCGACAAATTTACTATTACAAAGCTTCCTCTGAGAGATAGCAAAAATCGTAGGTAGATAAACCCAACGACATTCGAAAGAGAGATAAAGTACCATTATTTCTACAGGTTTACATTAAAAAAAAAATATTACGGAAACGGAACTTTAAAGAGCTTAGTAATACTTTTCCAAAGCCCTATCGCCAATTTCTGTACGTTAATATGTCGCTGAGATATAAAACTTTAAAGTTTACACAATTTTTTTGACAAGGGGTCAAAATTATGAGCGGTAGTGTATAACGCGTGATAAATATTTCAACAAATTATTTTTACATTACTTTTTAATTTAGACAATTATTCATTAATTCTCTATTCTGGCCGCGAACGGAGATACTCGGAATTCTTTCTGATTTCGATGAACAGAAATTAGTTAATTATCGACCGAGGATACACGAATTTAAAATTGTATCGATATCTATATATAATATCCGTTAAATTTACGGTCACGTAAACTATTCCGGTACCACGTGTTACGTACTATAGTCACGCGCACTATTTCTAAGTCACGTAATCCATTTTAAAGTTGCATTAATTTATTGTTGTTAATATTACACGGAGAGAAGAAACAAACCAGCGTTGTATGAACGTTTCTGCAACCGTTACCCGCCGTGAAATCGTGCTATGGTTGCGCGATATCCATACTACTTTTGTGTGATTCCATACCACGTTGGTATGGTCGTCATACTATTGCTTGTTTAGCCACGCCCCCTGCGCGTTTTCACCTATGATGCCTATGGAAACTTTTGGCAGGGCGGCCATACCATCGCGGTATGACATCCTGCAACTTTGCGCTGACAGCCTAACCTACAACGCTAGTCTGTTTCTTCTCTCCGTGTATGAATGTATAGCAAATATTTTATCGTAACTGTGTTGTTAAATGCTACTTTACAAATCTTTCGTGCTCCAGTGTTCTAAGTCCAAATTTAGATAATAATAGTAAAAAGTTATTGTATTGACCTAAAATGTACTATATCTACATATTTCAATCAAATATGATCTAATGTCCATTAATGTTTAAATCACCGTTTCAATATTACGTAATTGATAGGTTGGCGTGCGTAAATCATCGTGAATGACGGACAATATTAAGATTTTTAAGCTTACCTAAGTCGATATCAATCTTCTAATACGCTCAATTGAAATTTGACATCGAAGCAAAATTAATGATTTGTAAGGCCCACTTTGACTAAGTTGAACATTCTTAGCCAATCTTTTACAATGTGAATTTAATCATTTATAATGTATTTTTTTTGGACACCGAGAATTAGGTTACGTGTCAATTTCTAATATACTTATCATTTTCGTAACTAACAAGGAGACCCTCATATGTTTGGGAAACGGATCGTGCCCAGCTTGTAGTATATGTTTTCTAATATAAAAATATGAAAAAAGCCAGAGTCGCAGACTCTAACAATCGTTTTTTCAAAAGTTATACGCTGTTAAAGCAAAATTTCCAAAAAAAAGATACTTCACTTTAAACGCTTATAACTTCTGACCTATCAAATATTGACAATCAAACCAAAGTTTACTGAAAAACTGAGATAAAATAGATACATTTTAAAAAAAAGTACGTTCAAATCCGTTAAAATAGAGCAGAGTTATAGTTGAATTAAGAATTTGAAGAAATTTAGCTTAAAAAAATCAATAAAATTTGTACTGCCCAATTTTTGTTTAAAATTGCTTCTAATTCTTAATTTGGTTATAACTCTGCTCCATTTTAACGGATTTGAACGTACTTTTTTTTAAAATGTATCTATTTTATCTCAGTTTTTCAGTAAACTTTAGTTTGATTGTCAATATTTGATAGGTCAGAAGTTATAAGCGTTTAAAGTGAAGTCTCTTTTTTATGGAAATTTTGTTTTAACAGCATATAACTTTTGAAAAAACGATTGTTAGAGTCTGCGGCTCTGGCTTTTTTCATATTTTTATATAAGAAAACATATACTAAAAGCTGGGCACGATCCGTTTCCCAAACATATGAGGGTCTCCTTGTAAGTCTAACAGACCGTCGATTGATTGCTCTTTTATTTTGATCGCGATTAAGGTGCGCAATGTATAAACGTCTTTATATATGTTAAATAATATTAAAAAAAATATTAATTACTGTATTTCAAATGGATATAGCAGCAAATATTTTAAAGTATATCTTAATTATTTTAGAAGAACGTGCGACAGTGAAATATTCAGATCAGACCGTTAGACTTATATCGACAGGTAAAATTCGATTAAATTTGTAAATTTAAAAATTTATAATTTATTTATATTTTTGCTTTAGTCAGTATTTTACTTGAAAATCATAAAGTACTAAATTATGTTAAACTTAGTATTTTCCCAATGCGCGTATAGGCGAATACTCGATTGTCGAGGACGACTATTCTAAAAAAAACCATCGACACCGTCCAAAAAAGAGAAAAGAAAACCATTGTTCTATTGATCTTCCAAGCGAGTTTTCTTTTTTCGTTCCGTCAAACTCGAGTCGATGACCCGAGATAAAGTTTGCAGTTCGAGGACCAGATTACGAGGAACAATGCGTCCATGAGTTTCCGAAGCCCATCGGCAAGATTTTGGAATTCAATTGCCAAAGTGCTTGAGTATTCTTGTGGGAGTTGTGTGGATGGTTCTAAGAAGTTCGACCTTGAAGCCGCCTGAATTTTCCAAGAGTGTAGTCGAGGGTAGTTTCTGGTTAATTTTGGAGGATCTTGGAATATTTAGGATAAGTGGGGAGAACGGGGATGAATAAAGGAGATTCCCTTCTCCTCGGAGACTATATCTTTCGGTTTACTTCGTTAAATTTCTAATCAACTTTTCTTTTAATTTTAATTGATTCCGATGGATATATAGTAGTCGAAACGTACCTCGTATAATACCAAATTGAATTGAATAGTAATCCGATATATTTCGCATGAGTTACCGAATGTATTCGTAACCATTCGATTTTTGTAATATATAATTTTAAGAAATTTAATCTCACGTTTTTTTTTTGTTGAAGGGATTGAAGTAAAATTTCGTGAAAAGTTTAGTTCGATTCTTTATTTTATTATCGAAATACGACGAAATTTAATTATATATTGTCTGGCGGTTTTAAAACACGATTAAACTAACTGAATACCTGCAGTCATTTAAAAAAAAGAATGATCAATTGAGATATAAACCGATACACGGTAATAACACATGTAAAAGTCAATTAATCGTCGATTACACGGCGAGTAAATCGAATCGAGTTTCGATGCAGGTAACAACTCATCGTGATCAAAGTTATATATACACCTCGACCTATCAATCGCGTATATCGTGATATGCGCTCCTCTTTATCTCGTTTATTAAAAAAAATTAAAAGAAATTTCTACGTCTTCGGTGATCTTTTGGCTCGTCCGTCACGACCGATTGAGCGTGATCACCTATTGGTGGATATTAGAGGTCAGTCGAACGAGGTATATAGATTCGCGTTTTATTAGTCGAGTCTTGTTAGAGACCCAAGTGAAAAGGAGGGAGAGCGGAAGGGGGAGGGGGGGGGGGTATAAAGTTCGGAGAATGATTTAATACTTCCCATTTGAAAAATTCAAATTGCCCTTGGTTACCGAGATTCGACCGATATGAGTTTCGATTATTGAACCAAGTGTAACGGTATTTACGTGAGAATCGAGGAGTAATATTTTTTAAGGATAACATTTCCAGAAATATGCATCTTTACATTTTATACTCGATCTTCATTAATATTTACGCGTACTTTGGATTAGATCGTTAGTATCTTAATATCTTTTGGCGTTGTTGAAATAATTATAAAACTGCGTAGTAAATGACGAACGAGAAATATTTATCATTGATTAGCAGAATTATTAGTGCATAGACGTATTGGAAGTATTTAAAAAATTATTACAATTCTATCTGGTCAGATCGTAAATAACTAAGTATTTTTCAACGTTCTACATAACAGAATAGATCCCATTAGATATTTTAATTACTAATCAATTGTATATTATTGAATTATCTATGCCAACGAAATCACGACTCATTGATTTACATCTACATTGTGTTAGTTTATTATTTATCGTTATAAAAAATTTCAAATACTTCCAATAGCAGATAACATTGACTATTTAATTTATAGCATTATAAAATGATGACGATAAAAAAACGCGTTTTATCACCTCACACGTATAAAAGAGGCAATCATCCAAAATAAATTAAAATCGCTAAGGAAAATCGATCTGCGAGTTAAGATTCATCTTATATAGATTAATACTCTACCACAAAACGTTCTATTATCTTGCGATTGAAAGGAAACGTATATATATATATATACAGACCGCAATAAAAAACTGCGCCCTGCGCAGTCTCTTCCAATTTTTGTAATGCTTACACTGGTAGTTTGGTCCTTTTCAGCTTCATCCACTCAAACTTATAATACAGAAGTGATACGTACTAATTACGCAAAAACATGCTCTATTGTACATTTTTAATTACGTACTCTCACCGGTTTTATGTTTATTTCTAAAAATATTGTTTTAATCATAAAGTACACGTTAAACAAATGTTTTGTAATTTTGGGACGAATATTTTACATTGTGTTCGCATAGAACCGGTATTTTTCGTGGAGATAGTAGACAATATACACATTGCATATATATAGTTTAAAATTGTACTATGCAAAGTAATTCCCTAGTTATGAGAAAGAAATCCTCACAGCTTTCAGTCAAGTAGATCGAAAATTATCCGAGTTTTTCGATTAACATAATTACAAACGTATACCGCAGATTGTTGCGAAAATAATATTTACAAGTGAATGCCTATAGTTTTTTGAGATATCACAGATTTTCCGATGTTCGCCTGTATAAGGGTACGATCGGAAAATAAGCAAAATGTAAAGGTATTAAAATAATGGAGTGACGATACAAGTGGGTCAGGACAAGCAACTCGGTCTTGTCGCAATCGTGGCTCTAATCCGTTCGTCGGAACGTCGATTGTTACCCGGACATGGGGGTCGTGTAACCCGAACGCGTTACATCCTTTCCCTCCCACCGATCCTCTGCACGTTGACCTGTCGCACTGCGTCGACCATGTTTTTCGAACTATCACACTGTGGTAACGAATGGTTTTGTTCTTCATCCTTTACTCCATATTTTACCATTCTTTTTTTCCAGCATATTTATAATTTATTTACCAAGTTTCGTTAATATTAGTCAGACCATACGGGTAAACGTGTTTTGTCGTTGTTCGTATAGGTTCAAATTCCAGCTGTTGGAATCTGCGCGTTATAAGTTAATGTACCTTAGAACCTCTCGGTGGACGCATCATACGTGCACACACGGATAAAAGGTTGATGGATCTAAACACGTGGAAACAAGCTCCCGGCGAAATGCGAATCGGTTGGCTCACGCGCGCACGTAGCGTCCAGAGCTAGCAAACGCGTTCCCGGGGGCAGCGATGCGTGAAAACACGAGACAGGTGAAAAAGAGGGTCTCGCGAATTTGCTAAACATCGCGCGGCGATATTATACGCGTACCGTTAGCCCAGGCGCCCAGACCCCCCACGACGAACCGTCACGAAGTATTAGACGTGCTGGACGCCTACGCTTCGAGGATGACGATCATGATGCTGGAATGGCATTTGTTCTGCTTCCTGTTTCTTCTCATCCTCCTCCTCCTCGTGCTCATCTTAGGTGTCGTGAAACGTCTGCCTAAATACCGTATTGTTGCTTCCTTTTGTTGCCAACTAGAAGTGGAGAAAAAGAGTTTGCTTGTTTCGATTGTTACCAACTTGGGTGTGGACGAGCTATTTTGATTGCTTCTTTTCTCTACCCAAATATGTGTACTGTTACAATTTGCTCAATCGACTTTGTTACTGGGTTGACGGTAACGCTTCTTCTGCACGTTCATTTTATTCGAGTAATGCGGATCGAATGAATCCAATGGGGGTTCTCGTGCATGCAAACAAGTTGGCGAAATAATTAAGAAAACTAGAGGAGAAGGAAGACGGTAAGTTTCTGCATCCCAAAAAGAAACTCGGCCAAGCTCTAATTGGCTCGACGTAACTCACTGTGACTCTACGGAGCGTTAACTACTGCACGGAATTAAAAGAAACAGGAAAAAATGCATAAAAAAAGGAGGACTCGAGATAAACACGCTTTTTGACTATGTGCTGTTTGTTTGTGGTACTTACAATTGCACCACCCAAATACTCATTTCGTCTTTTATATTTAATATAACAATACGTAAAAAAATATAGATAATTTATTTCTTGCGATTAAATACTTTTTTTACTGTGTTCGCTCATTTATAAGAATAGAATCAATTGTTATTATAAATTTGTAAGTTACTTTTACTTTTATCCTTATGAAAGTGTCTTTCACCAAGTAAGTTAAAACTATCAGAAAAAACTATTAAAATAAGAATAAAATTTTTCTGGACATCTTAAATTAAATGTTGAAAATCAAATACATAAGTTTAGAGAAATTGTTTGGAAGGCGAAATCAATAAATAGCTGACATTAATAATCGAGTGAGTAAACCGATGGAATTCATAGTTAAATTACAGTGGAAAACAGGGTATCATTTATTTTCTAGGAAAATGGCTCATTTTACTAATTTCTACTAAGGTGGTAGACAATGTATAGTTTTTATTGTACGCTCGAGGTTTATGACGGTTGTTGATCGAGTATACAAAAAGATAAAAGGAATTTTAAGACTTTGTATTACAAATGAATAATAATTATGTCAAAATTTCTATAGTAAACTGTCATTTGCACCTGAAGCTCCTAAAAATAAAATGAAACTGTAACGTACACACTACCTCCTTAATTCCATGCGCCGTTTGAAAAAATAAAATTGTCGACAAACGTCCAATGTCTCGAGAATAGGTCATCGGAAGAAAAAAAAAAGACACGACAATATCCCGAAGGTAAGGTACATATTGTAACGTCGTCCAGCCCAAGGAACCAGGTGGAAGGTAAGTAAACATTAGTGGTTATCGTGAGCCAAAGTAACGGACGAACGACAATGACGACGCGGTTCAACGATTGGCCGTTAATCAATTGCGAGCAAGATCGGCATTTTCCAATGCCCGGACTCCTGCTCAATTTAGCATCGAACAAGACGTACGGGGCTTTTACGAGATATGTTAATGGACCTGACCCTGAATAATGCCGACTCCTTTCGAATTGTATCAAACCAGACGAGGAAGTGAGAAGAATACACTCCCCGTCCACGTAATAACGATCGAATCTTTACGATCAATAAAACTCTTCAACATGTGTATGTACATACAGTTCTTCTTTATTTTCGCATTAATTTCCTGATGGTTCAGCAGATTTTAGAATTTCGTTAAATTACCATTATTACAATTTGTGAATTGGTCGATCGTTTAATTTTACGCTTCCGAGCTCGAAAATCTGGGATTATCGTAAATTGTTTAATAAATTAAGAAATTGCACATAACTTTAGAATTTTGAGAATGCGTACACGGTAAAAATTGAACTAAACATAATTGAACACGTTAGTAAATTTTACTAAAACGCAATGTGTAAATCGTTAAACGTTTTAATTGGCAGTATATACTTATCATCTAAATTTTTCAGTTTTTTTTAGTTATAAGTCGGGCTTACAATGTCGCATTGATAAGAATCCAAATATTATAATGATAAAACATTTTTTAATTTTTATTCAAAAAACAATGTTGAAGCTGGCGTCAATTAATTTTTCAATCATATTAATTTCAGATTCATAAAATGTACACTGCCATAATTTTTTAATAAAACTATATTTTTATAATAATGGTTACTATTGCTGTTTACTAAGAAATTTGAGTATTCCAAAATGATGAATTAAAAATAACGGCTTGTCGTTTATTTTCGTGAATTTCGTAAATTTTGTGAAAAATCTACGGATTTTTAAAAATTGGTAAAGCCTATTGATAATTTTTAATTTTTATATTTCATCCTCAAATTTGCACATACTTTATAAAATTGATTAAACTAATGCAATATAAATTTTAGTTGAATTCATGATTAAAAAATTCACTGAATGCAGGCTCAAGCAAATTTTACTGGCATACGTTTTTTCCGTGCTGTTTGTGTTACTTACCGACCTGAAAATTAACATAGGTATAACAATCATTGTTCTACTTCACGGTATTATTATCTGCGTAATCAATTTTACATTTGCATTTTTACAGTTCGTAAGATTAAAAATAATTACCAAACTGCGATGTCTACATAAATTAAAAACTACACGCATACGTACATAAATATTTAATGCCTGAACTGGTTAAATCACCATTTGTTCGAGAAAAAATGTTAATCGTCCACATCGCACTGCCGAATTTAAAAACGAAAAGTAATTTAATAAATCGTAAGCGCGAGAAGTCGATAAGAAAAAAAAATAAATTCGTTTGAAATGTAATAGTCGATTTATAAACGTGAATCTTATTAAGTAAGGTAAAGAACGAACCGAAAGGAAAAAAAAAGGTATGGGTTTAGTTAATGTCCTATTAAATTGTTAATACGAAACCAAGTGAGTGTACGTTGAAGGTTAATTTGAAATCCAACGATAAGGATCAACGGCATCGTGTTTTGTCTCGGAACAGATTTCATTAGTAGTAAAGTCTTGTACGGTCTGTGACACTTTCAGATTGGTATGATCGTGTCTACAATTTAAAGTAGCGCATCAGTAGTACAAACACGAATGATTCAGACGAGGCTTCATCTCTACCGTGTAATCTAATCTCATTCGTTTCGAGAATCATTAGTTTGTACACAATCCTACAATGGATCCTCATCCTCGTTTTACCTCGTTATTAATAATGCATTGAATTTTCACTCTGATTTTCGTGCCATCCTCTTTTCCTCCTTTAACTCCAATGGTTCTCTCCTACTTCGTAACGTTGATCAGTTTGATCTATTCAAATCGTATGTGTTTATGCAAATTTCAATGTTTTATTTCTTTGGCTGGTCGATATATTTATTCATTATCATCATTATTTTCAAATCTCACCTGCACGTGTGTGTCCGTAGGTTCATTCTTTTTAAAGATTAGCAGAGTCACCGTTATTACGATGTTACATACTATGCGCAGTAGTAATAATAACAATTAATCTTTTGGACAAAAAACAAATACAAGTACGTTACAAAATTGGATAAAACTAACATTTTACTAGAATCTACCTGTAAAAATTTGCATACAAGTAAAATTTTGTTCTCCCACAGCTGTGTACTATTTGATATACGTTCCCTATTTCGTAGCAATTTTTTTTTTATACTTTTTGAACGCTCGCTTATCGTTTTTTTTTTACGCGACCAAATCCGCACGGTTTCGCGTATTCCGCGTTTCTCTCGTGTTTATCTTACTCGGTATTTTGCGCACTCGCCTCTTTTCTCGATAAAGGCTTTCCTTTTCCCTTTTTTCCCCAACTTTCGTATAATTTTAGATTATTTTCTGCCCTCTCAACTATTCGTTATTCGGTGTTTCATTATTTTTCGTTCGTTTAATAATGATTTATTTTGGTCTCGCGGTTGTAAATTTCACACTGTTGGTTTTACATTATTTTTCACGGTGTTTAAGGAAACGTCGAACTTTTTATCTTATCATCTGAGTCATTTACGGATTGAGAAATACTGCTTTTTCTTTTTACCGAAATTAATGTTTTACGTTAAAATTTAAGTAAAATCGTGAGGATATTGCTTATGTTATAATGTAAATGAGAACTCTGCAATTAATTAACGGAATTGATCGTTTAAAAGATTTTTGGTAATCACTGCTGAACTGACTGTCAAGTTCGACGGAGACGTATCGCAAAATAAAATAGTAAATTATTGAAAATAATTTAGTAAAAAATGGATTTTGATGGTAATTAAAGAAAAGTATAGTTAATAGGAGAGGACAAGTTAATCTTAAGGAGAATTGGTAAATGGCGGGAGCTACCGTCGAGATAGATCCCAACTATAGTGGACAATCGAATCGAGTCGATTCTTGAAGGGACAATACCTAGGAAGGCCCCCGTCGAGTACATTATTAACGCTCGGTTGGAACTACGCTCGATATGGTAGAAGACCTCATATCCGTAGATGCAGTATAAATGGGTACGTCGTGTTACGTCGACGTGTGTCCTCTCTTCCCGTGCGTGACATGTTTCTCTTCTCTTCTCTTCTCTTCTCTTCACTCTTGCCTCGCCCACGTTCGAGACTGAGTTTAATATTTCACGAATAATTCATAGAGTTTACTCGGCGTAGCTTATAGTCATCATAAAAATAAGATTTCTTTTCATTTTTTCTCTTTTATTTTCAATTCGTGTATTTAAATGTATTTTGCACTCGTTTTATACAACAGAGAAAATTCTCGTGATAGAGCTTACAAGATAAATACAAAGAAGAATAATCTATTCAACTTCTCGTCAAAAATGTGGAATTTGTTTAATTAATCAACGTTTCGATAGAAATTCTTTTATTCTGAACAATTAAATTTGGTTGAGTACATATATTTTGAAGTCTCGTTACTTATTGCATCGTTAAATATTGAGGTTTCACGATAACGATGTTGTTTCAGTTAGTTTCTGAAACCTAAAGTGTGAATAGAGAATTTTCATCAAAATGTCGCTTAAAAGAGGTTCCATAGTCAATTTTTGATAATTAATTATTAAAAAAATGTAACAGTATTGATACAATAAACAGTTGAGTTCGTTTATCCATCGTTTTACTTAGAACTGAATTTTAAAAAAAATATCATTGGATTTTCGAGAACCGTCCCTCATTGAGTTAATTTCACATTTATTGCAAGGGTATATTTTCCAAAACGCAATGATATTTTTGTTTAACATTCAGTTCAAAATTAGTCTGTTTTATATATACTGTTATATATTTTGATATATTATTAATTACCGCAGTGTCGAAAGGGCAGGACAGATAAAACGTTGACTTTGGCACCCTGATGTTAATTAAAGATTATTTTGCATCCGTCAAGATCGATATAATGCACTTTTTTTAAATGAAAATACGTACACAAACATAATAAAATTGTATAAATTTCGTTATTTTCGAATGAGCATTTATTCAAGCAATATGTTAATGAGTAACAATATGTAATAATAAAATAATTAAAATAATCAAAAGTACATAAACAAAATTTTCTAAACAACAATATTTATAAAATATTTAAATAAAATTTATTTGATTCTACAAAAAGTGTTTATTTATTTCAAATCAATAGTTTATCAAATGGCAAAGAGATATTTAATCAAAAAATGAACAAAATTTCTTTTTGCGTATAGGTATACCTATATAATATTTTACTTACCCCCACAAAAAAAAAACTCGATGGAGATTATCGATTGACATACCTGAAACAGAAAGAAAATACTTGTGTAATATTCAACTAAAAAAATCGTTTTTGTATAAAATTTATCGAGTTCTACAATTTCAATGGAAAAAACGCATTGCCAAGGCAAACTATATAGGTATAACAATCCTTAAAACTCACGAAATCACCGAGGATATTTTCGAGTTGTGCGGTTGAAGAAAAAATTTTTTTAATCCATTCTCCCCCGCGAGAGAACGTTTGACGGAGTCTCCGAGACAGAGTAAATTTAAGAAAGTCCCTTATTTGTGAACGGGACTAAACGATTACCTTGTTCTACGTTATCATCACTTTCCGACGCTTATTACAGGGCTTATATACCAAGACCCTTTAGAACCGAATCTACCGCAATAATATTTGCTTCCCAATGTAAATTATTCGACTCTTGGTGCAGTTAGTACTTTTCTCACAAATATATCCCTGTGATATTTTATACCTTGGGAAGAGAGGCGCGGGAGGGAGGGGGAACGTATTAAACTTCAGACTGTTGGTTAAAACCTCAATTTTATATCGCGAACGAGTGGTCTTGATTGAAGGTTTACAAATTTTTTTTTAATATTTACGTCTGCGGCTGAACGAACAAATTTATTTTCTATTTTTAATTTCGATCTGCTCGCTGCAACTGATGTCAAGCGTTCGGTGAAAACTTTGGATTATTTTACCACGTAACGACTGGGTAGAAAATATTTCAAAGTTGTGCCACATGGAAAAACAAAATGAGAAACAAAAAAAAGGTTTATAATTTACAAGATAAACAAGATAGTAGTCAAAATTCATAGTTGAGTCGCTTCAAATGTCGAATAATTTATTAAGATGGGTCACCGATACTTCCGCATTCGAATACCCAACGGGTAATTGCATATCCATATTTTTTTACAGACGCAGAGAAAAATGGCTAAATTTATTTAACCAATCTGTTATCAAAAGTTGAAAATTTTAAAATTGTATAAACATATAAATCTTATTTTCAAATGTAATAGAGAAAAATTTAACGATCGAAAAGTAAAGTTCATTTCCAAGTTTAAGATTCGATTGAAAACACATCATCTAAATAATTTAATAGAACTCGTATTCTATATAATAAGTAATATATTGACTGTTTTGATGGAATGGGCCAAAAATGAGTAAAAATTTTGCCTAGTTTTGCTTTGTTGGTGAAACGGTTTTTAATGGAGAACAACTATTTATTGTAATGTAATCCAAATGTATCAAATTATGAGCTATTTTTGTAACATGTGAATGTAGATTAATTTTAAATTTAATTCCTACCCTAGTAGAAATTTACTATTTCAAAGTTAAATAAAACAAAAACAAATTTTGCCAATAATTGGGAATTAATTGGGTATTTTATGACAATTGGCCATTTTTTTTAGCTAAAAAACGTTACAATTATGGTCAGATTTCTACTAGGAAACCAATAAAATCCTAAAAGAAATTAGATTATTAATTAAACGTTTTTTTACCTAAAAATTAATCGTTTCGCTGTAAATAACTAGAAAGTACTATTGAAAACTTACAAATTAAATGGTAAAATAAGAATGGTAAAATAGGTATCACCTCCGTAAACATTGCAAATACGATACGAATCGATTGTAAATTAGCTTAGTACAGTATAAAAACACCAACTGAATTTTATTTTACTGCTCAAGGAAATTTGATGAAGGATAATCTCATGAAATGTTAAAAAAATAGGCCAAAACGTGTTATTTTGCAGAACGTGAGATTGACATTCTTATCAAAGTACCAGAATTAATTTTAATTTATTATTAAATGTACACTATAAAATAGATAAGACAAATAATTAATTCGTTCGAAAAGTGATGTCGTTTCATCACCCGAAATTTAAGATCGTAAGTAACGAAAGAAATAGAAAATTTGAAATATCTAATCTATTTTAATCATCAAAAACGTACACGATTACATTCGTTTATGATCAGGGTGATTAATTTCGACTTGGGCGTTAAAAATAAATCGGGGAGAAAATGTAATGCGTTATAACTTAATCCTGGATATTCAAAAGCTTATACATATATACATATTATCCGTACGTTTGACAAACTACGCTTTCTAAATCCAATTAGCAACTATCTTTAGAATACACGGGGATACGGGGATACGGGAGGGATATTAAAAATCTATTCAAAACGTTAACTAGTTTGAAATCCAAAAGTCCTATCCCGAAATACCATCCATGTAGAACGAGTGAATCGAATTATCTCCCTACCTCCCACCCTCTCTGTTTCACTCCGGTTGAGAGTCGCGTGCGAACGTGTTTTACTATCGCTCGTATAATTCTATTTGTCCCGCGCGAAATGATCGTCGCGCGTCTTTTCGCATGAATCATCATCGCATTACTCTCGCTCTTACTCGTGTACTTATATATATATATATTTATATACGAGGACTGTGAATGAATAAACGAGATTTTCATCGCGACGTGTGCGTTCAAAAACCCGTTTTGCTCGCTCGTGCTTCGTTAATTTTAGCAAGTGCCTCGTGTAAATTGGATCACTTTTGATGGAGTTCCCTTCGTATTCTTTGTTATTCTTTTTATTATCATCATTCTCTCCGTCTCTCCCTCTCTACGTATCTTTTTTTCTCGACGTCAAGGAAAACGAACGATTAATCGTTATTACGGATGCGCATACGCGAGATGATAAGAATGATCGTTACGATTGTAAGTAATCGAATGTTTCTTCTTGGATTACTATAATGATTCATCGTTAGGTGTACATGTAGATGGATTAATAACCGATCCTTTTTTTAAATACAACTTTCGATCGAGTATATTCCTATTTGATGTATAGATTGATCATCGCGCTGGCGATCGAGAAAGTTCGAGTGAAATGTTCAACTCGGTGAATTAAGTAGTCATACTTTTGTAATGGTGCCTCGATTGTGCGAACGTTGTGTAACGAACGATAGTCAAAATTACGAGAAGTCCGCGTAATATTATTCAAACTAAAAGATAGAAGAGTTTTTTTTCGAATTAGAGAAACGAGGGAACGAGAGGCACTCGCACGGCACAAAATAAAAATAATAATTATAGCTGACGGTATACAAAGTTGAAACAAATTATTTACGTTTCTACAATTTTACTGTTTTAACGTTAAGCTGGACAACGAACGAGAAATCCGATATCTTCATCAAAAATAAAATAAATGGAAATTTATTAAATTTAAAATAAAAACGAAATAATTAATTTGATACTCTCGCGTTGTGTACGTTAGGACAGCGTATAATTTAGCGTTTACGATTGATCGTACCGATAAAAGGATCGAGGACACAAATTTTATCAGAAACAAAGGTATACGAATGTATAAATAAAAGTTCGGAACAAAGGAATCGATTCGTTTCTCCCACTCTCGAATTACATTCAAAGGAGCGACTGATCTCTTCCATCACTATCGCAGCGTCATCCACGCGTGCCAAAGGAAAGGAGGAAAGAAAGAGAGAGAAGAGGGGAAAAAAAGAGGCGACACCTTCGAGACAATGGGACGCGCTTATAATCGTACCGACGACAAAGGAAACTCCAGAGACACAGATAAAGAAAAGGCAGACGAGCAAAAAACGATGCATCGAATTTCTCCGTACTTTTTATTTTTCTCTCTTCTTTCTTCTTTCTCTTTGGCAGCAACGGTACCATCTATGCTTCTCTGTTACGAACGACCTAATTTTCTGACCCACTCGCGTCGAGTCGTTGTCCAGCGCGTGCAGTATACCTATATATAAAGACACACACATCACTTTCCAAGAACGTCGCGACTGTTAGATTAAATAGTCGCGATCTCGGCTATTAGATGGAGAAAATATAAAGAATCATGATTGTTCAACCTTTGATTCGTTGGCTCTGCATTTCAAGAGGATGAAGTGCAAGTTCACTTCGGAACGTAATTTTGAAAATTACGTAAAGCTCGCTCTTCATCACCGATAAATTCAATAATTTCGAAAAGTTCGATAATAGGTCGATTTAGTTGGGTTTTCTCGAGAACAGTCATAAAATGACCAATCGACAGCATTGTAATTTACAACTTCTAATTAGGCGACTTGATTATCTTTTAACTAAGTTGCAAAAAGGATTGAAACAGGAGTAGGTCGAGTTTGCTGTACCGTTAGAGCATGTATTGTTAAACTAAACTGTGCAATATGTAAGAATTAATAAAAGATTATTAAAATTATTTCCATCACTGTATCGTTAGAACCGAGCGTCTTTTCCTCGTTTCGACAAAACACAATTATCTTCTTTGTCCTTCTTTTTTTATGAGAAATGAAAACAACAAAAGGAAAAGTAAAAAAAAAAAAAAAAGAAGGAATCGCCGCCAACGAATTAATTCCCTTAACTTCGGCTTAAATCAGCTTCACTTCGGTTTTATTCGCTACCTCCCTCTTTTTCTCCTTATCCACGTCGCGCTCGCCTTTCAGTTTTATCCTTTTGTTCTTCGTCTCCCCCTGCCCATCCATTTCTTATCCTAGCCACCTCCGCTCCCCCGCCCATCACTGCTTTTTCGTCTCATCTCCCTCTCCGAGTATTTATCTCCGGGTTTCTCGTCGTTTCGTCCTTTTCTCGCAGTGGAACAACCGGTACCGGAGGTGGGAAAGATCCATTTCCTCTTTCTCTTTCTTGTAATTCAATCGGTACGAATTTTTGTGTCGCCCGATGGCTCGTTTCTTCTCTCTCCCTCCTCGTTCGTGCACTCGAATACCCTCACATTTATTATCGTTTCGACCCACTTTCGGCCTTGCGAGCCAAGCGAAAAACTTGATAAATTTTGAAAAACAATGGGCGAGAGAGGGAGAGAGAGAGATATGGAGGATAAACTTGCTCGATCACGGTTTTATAATCAACGAATTGTATTGTGTGTACTGGGATTTCTTACATTTATTACGTCGGTTTACCCTGTTCCTCTATTGATTTTATTATTGTAATGCGATTATGAAATACCGTGTGGACGCGTTTGTTCCTTTTTTTCTGTGTGTAACTATATGATCAATCGTGTAAGCGAAAAGTACGATCGTAAAAATTCAATTTTTCGATAACGTATTGCGGTAAATAGCAATCCTGCTATTTTTACTATGCTGGCGCGATAGTTATAATTTTCCACGTTCGAGAAAGGAAATGTACGTTCGCAAAGTCATAAGTTACGTTATTCGGTGTATTATTAGACTGTCACGTTTTTCTTTTCCTTCCCTATCGACCGTCTACACCAAATACAATACAACGAATTCGAGTTAGCTAAACAAATTTGTTTTTTTTTTGTTGTGCACCCCGTTTGCAAATGAAAAAGAAAAGTCGGAAATATACGAGGAACAAAATTAAAGATATATCGTCGATTTGAAAAGGAAAAAATAGTTATCTCGGTAGATTGCTCGAGGAGTAGGTACGATTAGCATATAGAATGTAGACGAAGAAAAGGGAAAGGTGACGACGAATCGCCAGGGGCGCACGTATAACCGTAAACAGAGCGTCGCATGCGCTCAGCAGCTTATAACGTTTCAGGAAGTTAAATACCTGCCAATTAGTTTTCGCGTGCAGGCGCAACAAGAAGTAATGACACAAGTTTCCGACGCTATTTCGGTATCGCGCGCGTTCAGTTTTACTTTTACACCTATCTACGCACACACCTATGCGCACATACATCAAAGGACTTTGCTTTTTCATAAAGATGGTCGCTCGTTCATGTTTTAGGAATAAGATATAGAAACTAATTAATTCACTTGTTTAAATTTTATTTAAATTTGTTAACAAATATTAAGTTAACAAAATCAAATTTTTAAATCCGCTTTAAGACTGTTCAATAACCATTTTACTATATTGATTGTGACAAATAGTAATGAATGTTAATTTATTTGTACGAAACTATTTATAAATCGTTCTCTCGACAAAAAAATGTGGAATCAACAATGCTTGGAATTAACTTTAAAAAGTTTTTTGCGTATAATCGTTCAAAATTGTCAAGGTAAAATATTAAGAAAAACGTAGAGTAATCAAATATTTAAAAAAAAGAAATTTGTTGCTAATTACACATTATTTTTTGCCTAATTAAATGATGATTATTTTCACCCAACAAGCTTTCAACTTTCCGAATTTCAGGCAATTCAATGACCAAAAAATAATAAATTACCTTAAAATTTCTCAAAATTTTTAGGATAATTTAAACAGGTCATATAAATAATGATTTTGAGAGATGTAATGGCTGTTACGTTACCGTCAAAAATAAATACAATAAATGTATGAAAATAATAAAATAAAATGAATTAAATGAAATAGGGAAGTTGGTATTAGTAACAGCACATGCGTACGAAAGATAATTTAACAATTATTCACATAATTCACTTTATCTGACTCTCCCCTTGCGTACGTGGGCACACGATACGAAGACGACGAGGATTCCACTTGAGTATATGGGGATAACTTTAAGTAGGCCACTCTCCAAGACTGAGCGTCAAGTATTATCTTACACCGTATGAATGATTGTGGATAATTAAACTACATTTTGCGATCTATCAAACAAAAGTGTTATTTATTTTATTTTTTATTAATTATTCTTTATTATTTTCAATCAAAATTCCGAATTATTCAATTTACGTCGCTAAAATTATATTTATATGGAAAATTATGGAAAAAATGAATTAAACGAAATATCCATGCTCGTAAGTAAATTATAAAGTTTTTACAACAAAAAATATATTAAAGTTTTTGTGTTTTAAACACGTTAAAGCCACGTAAATGCCTACTTAATTCCTACTTTTCGTAGTCCGTATATACATTCTCATGAAATGCAAATTAGTTTGATCTAACGTTACGTACCCGAGCGAAGCAGTAATTTATATAGATGTTAATATTTACACACGAATTCACGCGTTGAATTATTAATTTATAATCGATAAATGCGATTACCATAAATAACTGATAACGATAATTCGCATTCTTTTCGAGATGTGTCGAGATCATTTTAACATTTCTTAATTATCGTGCTTTTATACACTTCGCACTATATCGTGTTATCTATTTTATTTAAGATGTCGATTTTTGATATTAATTACTCAATTCATTTTTCTACGCATTGAGGATATGCTTTTTATGAAATAATTAATAATTTAAAAATAATTTTTGGTACCGCTTTTCGATTCTAAATTACCCTGGAAGATATTTGGTCATTACCGAATTTTATTTTGTTACGGATTATAAAGGCGAGGAGCGAAAAAAGGCGGACGACGGGATTCGAAGACACGGACCTTGGATTACGAATCTCGTACTCTGACCATCGAGCTAACGTCCGCGCTGCAATGCAACGCTTACATTAGTCGAGACACCTTATCGCTCTCTCTATCCTTCTCAGACACCTAAGTCGCGCAGAGACACCCGTGACAATTTCAAACCAAAAAAATTCGTTTAAATTTCTTCCAAAAAACTGTTATTAATTTTATTTTAATTTGAAAAGATACTTTTTTCTTCAAAACTAGCTCCGACAACTTATTTCATGCGCTTTAAATTTTCTCTTGCGTATTTCGCGCAGATTTTTCATTAAACATTTTACTCGTAATATTTTGTATTCGAATGGCATACATCTCTGTACTTTGGATGAATTTTTTGTTTTAACTTTGTTACTCACAAATTTGGTGCACAAAATTATCGAAAACAAAATCGTCGGTCTATCACGAATCCATAAATGCATAAAATTACGCATTTTGAGAAAGAAACTGAGAAACCATTGAGTTGAATGATATATCCCAGGCAGTTAAAAAGGAATAAAAATAAAATTGAATAAATAAGAAGGGGAATTCGAGAAGTATCTGTTCAAGTAAATAATAAATTACAAGGAAAAGCTAGCCGAATTATACGACGGACGATTTTCAATTTTTGTAGGAGAGAGAGAGCGCACGGTTCATATAAATGCAAACGTTGGTGAAAAATCAGCATTACAAAGACGCAGGCGCCGCGGATTTATGACTCCACGAGGTCCTCTTTTCATAAGTTACGTGAATGCAGGAAAGCTCGTTTGCTCTTCACAGTCTTAGTATATATTCATGGATTTTTATCGTGAAATTACCGCGGGAAACTATTTTTCGAGATCGCCAAGGCAAAGAGAGAGAGAGGGTTTATATACCTTTTCGATTTGTAGCAATTAGGAATTTTCCAGCTCGGTGCATTTATGTTATATTATATTTTGTACTTAAAATGCTAAAATTGATTTATGGAAAATTCACGGTACATACGAATATATTGTTTATTACAATCTATTTCTCCAAATTTGTTTGATGATACGCTAACTAAGTAGTAGGATATAGTTATTGTTCTTTACTAAAAGATTTTCGTAAAAGTGCATTTAAAGAATGATAATTTGGGTTTCCCAACGCGTTTACAAAATCCTAGAAAAACGGTTGGTCAAAAAAGGGAGGGAATTAGTAAGCTGGCGTAACCACATAAAACAAAGCTTTCGTGCAAATAAACTTCGAGCGGGTCTTTCATTCATCCTTGAGCTTCCGCTAGCATCCGCAAAATTCTGGCTTCTGTCGGACCTCGGAAACAGTTGAGAGTGTCAGCAACCAGCGTAAATTTCTTCAAGTTAGAACCTCGTGAAATTTGCATTTCATGCTAAAGAATGGTATAAATTCTTCTTTTTTTTGGTGGAATAACAAAAAAATTGCATTTTTAATTTTTAAAGTTAATTTGTTGTAAGCCAAGTATAACATATATTTACGTTATAGAAAACTTGACTTGTTATATAATTATTAAAGGGAATAATTATAAATCGTGACGGTAAAAGTTACAATGACGAACTGTAATCGCCTTACTCAAAAGATAAATTTGCAAATATTGCGAAATGGCGTGGTCACTATCACTGTACTTTGATAGACAAAATTCCTCCATAGACAACAGGAGTAACGTTGTATAATATTAAATAAAACAATAATTAACGAAATAGCCCATATATTTTATTGAAAATTCGTAAAGTGGCACGTTACTCGAATAAAGTTGCGTGAAGCGACATTTAAATGATTTACGATCGTGAAAAGGAAAAAGATAGGAAAACAATCGTAAACCTCGATGCGAAAGCAGGATCAGTTTGTAAAGCATCTCCGAAATAAATATTGTCGTGGAAAAATACACAAAGCACAATTTGGTAATATCCCATGGCAAGAAATCCGGTCGCGATTTCTAAAATGAAAATCCAGGACGTAAATTCCCGAGTACCGCGAGTGTATACGAAATTATGCGAGAGATTTACCCGGTAGGAAACATAGCCACAACTGTCGAGCCTGTTGAAACAAAGTTTTGGTTGTCGCCGCGGTGTGTGCACGCTCGTGCGCTCGCGCCAAGGGCACATCGTTCAACGAATAACCCACGATCCGTTTACCCCCCTGCTTTCAAGTTTCTAATTAATTTTCTTTTACCTTTACTTTATACAGCTATGTGTAGAATAGTTTCCAAAGGTATTTTACTCAAGAGACGACGGTTTAATGATAAAATTTCAGAAAAATTCATTCCTGCTCTTCGGTTGAATGAGTTTTTTTCCTCCTCCCCCTTCCCTACGTCGTCGTCGTCGTTGTTAGCGTATATCGTTAGAATTAAAAAGAAAAACGCGGGATTATTAATTTTTGTAGACCATCGAACAAAAGGAGCAAATAAATCATCAAAGATCACGGATCTCACTGATTATTCTCCAAGTACAGACGTCACGGTTTCCGAGTCCGGCAAATAACGGTCGTAACTGATGGCAAACCTGCTCGCACCGACCGATGACCCGCGTGCAATATTTGCGTGGTTACGCTTTCCGTTCTATTGTTTTCTCTACGGAGTTGCGATCCTCTTACCTCTTCTCTCCCTCTCTCTCTCTCTCTTTTCTCTATGCCTTTGTACGATTTTTTTCTTTTCTTTTTCGTACCTTTCTGCATATTATAGCTTTTGGTTATTTATGGCTTTTTGTTCCAAGCTACGACATGTCACAATAATCTTTTATTCATTAATCGATTTTTCACCAAAGGATCGATACTTTCATTTACATTTTCTACATATTTACAAGCGATTTAGGGAATGTCAAATTCGTTACGTTACCATCCGAGAGTTATTTAACAAGTGAGGAAGTAATGGTTTTGTAAAAATTAATGTTTTATATTAAAATTTAAGGAAAACCTGCACCAGCACACTGCTCTTTGTTTAGTCCATCTACGTACTGATATATAAAGATTTTTAAATCAATGAATCTGGTTAATCAATCCATCAATAAACTTCAATTTTCATCAATTATAATTTTCGTCGCAACGACAAGCAAAATCTACTCGTTATTCTGCTTAAACTTTTATATTAAACATTAATTTAAAAAAACACTGTACTTCGTCAATCGATAAATAACTCGGATGGTAAATCCTAACGACTTGGACATCCCTTTAAAAGTATATGGAATTAAATTAGTAGAATAACGTATCACCTACACTCTTCCTCCTAAACGCCTACTGAATCCACAAACCATTACGACGCATCGCTGCATAAATTAGAAAAAAAAAAGAACAAGAGAAAAATCCGTGAAAAACTAAAAATAAAGGTGAAAAACTCGTATCAAGTTAGATCTTAAATAATATGTTGTACATAACGAAGGTGAAACTTATCTCAACGGCAGTATGTTACGGGTAAAATCCCGCATTCAAATGCAAATCCTTGCGGTCGAAATTTACGCGTATCCCAGGGACTTTGTCCCCGAGTGCGAATGTTTGGGAGGCCGAAAATTCGCGGAGCCCGTCGGGTACCCGAGACGGAAGAATAGCCGAAAGAACAGGCCGAGGGCGTGAACCGTTCAAGTTTATCTTCGTATATGCGGAAAAGTTAGCCGCGCAAGCTGCCGGGCTTTTGTTCTACTTTAACAGTTGAATTACGATACGCCAAGTTAATCTTGAAAATGCAAGATCGAATCTTTCCTACGTTTCAAACTTCCTTGGGAATGGAAATGCATGGAAAACGAGTGCACTCAAATTATCTCGCTCACCACGCAGGGTGAGTTCAACTATTATTTAACTGTATTAACGCCTTCTTTTAATTTAATTTTTGATGTTTTTTTTTATTTTTTTCCCCGTTCCTTTAAATACGAATAAGCGGCGTAACATTTGTCTACTTCTACATGTTTTACTTAGCTCCATTGCAACGGATTTGAGCTTATTTTTTTTTAAACTGTATCTATTTTATCTCAGCTTTTAATTGAATTTATATTTGAGGGCTAATAGTTTATTGTTTAAAAGTTATAAGCATTTGAAGTAAAGGTTCTTTTTTTTTAAAAATAGCATTAACACTGTATAACTTCCGTAATATCGAGCGCTAGGATCTACAACTCTGGCTTTCTTCATATTTTTATATAACAAAACTTATCCTAGAGTTAGGACAAGATCCGTGATCCGGACCTGGGATACTCTCCTTGTAAGTTGAGTTGCTGTTTTTGAGATTCAAATAAAACGTGATGTTACTTACGAAGTTTTTAAGCGACCTTTGGTTAACGTGTTAAGCTTAATTAAACAACGAATCGTTGATAATACATTGAAGTCGTGCCAAAGGGAATGCCCCCCCCCCCCCGGAATACGTAATGTAATGCAACTCGAATGAAAATTGAAAATTTGGATAAAATTGTGTAATAAATACATTAAAGTACTATAAATCAATGGGTAAACTAACTAGGGAATAATAAATCAAGAAAACGAAATCTCAATCGACATTAATAATCTAGAAACCATTTCTCAAAGGTAGCTTTCCCGTCTCACCGGGTTTTCATTTTCAGAAAATGTCGCTCCGCTCGATGAATCATGGATACAAAAATAATGGCGGGCGGGGGAGAGGGAGGAAGAGAAAAGGAAAAGGAAAAGGAAAAGGAAAAGAGAGGGAAAATAAGCGAATGAAGGTAAGAGAAACGAAAGAAAGCTTGGGCAAACAGTTATGCATCTCTAGATTCACAATGAAGCCGCTCGGGCGATTTTTCCGGCCGCTTAAATACGCTCACGGCGTATAATTTACTTTGCATTTATAGATCCTTCTTTTGCCTTTTTCTCTACCCTATACCTCACGACGGATGTTCACGCCCGAATACTCGTTTTCTTTTGCTCGCGTTATATATAGTCGATCGAGTGGATAGAGAAAGAGTTGCCGATCGCTTATTACCCGAGAGTTCGCACTTTTCTCTATGGATTCGTCTTCCCGTTACTCGATCCCGGTACTCCCTTGCCAACTCCACTCGAGCCCATCTTTTCCTCTCTCTCTCTCTATATATATACATATATATACATATATATATATATATCGTACGATCATCAAGTTTTTGTGTTACTGGAACGTTTGTACGCTACCCTGTAATTGGCTCGACTAATCGGGTGAACAAATATTGACATCTGTTATAATTATTTACATTTAAACGTTAAATTGGCTTTTAGAGAATAAATAGTGCATAAAATCTGTTTTAAAGACAGTTTTAAGAGGAGACAATTATTATTTTTAAATATCCCTTTTTTTAATTATTATTCGATTTTTGTAACGTCATTTTCAGGAGATTGTCCTAATTATAGAATCTGTTTGTCCTAACCTCTTGAACGATGGTCTGGATTTAAATTAAGATTTTACTATCAATAGAAGTCGGCAAATTATTTATGATTACTTGTACACAGTTAGTAATTCTATCTTACTTCAAAATGGTTTTAAATAAAATGATGGATTCAGAACTATTATTACGATGCTTTGAAAAGACCAAAAGTATACAAAAAAAATTAAATAGATCATGAAAATATCTGTAGTTTTAGTTAGTCATTAATTTTATGTAAAATACCTTTAGATTATTCTTAAAAATATTAAGGTAGTATCTTACAAATAAATTTTAAAAACATCTTACACAAATCTAAAGTTGTCTCTTATCTACGAATTCTTATTCAAAATATATCTCACGGTAAGTTTTAATCTATTTTTAGGTATTAAAATTATCGATTATTATCATTACGCTCGCATATTAAACTAAACACCGGTAAAAGTTAATCAGTATTAAAAACTTTACTCGCTAGAATGAAAAGTTATTATTACCCTTATACTCATTTTCGCTCCATATTTTTCTTCCTTTTTTTCTGTTAAAATAACGGCGAGGAGGAAGGTTTACAAAGAGTCGGAACGAGGTCGTTTCTAGTTATTAATTTTTTAACGCCTCTCGTCAATGGTTTCATACTCTTCAAGAGGTATTGTACAACCGTGTCTTTGGCGTATTACGCTTTACCAACGTAAAATAACCCATTTCTTTTTTAATCATTCGTTTAACGCACTCACGGAAATAAAGCGAATTACGAGGCTTTGCCACAAAGTTAACATTTCACACCTATATCTCAAAACAAAGGAAATATCGAACGTTCACGTATACGCATCGTTATAAAGAATTCCTTTCCTTTTAAATAAACTAATCGCATTTTTATATATCAATCAAGTATTTACATTACGTTAACAAAACTGAGGTGCGTCGATAATATCGAAATTTATCGCATAATAATGAAGATGCGAATTTATTCGTACGATATACCGTGTATATATATGTAGGAAAGTTTGTGCGTGTAAGTTATCCCCAAACAAATCACACGTAAATGCGTTACGCTCCATAACGCAAAACTGTCGTAATAGTATATACATAATTGATTCATAAATCCGTTTGACTTTTACTATTTTATTACGAATGTAAATTCTGCTCTTTCGCAAATCTATATATTTACCGAATAAAATAACATTTTGGACAATTAATTATTCGTATACCGGTAATTTATAATGTAAAAACTCTATACGCACGTTTATTGTGAGAGACACGAAAAATAACGTTCGTTGATACGACGGTACCGTCGTTTACGTTAATAATAAACCTGAGCATTCAGGATCAAATAAATGATAAATTATTTGACAATGAATTATTAAAATGCATATTACCGACGTTGTCAATTCGGATTCGTCGATCTACACGCTGGAACTGCATCGACATTAAAATTAATTCGTATATATATATCCGTGTACACGTGTAATATTTAATCGATTTTCTAAAGGGAAAGCGCGTTTCCTCGGACGTCTCGAAAATCTGCAATAACGATTTTGATACGCGGAATTTAATAAAATTTAAAGATGCTAGATTACGGAAATAAACAAATGGGTGGAAGCTGAAGAAAGAGAAATATATCTTGTATCGCATCGAGTGACTATAAAATCTAAGTACTCTTGCCGAGAAGGTAGCAAGGTAGGAAGGTTGGATGGCGAAGGAAGGGGGAGGTAAAGAGGGAATGAAAAAATGGTATAACCCGTCCATCTCTAGTGGTAATTGGCCCTCGTCCGATCTCTAGTAGCGCATCTCTATGAGCTTTACAAATTCGCCTCTAAATCGTGGCATGAAGCCATAAACCACGAGAGTCAGCGGTGGTAGGGAAAGAGGTAGAGAGAGAGAGAGAGAGAGAGAGAGAGAGAGAAAAGCCGATCGGGAAGCGCAGATAACTCGCGGGAGCCTAGGATAAGGGCGAGAATTCCCGAGAGCAGAGCACCGTATCGGGAAATATATCAAAGTCTTGGCGAGGGGAGGGAAGGAGGAGGAGGAGGAGGAGGAGGAGGGGAGAAGGGACCCGTTGCACGCGGGCAGCGAACCGTAAGGCTCGCGCGAGGTTAGGGAGCTCCTCGCGATGCTAATTATATGGCTCTTCTTGTAACACTCGTACACGACCGGGACCCTTTTACGCTTCGGGGGGTTTTACTTTGACGCGCGCGTCTACGGCGTATACGGCACGCCGGCTTTCCTTTTGACGGGGCTTTAAACTCTTGAGCTATACTGGTAATTGCTCGATCATAATTATCCTAGTTTATCCCGATTTTTCCCTTAAACTTTTTTCCACTTTTTCTATCCCTCTACCTCTTCCTCTCCCTCTATCCCTCTCCCTCTCGCTGTGTACTTGACAATTATTGAGCCATTATACACCCGAAGATTGGTCTTTAATTAAGAATTGGACGATTATTGATGAGGAAGGACGAGACATCGTAATTACCGACTGCATCCACGTGAAATATGGAAAAACAGGCAAGCAATTATAACAATTTTCATTTTACAAATAATTATTGTTTACAACGACGATTAACTGAAATTTAACCTCCATTTTTCCCCTATTTTCAGTTTAACATATTTTTCTATCTCGTAACTTCATTTTCGATGTATATATATATATATACATACATACGAATTGCGAAATAAATACATGAACCCTTCAATATCATTTCTGTCCGCAACAATTGGAGGCGTCTTCGATGTTACTTCTCGTCTGATGTTTCTTTTGTTAGGTGAAATGTGATTATTTACATTTTAACGCAGAAGAATCATGATTGACGAAATTTATTCTACGCAGAAGATGATGAATCCTATTATATATTTTCATATTATTGATTATTAAAAAAAACTGATATTCGAGCAAAAATATTCGACGAAAAGTTGCGGTCGAATACTTGCCTACCTCTGGTTTATACGATTACGCGAACCGTCTAAAAATACTAGTCTAATTAAAATGCAAAGGTAGCTCGGGATTTAAAATGAATTGACAATTTGCCTAATCAAATTTTAAAGAAATTTCTTTTAATAATTCGTAAATTCATCTGAAAATGGATAAATCGTTGAATTTGTTATATACATCGCGTTGGGATTGAAAGAGGGTATAAATAAATTTATGACTAGTAAGTTTTAAATATACCCTGACTAAAGTAATAATACAATTTTTATACATGGAACTTGCTAGAGAACCACGAGGAGAAAATGATAAAAGTGTTTGAGCTAAAGTAAAATAGGATTTGCAATCGACACTTGTAATCTAATATTATATTTAGATTATAGAAAATCATATTTACCGCGGTCTCTTCGAGTCAAAATGCAGGAATAAATGGAAAAACAAGTAGGATTAATGTTTTTTAACGTTTCGGTGACGAATGTCACCTTTTGGGTGGGATTGTTATTGAGTATTAATTATTTTCTAATTATATCGCTGTGATGTGTTTTACGTTACGAGTCAAATATTTATGTTTCTTAGATTTAAATAATTCGTTGAGCAAATAATTATACAATGATTCAAACATTTATAAAACGATTGGTTGAATCGTCTACTGTATCCATATAGAAAACGGTTCAATACAGCCTATCGAAGAAAATCAAATGTTGTATTAAAGTGAAAAAAGAAGCTAATCTCTCTCTTTCCGAGTGGAGTAAAAATCGAAAAGAAAAAGATAAAAATGGGAGTAGGAAGGAGGTTGAATAACGATCTATTCGGAGCGCAGATGGGGCATCGCCGCGGATAAATAGTTGGCCTTTCGCGGCATTGTTGGCTCTTCGTGGACCGCATTATATGCGCTTACAGACCGAGGAGAGGGATACTACTCGCTCCCACGGTTATACGGCCGACCGATGAGTCGCGAGTTTCAGACGGGCCGAAGAAGCCCGCCGGTGTTTTATAAGGGAGCGCTGATCCCGCTCCCGCTCCTCCTGTTTCTCCTTCCGGTAATCGATGTAAAAAGCTTGATGGCATTTAAGTTGACGTTCGAGTGCTTTCTTTCTCACCCAACCAACTACCGCGACCTCTCCGTCCCCCCCCCCCCCCGTGCACACATACACTCACACACTTTATATTTTTCGTCCGACACGTGTAATGCAATACCGAGCTATCGAGAGTGTCTTTAACAAACTACCTTCGATGGCATTTATTTTACCATTTTCTTTTTTTTCTTCCTCGCTTCACTTGGACGATGTTTGTAATAGCCACTTTTCCGAGCTAGAAGATTAGCTCACCTTTTTTTTGAGTTACGAGTGTTGTTCGATTATCTTTACAGTTAGATGAGAGCCTTTTTTGTACCGACTTCTATTGAATTTGTATACCAAGCGATTTGATGTCTTATTAGGATCACACTTCACTTGACTTTTATCTATAGCGCAATAATTGTATCATCGTTCGAAATTTGAAATTTACCGTGGTACACGATAAATCAGTTCTCACTCCTCTAATTTGTGGATACTTTCCTCACCTTTGTGTTAAAATATAAGCACCATAATAAATGGTTTATAAAATATTCTAAGCTAAACAAAAACATCAACGGATAGTGATACTCATTTACCATATTGAATAATGTGTTATTAACGTAAATATTAATTAAAAATAAAAAGAAATTACTTATCAAAATAATGATTCTTATCTCTAATAATGATAAGTACGAGGGATAACTGTGGACTCATTATTGTATAGAAATATAGTTCGAACTATCGTAGCCTTACTAAACATGCTAAACTTACTAAAAATTATCAAAATAATTCGGATAAAACACTGGCGCACCTAATGTTTATGTAATATTTTTTAACAATTGTAATAAATATTAAGATTCGAATTGACAATTTCCATCATGATGAATAGTAATATTTTCTAGACGCCTTTTTTAAAAGAATTTTGGCCATGCTAAACACTACAATTATTGTCCAAAATATTTAAATATTTTTCAAAACAATTTATTTTTCGTGTACTTCTAACAAGATTTCTAACAAGTTTAACATTTATGATTATAAGCTTAAAATGGTAATAATAGTAGAATATTTAAAAAATATTACAAATTATGTAAGAATTTGTTTAATAACAATGTTTATAAGCCATGTCAAATTTTTACTCGAGTTATTTATACGATTAATTTTTCCCCCTTTTATATCGTACTTTTTATAAAGAATAAGAGACCATATTTAGTTCGTAACCTAATTTATACGAATAAAGTGATTATATTTATTATATGTAATATTATTTATTTAACATGCAAATATAGTATTAATTGTTTTGAACGTTTAAAAAATAAATACTTTAGATTTCAAAATTAAATATTTTTCTTAATATTTATTAGCTTGTCATAATAACCCGTGTAAAATAGGTATCTTTCTTTCGAGTAAACGATTAGATAGATGATCTAAATATTTAATATTTCTACTAGTGTTATTGCTTCGACGATTCTGCAAATTTGCATTTAAACGACATATCATAGATGTTGCAGAGAATTTGGGATAGATCTAGCAATCGACTATAAATTACAAAAAAAAGTTTTTGTTTTAAATTAATTAAATACGATGATAGTCTTAAATAATGTAAATAATAACAATATATCTTTATCTGTAGCAGGGAGATGCGTGTACGAAAAGTGTGATATTTTTGTTATTCGACGTAACGAGTGTTATTGTAAGAGCGAATGGATTCATTTGTCTCGTTCGAAGAACTTCTGAGCTTACTCCCTCGGCTGATCTTTGATAGTAAAGCCAATTTATCACGAGGTTTTGCCGATCCACAGATAACTTAAATGATTTTATAAATGCACATTTATGTATTTATTACAGTTATTATTATCTCTCCCTCCTATCACTATACCCGAGTTATTGCTTCTGCATATTTACTTTGTTATGTAATCTATTTCAAAGATATAAAACACGGCATTAAAAATATTTATCTAGTAATTTCGTATTCGCAAATACATTTTCTTATCTCTCACTTTTTATCATCTTACACACCGTGATTTATTCTTTCGCCAAGCTAAATTTAACTCTCCGAACATTTTGTATTACTCATCCTACGTATATCATTGATGTTTCACTATTGAATATGAGGTACGTGGCATCGAATTTCACTGTGATTCTTCCCAATGTTTTATGAAACGACGAATTCATTTAATACTAATACACAAGGATTCTATCGTATTGTTAAAAATTAAAGATTCTTTTAATTTTTGAGATTACAAGCTTTAAAATTATTTAGCATCTTATACGGAAATATGCGTGAATTCTTTCAGATTGTTAAACTAACTATTTGAATATAATTATTGGAAAATTATTAACGAAACGTTTATTTTCTTTATTCAAAAAATTTGCCTTTTTTTAAATACCGCTATATAACGCTTATCTTATAAATTTTTGGCTATCAAGTTTATTAAAATTCAGCTCCGTTTCATCTGGTGGTTTCCGATGGTTTGACATTGCATCGCATCGTATCTCTGTCTTTTTCTTTCGTTTTGCTGTTTCATTTATTTTTTAATATTATCTTTTACAATAGTAACTAAAATCTCTTAAGGCACAGCTCACAGTTGTAAATAATAAATTTAATACAGTTTATTATTGTTCGCATAAATTAATTTCGTTCTTTCAAAATAATAGATTTGATTTATCTCGTAGTTGTGGCTTACCTGGGTACTAGAAATGCCGCCGTAATTCTTTTAATTTAATTGCGTCAAGAAATAAATTTTGCTTCATTGTTAATTGTTAATATCTATATTTAATTCTTATTTTTCTTATAAACTTCAGCTTGAACCACTTTAATTTTTTTTTTTAAACATAAATGTTTTAGTCGATCGATAGTTCTGAAGCACAGTAATTTTCACATTTTTGTATCTATAAAAAACTGCATTTGCTCGGGTTTGAACTGGGACACTCCAGTGTATCGATATTGGGCTGGCGCGTTAGCTGATTTCGACACCGAGGTTAGCATTATGATTTTTCTAACCCAACTTCTTGAAATGCTACACTCTACAATGCAAAAAAAAACAATATATTTTAACATTTTAACTAATGTTTATTAATTGAAAAAATGTCTAATTCCCATTGATTTTTTATGTCCGAGAATCTAAGGTTGTCCATGAAGTTTTTCCAATTTCAGGAGAGATAGAGCCGACTCGATAATAGTGTACTTTCTCATGACTGGCGCACGTGTGGGCGAAAAGAAGTCAACGATGGCGCAATCAATCAAAAGGCTCTACCTCCTCGTTGGGACAGGTGTCGAAGATCGATTCGTTTCAATTGCATATAGTCAACTTTATTTAACTTTACTTTATATATACGCATACGTACAAAAATAGCTTATATCTTTTTTGTTGATTCTTCGAACTGGATATGAAATTTTTTTTGTCCTTGTATATACAACGAGAGGTGTGTAAAAAGATTTATCGATGAAATAAAGTACTTAATATTTAAAAGTGTTGTCGATGAAACAAATAATAATTTACTGTACTGTCGTTTTAACTGATTTACAAGGTGTACTACGCTCGACTCCTTAAATCCAAGACCGCGAGGTATGAAAAAAAGAAAGAGAGGGAGAGAGAAAGAGGTGGATGAAGAATAAAAGATAAAACGTTGTGTAGACATTGACCACAAAGTAGACATCGTCTATTCGATTGGTAAACTTTAATAGGAGGATTTTCTCGTTGGCTTCCTCAATCGAACCGCGGAGTCGTCTTTGTTTTATTATCGACGCTCCGACCGACCGTGGGAGAACCGGAAGAGAGTTAGATCAACGTTACACCAAGATCATCCAGGATCACCGAGTGTCGGTAATCCAACAGGCCCTTTTTCATCAAATAACTCGAAGATTTAAGATTTTTCGTGGAATACACATCGAGTTTCCGAGAGATCGGAATTATCACTCGATTCTACAAATGCGTTTTTCTTTTTATGAAGGTAAGAACGATTCGTAGGTTACGTAATGAGGACTACAGCAACAAAATTTTTATTCCGAAGACGACGCGCTTCCGGTTTTATTTGCCCAGGTTCATTTGAATTTTCATGAAAGTTGTAAAATTTGTGGACGACGAACACCACGAAGGGAAGGGAGTCGGAGTTTTATTGATTATCAAATTTAGTTGTTCGTTGTATCGACGCGTAAAAATTTAAGTAGACGAAGTTAGATAAAAATATTATTTTACACCCTAATAAAATTATACTATACTCTTACTTTACTTTACTTAACTTTACTTTACTTTTCAAAATTTTATTTATCGTAGTATTTTTACGAAATTGTTATGTTATATCGAATAATTTAAACGATATGAGTGTTGAAATAGGTCATATATATACATACACACACACACACACACATCCCAATAAGTAGAACAAGTCGAGACGACGTATCGAGATATACTTTCGATTTTGCGAAATCGATGATTCGCGTGCGGTTTAGATATTTACTCCGAGAAGAAGTGAAGAAAAAGAAAAAAAGGAGAATTGATACGATAAAGTGAAATCAAGGGGGTAGATAACGTCCGGGTAAAAGCACATTAGACAAGTGGGCCAAAAGCGATACCAGACTAGCAACTTCCAGTAGCTTCATTATCAAGATCAGTGACGTCGTTATATATATAGACCAAGACTGAAATTGCGAGAATCTGCTCGTGACAGCACGTGAAATTAAGATGGAGAGGTACTCCAGAGACTTGATTTCGAAACGTTCGCTTAACAATGTAAACTTGGATGATCGTGAGGATTTACCTTTTTCCTTCGTGTACAATTGCTGCTTACCAACTTTCTCCTTTAGACATTTTAAACTAACCAATTTTTATTTCAACAAATTCGACTGTTTTTATTTTACTACTATACTGACCGAATTACCTTTTATCTGCATTATAATCCAATTAATCTACTTCTCGTACGTTATTTAATTATAATGGTGAATTTCGACTATATTTTATGATATGTATCAAGTTTTCCGTCGATCGGCAAGTATTCGATATTAGAAAAATTCCTGGGTACATTCCACGCTGATTATACCGTAGCGAAAACAACGAAATCAATTAATATAAAATATAGTTTCTACTCAATTAGCCATACAAACATTTATGAAATTTCTTATATCGGTAATTAACGCTTTTTTCATTATTAATTGATTATTAATATTTGATTCTGCCGAAAGTAATTAAATGAAACTTTAATTAAATGAAATTACGAAAATATTACATTTAGAAAATCGCAATGGATCGTTAAATGTAATTAATAACTATTCTTTCACGAGATCAATTAATATATAATTAACGAATTTTTTAGCTAATTTTAACTGAAGAAATTATTCGCTGATTTTCTTATTTATAATTTTTCAAGTAAAAATGTATTCGTGTATGTATTTCGTTATTTCTACAAAATAAATTCTGTTTATTTTATGGAATTTTCATGTTATCGAGAGAGAATAATTTATAATAGTGCATGTATAGCCATTATCGTTTTATCAGTATTGCTTAAATAATAAAAAAAATTATTATAAAAAATTCGATAATACGTTTGTATGTATGCATTTTATACAGATGATTTTTAACCGTTATTTGATCAAATTTAACTATAGAAATTTTGCCAATTTCGATTGAATTCTAATTAAAAATGAATTAATTCTTAGATATTCGATTTAGTTTATTTTGAGCATCTTAACTAAAACAAGTAATCTAATAGGACGCGGATTTGACAAAGTCATCGTCTCACCAGCTGATGAGAACCTGGCTGTAAGCGGAAAAACGAGCGACGATAAACACTATAAAAAAAGTAGGTTGACTAGTTTCTCACTCTGAAATATATGAAAAAAATAGATAAATAAATTATGAGACAATAAAAAACTATTGATATAGGTGTAGATAAACAAGAATAGAGACAATAGTATAAAACTAACTGATAATTTGTTAACGACTAGAGGTTAATGCCAAGGGGGACAAAAGTGACAAGGGGGAACGGTAGACGGTAGAGAAGCGGCAAGTGGTGATGATACCGCGATATCTCGCGGATCTTAAAGCCACCTCCTACTCCGGGCATCGCCGAGACATTCGCCTCTCTGTACATATACAAATACGTGCACGTACACACACATACACACAAAGATACAGAGACACGCACACACGTGAGCAAACACGTTCGTTTGAACGAGGTGAAGTAAAGTAGACGCCGTTGCGGTCTAATCTCGACGACGATAATGAGTCACCCTTGGGTTTAATTAGAAGCCGCTCGTCGCGTAAATGCGACGATTCGTTAACCTGTCGGTCCTTCTTTCCTCCCTCTCTCTCTATCTCCTTCGCTCCTTCTCCCCTTTTCTCCTGACGCGCGGCTTTCATGCTTTGAGTTTGATTTTTCTTTAATTTTTAAGATCCAAGTTTCTGCGATTTTGCTATTATCGCTCAACACTCGCATCTCGCTTTTCGTTTTACATCCGACGGTGTGCATTCTAGTGCTTATCGTAAATTAAAATTATCACTATATGTTTTTGAGGAAGGGAAAACGTTCGTTCAAATTCGAAGAATAGGCAGTTTTCAAATTTTTCGATAAAAATGTGCTACGTAACAACTTTTCCGAATAAAGTTTCGGTTTTTTTTTGTGTACCTTGTCACTTTGTTTGCGGTTAGTTTGCGCGGTACGGTAAACTTTTTGTATAACCGCGCGATAGAGAATATATTTTACTTTTCGCTACTACGAACGAAAAGTGAATAATTTACGAAAGGAAAAAAGGTTTTTTTTTATTTTATAGAAAAAGAACCGATACATTGTTGCGTCGAGAGTTAAAAAAGTACGGCAAGTAGTAACGACAAATTTTGGTCAGGCACAGGTTTACAACTGCTGCGACGTACAACGAACGAATAATTGGTCAATGATCGAACGATCGTTAAACCCAGCATCTACACGCATATTGTGATTATCAATAATTGTCAATTAATAATATTAAAAGATATGTCGCAAATATGATAAAATAAAGAGAGGCAAAAAAAAAGTAGAATAAACTCCAAGATAAATACTATACCACTTTGAAATACGAAAAGTAGAATATAACGCGATTCGTAATATTTGGACATTTCCATAAGAGTGAGAATTGTGAAGAAGAGCGAAAAAATCTCGTCGTGGAGAATCTCTCCCTCGGTTTCTTCAGGCGAATATGATGATTAATGCCACGAAAGGGAGAGGCTTGGATAGTTATGCTTGATGTCGAGAGAAAGAGAAGGAGAGAAAGGGAGAAGAAGGTCCAAGAGACGCGATTTTCTTTTCTTCTACGTACGGGCTAAAATAGAAATATGGAGTACAAAAGGGGTCGCGTGCAAGGAATAAAATAAGAGAAAACGTATATAACGTTGCGTCGGAAAACGTACGATTAATGCAACGAGTTTTCTTTTTCTGCATTTGGCCTATCAATCGTACGTTTGTTACACGTAATAAAATAAATGTGCATCCAGAAATACTTCGCAAGTTTAATTACGGGATTATAATTTATCCATTTCTTTTCGAGAGCTTCAAATTCAACGCGATTGAACAGTAAATTCATTGAATTTACGTTGAGTTGAGTTGATTGACAATTAATTAAAACAATCGAGGCTCGTCAAGATTTCTATCGAAACGTTGTTTAAAGTGAATGACAATAATAAATAGAGTAAAATTGAAGAATAGTTAAATAATGAATGACGGGCACCGTTGACGTGATTAATTAATAGAGATAACGGTTTGCGATAGATAAATATGTATTTTTGTACTAATATTTAATTATAATCTCTCTGCGAAGTGCAAAAATTACCATGTACTTCACGATAAAATATTCACTCCGCAATAATTTAATTGTGAGCGGGCCGCTCAAATTTGATGTAAATTTTAGCGTAATTAAAGGAAATTCGTTAAATAAATTTCAGTCGAGAATTGCAATCGCTAACTCGAATATAGTAAAATAATTACAGTTCTAATAATAATAATAATAATGATAATAGTAATAATGTGTTGTTCCCCTTTTAATTAGTCAGTCGTAATAGAGTATTAATTTACTTTTTTTATTTGATCTACGTGTAAAAATAAAACACAATTTCTTCGTTTACGCGGAAGTAAAGAACAAATGTTCGACCGAACGTTTGGCACATTTGTTATTAATAAAATGATCGCGTAAACAGGTTGGGTGTAGAGGATAGGTAAAATATCGTGTGTCGTAAGATTGAAATAATTAGAGTTACCAGAGGATAGAGTAACGGAGATGAAAGGAGGGAAACAGCCCTTGGTACGGTATGTACAGCGCGCATACCTCGTGACGCGACAATGTGAATGTGCCGCCGAGGAATTCATTTGTACGGGGGATGTCTGCTTCACAGGCGAAAATACCTACCTAGAATATGCATAATGCACACTACACGAGATTCGGGGAACTCGACCGTATATATTGCATCGCGTTGGCATCTCTATCCTTTCTTTTTTTTTCATTATCTTCTTCTTCTTCTCGCGAGTGTTTCGTAATATATCTAGTCTGAATGTTCTTTTTTATTACAATTCTCGTGACGCCAATATCCCTTTCCTCATTCATATACTGAGCACCGATTGATGTTTGTCTTTCACAAAACGGTAGATATAGAGCAGCTATAGCAGTCTGCTATTTGATTCCGCCAAGATTTGATTTATCTCTAAAATAATTAAGCCAAGTCAATTTGACACCTATTTTAAGGGTTTTTTCAAATTTATTGAATAAAAACAACTTTTTTCACTGATACAATATTGAATCAAATATATTCTTTGTACGAAGAAGGTAGTTGTAAAAATTAATATTTTATTGAGTAGTCGAGACAGACTTGACAAATTATGCAAATTATTGTTTTTATAGGTAAAATTTACTAAGGATTTATTAATACGCACTATATATCTGGTAAGATGTTCCTATAAAAATAGTAACTTTTAGAAAATGTACTTCGTAAAAAAATCATCTTTACTAGAACCTTTGTTCTTCGCGTACATATTTACTATTTCGATTACTCATTATTACATTCAATTTTAATGGAAAAGGATCCGCGGATTTTACTTTTTGAATTTGCATTCACTTTGTTACACGTGAATAATTAATTGTAATCATGAAAGGAGGAACATAAAATATTTTTTTTATTCTATGAATGAGTAATAAATAGCCTAGTGAAAATGAAACATTGTTGCGGTTAGTCGAAACTAATATTTTAGTTATTTATTACAGATAGTTAGCTACTATTTTTGTTTTCGATAAAAAAATATTTTATAAACGCTTTGACTTTTACTAAAGGTACGTTTACGCATTTCTTCGAAATTTAAGTTTTCGAATTGACGCACAAAGAGTATCGGAGTTTCAGTTTTACTTTTTACTATTCCGAGTTGAATTCGTGTCGATTTCTCGTTTCTACACGTACGCGCACATGCTTCTAAGCTTCCTCCAGGGGATGAAAGTTCGAGTAAAATTATTTCGGATAACGACGGGAAACTACTATCGGGTCTAAAAGTTTTTTGACACTCACATCCAAGTTTGCCTTTCGGATCTCTTGATTTTTATGCGTCTTGTTGTTTCGAATGGATATTAGATTGAATTTCATTTTTTTGGGGCACACGAGAGTTTTTCTTCTTACTCAATGATTTAGACTATTTCTATGGTGATTATTGGGTTCGATTATTGACATTCAAGGGAATTTTCCTTTTCCGACACACCGTTGCGGAAAGAATTATTACTGGATGTTTACGAAAATAAATATAACAATATAGATAATAGAAAACGTATGTGGAAAAATAGATACTGTATGTCAACAAACATATATTAATTCAGATTGAAATACTAAAGGCGATTAAGAATTTAATTATCTGCGCTTATTTTTATTTATAAATGAAATGTATCAATTTTTTGCCAAAAGAAACACTAACCTTTATATTGTAAAATAGTCCAACTTCTAAAATTGTACTATATATTTTGCAACTACTTTTTAATAATCTGTGAACATATTAAGATAATTAGAGCTTTGGCATTAGTTTAATACGAAAATTTGAAATGACTTGGCACACTTAAGTGCAGTAAAGAAGACTTTTTAAAAATGGAATATTGCAAATTCTACCTACTTAGGTAGAGAGGATAAAATAATTGGTATTGGGTTTACGAAGAGGACCGTTAAAAATAAGAGGTAAATGGAACCAAATGAAAATTAATCCAAGATTTTATACTTTTACTTATAGCTTTAGTTATTATACTTCGAGTAGTTCCAATAAGCTGATTTAACACTCGTCAAGGATGTAAGTGCACTACTACTTGTTCCGACACAAATTTTAAGAGGCTTATTATTAAATATCACAATATTTAACTAAAAGTGAAACAAGTAATTCTTAAGCAACGCCGTGAATTATAAACGTGACATTTTTAAATGGAAGCGACTAATAAAATATCCCTAAATGGAAATTTAACATTAAAAAAATAAATAAATAAATAAATAAAACAAAAAAATATATGTGCGTGTGTATAGAAACAAAGAGGATAGAATTTCATTGGAAACAATCGTAAAAGGGAATTGTAGAAACGTAAACGCTAATAAACGAAATTGATGATCGCACCGGACAGAATAAACGAGATCTGCAATTGTTCAATTATACCTCGAGGGTTGTCCATAAATCATGCGAATTCGTTTTTGTCACGAGGTGACGTACGCAACAACCCCGTTATTTTCACTCGATTTTGTTTTCCTGTACCTCCTATACCTCTTCCTCTCGTAATGTTTCAGCTAAATCACCGATAGCTCGCCATTTTTTTTACTACCGCGTACAATTAATATAAACCTGGAAATGAAGACCGAATGAATTGGAAAAATAAATAAAGAATTAACAAACTGCGCGTTTCACTGGCGTATGAATTTTATCTGTACCGAACGATAGTACATATCGTAGGTATATATATAATTATGTGGTAATTACAAATAGTAGGGATTGTTACAAAGTTTAATTCTATACGTAGAGAGGTGTCAATTATTGCCCTGTCGTGAACCCACCTCTCTCGACTAAACTTCAATACTGAAAGGCCGTCAATGCGGTTGTATATTCAATCCTAGAGTTCAGTTCGATTATTAGTGATTATTGCAATCCACTGATTCGAAAATCAAAGCAACTTGAGGCGGATATATGTTCTCGACGTCGACGTTCATCTCGCACAGTCGACGGGCTTGACGACATTGATCCGACCTAACTTTACATTTCTGATACGCGAGTCCTCGACACGATTAACCACATTGCTGGGTTTAACTTATTTATTTCGAATCTTGGCATATTTTACTTTTCATTACAAATATCTGCGTTTCTCTCAATCCACACATTCCGATCACAAAACTACACAATTATTAAGGTACGATTTCGACATTAAAACACGGTGTTTATAAGAACTGTGAATAATATTTAATATCGAAATGTTTATTAAGGAGATATTTTAAAATCATTCAAGAATTTTACAAGACTTATTTAATATTTCCCATAAAATTTAAAAAGATTGAGCGTCAATAATTTCTTTTGTATAGTAAAACTATAAATCTTGAATGGACAATAAGTTTGTTTTATAGTTTTATTTATAAAAATTTTAAAAAATGGATACATTTACCTTGTGTGCGCGCAAAAACAAAAACAACGAAATATAAAAAACAAAATTTGTTTGTAACTAGAAGTATGCAATTCCATACGGTGCGGTGAATAGTAAATACGGGTAAAAATAAATAAATTTACGAATTCATATAGAACCTATACTTACCAAAAAAAATGAAGAGGTAGGGACTAATATGGTTGCCTCGTAAAATCTCTACACGCCTAGGAAGAAAAGAGAAAGAGGAGGAAAGAAAGAAAAGGTGTCGAGTAAGTTTGCGTCCTTGGGCAGTCTAATCGTAAACTGAAAACGCGGAGGGTTACAAGAGAAACGCATTAGAAGCCATTGGGGGGCTCCTCCGCGCGCTTTCTGAAAATTCCACGCGTAATTTCCCGCGGACCTCGTCAGCACCAAGACGGCGGCGTCTTGTTTTCATTAAGGGCATTGCGAAACTCTGCTACTATGCGGAACTTACCACCATCAAGAATTCATTACATCCTCCTTGGAAACTTTCGTCAACGCTGAGACTTTATCTTTGTTTATTTATTATTTTATTTTCTCATATCGTTTCGATGTACGGTGCGCGCAACTTTTCTTTCGATCTTGTTATTAGCTATCCTCGTGCAACTTTATATCATCTTCGTCGTAATACTTATTTTAACCCGGTAATTTTGAGAACCGAGAGTGCATACTATTCACTTTTGTTAGATAATTTCTCTTGACCAGTGATAATCATTATTTTGTAACAATTTACGTTTTTACAGTTTGGCATTTTTCACATTATCGTAAACATTCAAGTGAATTTATATCGGTACGAAATGAATTAAATTTAAAAATAACCTCCGCATCAAGACCACCATTTGACAACAAAGATACTTGAAATTTATCTTTGTTTATTTGCGTAACAAATGAATCATTATTATACCAATCAACGTGGCTAATCAATAAGAAAAAAAGATGAAGGAAAAGTTGGTACCAAAGAAAATTAATCGGGCGAAGGACGCGACGACGCTAGAAGTAGACCAGGACAAAGTGGATTTATGGGATTTGTTATCGCGGAAAAGTCTCATTCGGTTCTTGGGACGGGTCAACCGGAAACGAGAGGGTCGAGACGTTTACTTCGTATACGTCCCTTCCCTTATATATATTTTTTTCTTTCGGTACGAAGCCACTTTATTCGCGGGCGACGGGTATTTTTTATGAGAGCGATCATAAAAATTCCAGCTCTGGTAATTTATTACACGACTGAGAGAAATGGTGACGGAGTTCAGTGGATTTTCCGTGCTGGAGGATCTAAATTTTTCTTTTCCCGCGCCCACACACATTTTCTTTTTTTTTGGAAGGTTAAGAAGGTTGATCGTTCGTTGATGATCTTATATTCTCGTACGTGTGCACAGGAAAGAACTTTTTAAGCGTAGAGTCTATATTATTTATAACTATTTTTCGCGTTAATACGATTAAAATATTTAAGTGGGGTATAATTTCGTTTACCCTTTCACTTTGGTGTATAAAAATATTAAATAGCTAAGATTGACTTTACGAAAGCGGAATTAGCTCTCAACTTCCTACTGTAAAATTCAGCATCTCTCCCGACATATACATACTTCCATCGTGAAATATCCTAATAAGACTTTTCAGATCGCTATTAAATTCCATCCACGGCGTCTTCTCTAATATACTCAACGTACAAACCACCGAACTTAACTTTTATTACGCATCATCTTTCTAACCTCCTCAAACTGTTACGAACTCGCGATTTTCCAATGAAACGAGGGCATTAAAAAAATTATGCGGAAGCTTTAATTTAAAAATTAACTTGAAAATTAAAACAGACTAATCGTATTAATTTCTAAGATAAAGTAGGTCAAAAGGCTTTAAATAATTTGAAACTCGCTCGAACCCGGAAGATGATAACATACCTGAAACAGAAAAAATGAATTTTCTCTTTAGTATATACAAATAGTGTTTCTAAAATAAAAAAATAATATTATAAAACAACACTGGTTATCTATAATTTTAATTTAATTGCATATACGGATAAGTAATATCTTTAACTCTCTTGCTCACACATTGAGAAAAATTTGCTAGTATAAATTACTATATTAATGGTAAAAGGAGGACAGACTTACACTAATTATAAAAATTGCTATTAATAATAGTAAAAATTGCCGCCATTTTGGAAAAATTACTATTATTAATGGCAATTTTTACCATTATTAATAGCAATTTTGATAATTGAGTAAGTCTGTTTTCCGTTTACCATTAAAAAAGTAATATTTACTAAAAAAATTTTCTCAGTTCAATGATAAGCTATCTCCTCCAAACGCAACCGGTTAAAAATGCACGATGACGAGATGTCTCGTCATGACATTATCCTTAATAATTTTTTATCTAATCACTTTTATAACATGTAATATCTCGCGAATTCAAGGTTAAGAATACATTTTTCTAGTGAATTATTACTAAAGTCGATATCTTTTCAATTTTCTTTCCAAATTTTATTTGAAAAATAATAAAAATTTATGAGAATTTCACGAAATTTTTTGAGATGAAAATGTTTTTAAAATGTACGAAAAAATTTATCAAATCAATTTGGAAAGTCATATATACGAGTATTACTTTTCCAATTAGATTAAAGCATTTTTTTTGAAAAATAAAAAGTGCATGGTCACCACTATGAATTTCAAAATTCTGATTGCAGTTTTGCATTCAGCGACTCGAAAAATATAAGACTGCATACTTTTCTTAATAAATAGTTGGTCTAAAATAAATGTATGCATTTTGGAGTAACAAAAGTGGCATAAAAATCCATACGCAAGGGGGTTAATAAGAAAAGGCTCAAAAGTATATCCAAAAATATGAAAACACAGTTATGCGCGAATTTACAGTGAACAAGAGAGAACGTCCAATTAAAAAGAAAAGGAGAGTCAAACTCGTGACTCAAATACAACCCCGAAGAATTTAATAAACCACCTTAAAAAACCGTCAATCAAGCAAACTTTCGTTATTACGGGAAATACATGTACACGTGTAAACAAAGAAAAAAAGTATAAAAAGTTGTCCAAAGTAAAACGATATTGTGTATCCCGAGGTCGAATCCCTACGGGAATACAAACAAAAAGTTCACAACCTGATATCGAATGGAGCGCGTATTATACGTCCTCTACGTTGGGAAGAATAATCAATGAGGCTTGCGACAAGCCGGAATATTAAACTTTATAAGTACAAGTAGTGGGGACCGAAATATATGGTATAGAAGGTGAAATCTAAATAAGAGGCAACAAAGACGCAAATGTAACGAGGTGTTGTTGTTCAGAAAAGGCTCATGATTACAAATGAGAAGTGTTTAATTTAAACGTTCGTAAAATACTGTATATCCTATTCGTTAGCTCAGCTTTCGGTTCGTTCTATTCTTTTCCCCAAAGTAGATCGTTGCGCAATGACGCCAAGAATGGCTTTGTTAAACCCGTCATGATAAACTGATTTATTTAATTAAATCTTTTCTCCGAGGTTAAATTTATATATATTTCCTTTATAGCGTAAACGATATGTAAGATTAAGAAAAAGTAAAATTAAACGTCGAACGAATATAAAAATAGATAAATAAATAAAAGAGTTAATCGTGAAACGACTTTATGAATGTGGAGTACATATGTTATATATACTGCATATATTCTCGTTTCCTCCTTCCTCTTTTTAATCGGATTATCGGATATCTTTTTAATTGAATTACACTGGACGGTTTTAGCACATTATAAGCTTTAATCCTTGACTTAGAGTTTAGCACATGGTATTGATAAGTATTGGCTTATTGGATTTTACTGTACCTCCTCGTGTGACCGTCTGGATTAGTTGAACATTTGTTAACGTCTACGTTATACTGCCTTGATAATATTAAATTTTGAATATTTATAAATCCAACGCGAATTTAAGTAATTTCTTCGAAATTGAATCGAACATTGAGATGATAAACTCATCTTTTTTATTAATTAAGGAATTTGGTCGATATTGACGAATAAACCATTATATTCATTTGGCGACGTTTTGATGGACGTTCTTCATCCTCATCAGACTATATCTTTATTATATCAAATACAATTACTTCTCTTTTTTCACAAACATAAAAATTTTTTAATAAACTAATTACTTTACTATTTCGTTATAATATTGCACATAAAGTTCCATACATTTCAAACAGTGTGTCTGATTTGCCGCTCTATTATTAAAAATAAGAGTAAAAAAACATTGCTAACTTGCATAAAGGTTGAGGTTATATATAAGTTTATCTTTTCTGTACTATAAATTCCATAATCAACATATTTTCTTAAAAAACGTTTTTAATAATGTATTTAATAAGTAAGTAAGTAAATAAATAAACCCACAAACAATGAATTTAAAAGAAGAATAGACAGTATATGTAGACATTGACGACAAGTAGTCACAATACTATTTTTATCGCGAACTCACCTTTTTTATTTTTAGGTTTGACTTTCGATCGATGGAAAAATTATGACTAATGTAATAAGATTGTAATTTTGGTAAAATAAAAGTATTTGTAGCGCTTAAATTACTTTTCTTAAATAAATATCGATCTGTTAGTATAATTTCCGGTAGAGAATGAGCGATAAATAAATCTAAGGAGAGAGTAACGTTAAGAGAGCATTTAAATTAGTTATAATTATAATTTTTTTATACAGAGTGCGAAAAATCGCATTTTCCGCATTATTTATATTTTTCAAAATGCGATTTTTCGCCTTCTGTAACAAAAATATTGTTCGCAACACGACGTGAGTTGTAAAGTTACAATCGCGTGTGAGAAAAAGGCACGAGGTTCGAACTAAAATAATTTTAGTTTCATAGGTATCTCGCTCGTTAAAGTGAAAAGACACCCTCAAGTTCTTAAATATATAATGAAACATTTATCTTGTAGAAGTTAATTATTGAACTAGCTTTAACGTCAGATTCACTTCTTAACCTTGAAATAAAATGTTGAGCTTGGCTAATTTGTCACTTTCTCTTAAGCTAGGATTAAGAGCCACTGAAAGTATTAAAATCATCAACAAACGAATAACGAAGTAGAACGCGCAAGTAAAAGAAATCTGAAACGACTGGTACTGAACGTAATATTGTTGCAAGTTAACGGTTCCTTAATGAAACTGTTAAATCAAAACTATGTGTTATACAGGTCTTTTAAACTGTTGAGGATTCCCAAAGTGTCAATTATCTTAACAATTCGATTGAATCTAACCCACATCTGTAACTAGGAAAAATGATCTGTTCTCTCAAAAACTAACACAAACGAAAGAGGTAAAAATTATAAAACAGAAAAGTAACGGTACTCGATTGAGTTTATCGGTAGAAAGGATCGGAAGCATGCAAATATCCAGATAGGGTAAAATTCACTTCTAAATTGGTCCTTAAAGTTTGGTGTAATATCCTCGAAAACGTTTACCTTGAAAGAATTCCGTCGGATACCCTTAACTCGAGGACGCGGAGAATATTGATCGAGAAAATGAAATAGTTGTAAAGCCACACCTAAATTCGGAGGATATAAACAAGGAGGGGTCTGATAAGTGTGACCAGGATCGATCGGTATCAATTAGACTGAACCAGTGGTGTTGGGCTTCCTAGGAGGAGTGACCTACAAAGCCAATTCTCATGGCTGGGAGTCCGTCACCCTGTATATTTGCCCGTGGCAAACTCGGAAATGCTCGATCGTGGTTGTTATCTTGATGCGACCTCGCGAGAGTGCCTCTGGAGACGTACGTGCTGCGAGTTGCTTCTTCCTGATGATCGACCACACGTTGCCATACGACCCAGATTTTCACGAGGATCATCAGGAAGAGATGCTCGTTGATTATTGTTTCTATATCCACTACTCTCTCTCTCTCTCTCTCTCTCTCTCTCTCTCTCGCTACGACGCTCGGCTTTATACTTTTTTTCTTTCTTTAACGATTCAGTTACCTCGATCGATTGAATTTTTCGTTTTTGCACCTCAGCCTGTTGCACACTTTGTTAAACCGATCGATTACTCAAACTAATATCACCTTTCGTTATCGATAGAACCATCAAAATCATAAATAACGGATAAACCGAAAAAAGGTATACACGCATATTTGTGAACGAAAAAGTATAAGAATAAACATTATAAAACAGCGTGACAGTTGGCCAGATATAGAAAGTACCCATTAAAGGTTATGATTTTAAATATAAGTGTTCGCCGTAGATATAAACACTCCATTCATGATCGAGTGTCGTGTCGAATATGCAATTTACGAGTCATACGTGCGAACGGTGGTCTTGTCGGCTACACGAGCCTGCAAACAATCTCGGGGCTTTTCAAGGGGACACTCGCACACACACACACGTGTACTAAATACTCTGTATCTAGGTTAAGTGATCCGACATGTTTTCGATGTTACTGTATTAAACAAAGTAGAATACCCTACTGACGCTTTACCAGTGTTTATTGCATCTATAAACGAACGTTTTAGATAGGTCGTATCGTCAAGTTCTTTTTTTTTTTCTACCGTAATGAAAAAGACTTTCATTTTAGTTGGAGGGTCAACAATTCGTAACGATAATTAAACGTAAGAAACTTGTTGATTGGTACACGAATATTTAATTTTTGAATGACTCCGTTAACGAGTAATACGAGAAAAGGATAGTTAGTACTCGTAAAGGAGAATATCCATTCGAGAAAATAAGTGTCCGAAAGAGAAAATCAATAGGAACCATATTTTTTGGGATCTAGAAGCCAGAGGAAGTAGAAACTCGATTATGTCTGATCTTAATCGAGTAAATTTCAAAAAATAAAGTCAATCAGAGGTTTGAGTTCGCGAACCCGATAACCACGTGCTTCGTTCATCGACTTTAGAGTCTTCCGAATTTCGATCAAAGGGGCCGATGAGACATAGTCGATGATTCATCGACGACCGAGTAAAGAGCATCACGTTCCACTCGAATGATTGTCGAGATGCGCGATTCTCTAGGGGAAGCCTCGGAGGTTCCAAGCTTGAGCTTTAACCGTAACTGATACTTTTAACTTGGTTTTCCCAAGTTCCTTAATTTATAGGTGCGCGTTTCCTCTTTATTTCCTCTTGTCGCGTGGCACAATTGTCAGATTCCACATTTGTTTTCACAAAGAACAAATCCGCGTTAACAATTTAAATTGGAAGTATAGTTAGTGCTTGGTATTATATTTGACTAATATTAAATAAATATTAGGAGACGAACAAATAAAATAAAAATCGTAGAAAGAAGACAAAGAGTTGTTAAAGAATGTACATTACAGATATATATACCGGGGGATAGTGTGAAGTAAATGCAAGTACTCGTGTGTAGTAAATTATATCTATTATCTACACGGGTTTCTAGATGATTGGAGATGAATCATGAAATGATGATTATTCGATTGGGTCACAGATCCGGAACTATCGGGTAACGCGGTTCAGGATCAAAAGCCTCGAGGGGATGATGACACAAATGGGTGGGATGATGCTCGTCGGATATTCATCCGTCAAAGTGAATTTAACGATGACGATGATGACGGCGATGACTTTGGCAAAGGCTCTTTGTTAACTTGCGCACACTACCTGGTTATTCGCTTGATTTGACTCGTTTGTTTGGCGAATCACGATCACGGGCATTCGAACCTTACGGCAATAGCTTGTTTATCTGATTCCCTTAAAACTGGCCTCTGCGAGCAATCGATCATCTCTCATTGAACCTACTTAAACCTCTACCTTTATATGTTTAATATTTTACGTTTATTTTGTTCATCGATACTTTTCAAATTTGGCTATTACCTATTTTTACGCTTCACGATTATGATCTCTAGGTGAATTTCGGATTGGGATTATATGGTCAAACCGAATCCTGTATCTGAAGAAGACAACCTGCATATTGCATATTATTATTTATTATAAATTATAGTGTTAACGATCAAAACATTAAATACAGATAAGAAAATAAAAAGTAAATAAAACACTTTTTTGACATGCTAAAATTCATGTTTATTATTACACAAATAAATTCAAATCGATATGCAATAATAATTTCATGGCGACTACTCGGATGCGCTCAAAACTTAAATCATTTTTTAGTTACTTAGCAACCATCTCAATCGCTTTTCTTTTAATTTACATTACAATACGCACTTATATACTGTACGTACCACTCAATCATGAAAACATAAAATAATCGCTAAAAGTTAAATAAATTATAGCATTCCATCCATAACATATAGTTTTTCTAAATTTTCAACTGTGGCTTATGTTCCTTTATTTTCTCGAAGGTCTAATATTTAAACTATGTGAAACAACATTTATTATCCAAACTGTCTACGATATTATCTAAACGAATTTGTCAGTCAGTTTATAAAAATTCAACGTGGAAGCTAAACAATCTACGGAAAACGTTCAATCTGTCATACGTACACCTCAATCGAATTTTTGTTAATGATACTAAACAAACGAACTAGCAACCGTAATTGACGAATATACCGACGACCCTTACCGAAAAACGCAAACCTAGTTTGACATTGTAAATCCGCGAGCAGCTGTGAGTTAATTTAAAATTATAATGAATGTTTAATTTAATGTAATAATGAATGTAGAGATAGTTAGCAAAAGTCATTAACTTTGTGACTGAAACTTATCTAATTCGGATTAGATATATAAGTCGATCGCTGGTTATCGTTAATATATTCTATAATATATTATTTAGCGTAACAAAATTAGTATTATATTATAGAATTAGTTTGCGGCCAACACTGTTCATCAAGCAACATATATTATATTTATATTGTAATTGCACTTCTACAGTACAATTCAATATTGAATTAGTAGGCATTTCAAACACGTATGAATAGTCAAAATGTCCAATTAATAATTGGCAATGAAACGAATTTTTACATATTGACGTCGAAATTTTATTTGAGAATGAACATAATATTAAAAAAGATTTAAATTATTTTTCCAAATATTTGTGAGTAAAATGTTAGTATGGTAATTATTTCAAATTAAGAACAACTAATTTGTATAAAAATGAAACGTATTTTTTTTGTTACAACCTGAAAAATAATTCAAAAATGACAAAATTTAGAATTGGTTCCAATGAATACACACGTATAAACTGTTTGATAGTAAATTAGTAAATTATTTGGTAACGAAGGAACAGTTAGACATCATAAAAAAATTACTTTTTACTAATTTTACTGATTCTGATTTTCATTATCAAACAATATGCCATTTTTGATACAGTCTTTTCAGTATGTAGAACATAAAATGTAGCGTATCATAGGAGGTCAAAATTTTTTCGCTCAACTGTCAAAACAATCGGCTTTTAATCAATCAATGGACCAGAATCTCTGTTATTGTACGTATATATTCTTTTACAAAAAATCGTACATTTTTCATTTACAATTCACTTAAAACTTAAAAACTGTACAAGATTTTTTACACGCTGAATTACTCTTCTTTTCCAACATAAAAATCGATATTTCATATCAATTTCTATCAAATTTTTTTATTTTAAAGTTACAAAGTAAGTCTTTTAATTTAAAGAGCGTCCAAATTGACAAACAATTTTGCCATTTTAAAAACAATGACCTTTTAACAAAAAGAAAAGTTGTAGCAAAACGAACTGACGAAGAACGAGTAAAAGAAAAAAAACGAGTATAAAGATGCAGGAGTGCAATTTTTATCGGGTATAGGGCGTTTCCCTTTCGATAAAATTAATGGTAAAAGCGTGCATAAACAGGCCTGTAATATCAACTGGTAGAGCAAGCGCGTAAATCCCACCGGCGATTTTAATACGCGACGCAGACGATAAGAGAAAAATATTTCGTCTCGCAAAATGTATGTTTCGCTGGTGCTTGGTAAAAATGATAAAGCCCCCCCTGAGTACGCTTAACCAGGAGGAATGCGAATCGCACACACGCCGCTAAAAGCTTCCGCGCGTGAGTCAGCGAACTCACTGGATCCCTAAGAAGCTTCCTTGTTTTACTTTTATTTCCTCTCCCCCCTCTCTCTCTCTCTCTCATTTTTTTTTCTCTTCGCCAAGAAATGCATTTGTTGTTTTGCGGTTAAAGGGTCACGACGCGTGATCCTTCTACTTTTCCCTCATTTTATTTCCATACACTAATTCACTCGAACGTTCGAACGCTCAAATTATAACAACACTCGTGGAAAGATTGTCAATTTGTTAATTACTTATTAATCAACTGGTTAACGAAACAAATGTTATACAACTAAATTTCATAGTTTGATCAAAATTATTAATTTTAATCTTATGCAAAACTACAAAGTGGAAAATTACACGGTTATACGTTAAACCAACAATTACGTACGATTAATAGTCGATTAAAGTTACAAAAGTCAAAAATTAATTTAACCGTGTAATTTACGCATTCAATATATTTATGCGATATACATTAATACTTTACAAACTAATTTAACTTTGCGGCTTTTAGCGTTGTAAGATTGTTATACCTAAAATTAATTTACTCTCCTTTGGGATATATGTAAAACATTTAATCAAAAATTAACAATATACTGAAATTTAATTCATGCACCTGAGAAAAATATGACTTGTGAGAAATTATTGACATTAATTGCTAATTAATGCGGATTGGATTTTGGGCAACTTGAATATTAATTAGCAGTTAATGAATCGCCCATTTATGTAAACAATTTTGAGCCGATGGTACGGTTATTAATTGTTAATACCAGATTCATTTGCGGTAAATGAAGATTACACTTCCTGTAAGGCTCTTTCTTTTTCATATTTTTGTATTATAAGAAATATAAGTATATAAATAAAAAAAATCATCTCGCGTATAAAAACGTTCATTTGTTTTCAATTTTTCTTATTAATTTTATACGGACACAGCAGGTTTGGTGCACTCATTGTCAAACATTAATTTATTCAGATATTATGCAGAATTAATACCATATTTTTTTAAAATAACTAGGAAAACGATATACAATTAACTTTTAGAGTTAGTATACGCACACATAATTATATACATTATTTTACAAAAAAATCTATATATTACTTTATTATTCGTAACGTTTTCAGAAGCTTTGCAAATTTCCAAGCTTCGAGCGTTGCATCCATCATTAAATAATTCGACACATTACAAAATTAAACACACTCGAAATCACTTGAATTCGCCCGAATTGCCGGCAAGCCGCTGAACGCCCGACGAAACCATTGGATATTTTCATGTCGCAACTGAAGGACGTTTTACGACATCAGTATTTCTACATTCATATTTCATTATCTATCGAGTAATATTCAATTGATGTAGATAAAGTTTTTAAAACTATAATACAAATAAGATAATTTGTAATTGTAATATGCAAAAATGTATATTGTAACAAATATCACTAAAATTTGATATTTAAATTGAGTAGTGATCTTAATATAAGTCATTATTATTCTCAGTGTATAAATAAATCGCATACCATTATCACAGACCATCTTCGCAGTACGACAAAGAGCTTGCTTTGCTCTCGCTTGTAATAATTTAATTTGTCCTGAAGAGGGTGATATTAAATAGATGGCCGAAACGATGAAAGAAAATAAAAAATCATTGGATGGATATACCGCAGTAGTTTCAATTATTTAAAGCGCTATCATTATTATAAAATTTCCAATATAGCTGGTTACGATAAAATAAACATGCGAATAATAAGATTGATCCTTGAGATATTAATGAAATAACGCATGAATAAAAATGATACAAACAATACCGAAGGTAACTTAGGTCTCGTTATTAAAACCATAACCTGCATTAAAAAAACAGCATGAAAAAAAAATCAAGAAAAATAGTAGTTGAAAATGGATTTGGTTGGATTTTCCAGTAGACAAGCGCGCAAACTCATTTCCCTCGTATTAATCGTTGAAATATATCAAATTCCAAGAAAAGGTTTTCTGTTACGTCGCGCTCGGTGTAAATTTTGGCCTCGGTTGTACGTGAACTTGCGAGTGCGAGTGCGCGCGCGAAACCCCGGGACTGGCTTAATGGCACGGAATATATACGCGGAAGCTTTTGCATTTCACGAGACTTTATTACTAAAGTTCAAATAGTCAGTTTACTACCTCAAACGGTATTTTTAATGAATATAAAAAGTCTATTTTACTGTTTAAAATATGGGGATTTTACCGTTTCTATACGTTTTCGGGTGTAATTTGCCTGTCCCACCCTGTAATACCGACTGTGTGCCGAACACTTCTTCTTCTTCTTTTTTTCCCCCTTTCCTCTTATTCGGTTAATGATGTACGGCTGACGGATCGATTACCTTGGGAGTTGCGAGCGAGCTGCAGTTTGCGTATCTATATATGTATATATACCGAACGCTTCAGTTACACCTGCAATCACGCGTGTATTTAATTTTACCGTTCGGAAGGTTGTCAATCGACGGTAAAGAAAATATTGTCGTGATAAAAATCATCGAAAAAGAGAAAATAGGTGAATTTTCGTCTGACGAGAGTGTGCACGGGAAAACAAACAAGGACATTTACATCAGAAGGTTGGAAAGAGAACGACTGATTCGTAATGGTCCTCGAGGCTCTCGACGGTATATACCATCCCTGATTTTCTCGTACGACTCCAGAGGCCACTCCTTTTAACAAGGGCCACTTCCGATTTGATGCGAGCCTGCGGTTTACGAGGCTTCGCTCTTGACGAGGCTGCTTGCGTGACGCGCTCTCCCACTATCCCGTCATTGTCTACTCGCTAGTGGAAAAACTGGGTCGTTATACCTTTTCGTACTCTTCACTCTCTTTTTCTTCCTCCTGCCATGGACAGAATGGGTGATTTTTTTTTTATAAGGGTGAACGAGGTTCCTTTTTTTTAATTAAGAGGGTAGGTGATCGTGGAATCAGCAGCTGGATTTTGAGATTAGACTCATTGTTCTCTATTTGGAAAGTAATCGTTACAGCAAAGAAAAATGATAATGATTTAATTTAATACGAATTCAAGAGCGTTAATAACGTCACGTTTGAAAATGTAAAGGAAACAAAGGTAAAGGGAGAAAGAGAGAGAGCCGAGTAAAAACACTGTACTTCATAATAGTGTAAACAAAGTAGAAAGCAACATTTCTGGAAACACAAGGATACATATACATATATAAAAGTCTAACCACGACAAGAGGGTATTTACCATCTCGTTTAGCAAACAAGTAACAGTGTGTTGACGCTTTGAGCTTTTGTACTCCATAACGTCGAATAATAAATTAGAAACAATTAATTACCCTGAACGCGATTAATAATTCATTCTTCACCTCATAATACAACGTTTCCTTACCACTCCCTTCAAGACTCGCTATTCTTCCGGGCTTCTATTATTCGCCTTTCACGCTCGTGCATCTGAGCGAAAAGCATTTTCCTTCGCTCCTCAGCTCCGTGCACTACCACATTTTCTATATATATATGTATATATACGTGTGTACATATGTATACACATACGAGACGGTTTTCAAACTCTCGTGAAATCTTGACGATCGCAAATTCTTGAGTGTACGTTCTATTCTCGGAGTCTGTCTAACATTCCGGATGACTGTACTCATTTTCATTTTCTACTGTATCAAGATCAAATTTGTGTCTCGTATACTCTTCCCGTAACGCACTGTTTCCTTTTCGTCTGACAAATTTTCTGATTATTTCGGTATGTAAACGAGTTTACACGCTATAAGTCTTACGTCTTCAAGATATACTATCCAGATGATCACCTGTTTTAAATATTGTTATTTAATAACAAATTATGGACGCGGTGATGTATTTTTTTAAACGAGTACGTAACGACAATCCGTTATTTCGTAATTTGAAATTCCAAGTAAAAATTCAATTCACGCATGAGCGGTTACATGGAATACATAGAGAATTATTGTCTAACGTCTAAAATTATCATCGAATCTCGATCGACTACCGCGCACCAAAAAAAAATCACTCAAAATTTCGAAATTTAAAAGTAAATCAATCGGAATTATTTTAAAATCCCTCAAGATTTGCTTGAACTGAAAAATCTCCTGAGTCATCGATTTAAAAAAAAATTTGAAAAAAATTACCTCCCGACAGTCGAGCGCTTTTAGCCATCAGAAAATTCAGTAGTGAATCGAAAGTATCAGACTCGCATCTGGGTGAAATCGTCTATCGCGTCAGCAAAAAAAAAGAAGAGAGAGAGAGAAAGAGCAGAGAAGAGAAGAGAGGAGAAGAAAGAAAGAGAGGAGAGGAAAGGTTCTCGCTTAATGCCCAGGACACGTTTCGAGTCGCGGCGCAATTCGCCTCGACTTCCGGCGCGCGACTTCGTAAATCACGAGGACGGACGTCGGACTCGCGGGAATTCGCGCGCCTCTTCCGCTTGTGAATTTCCTTCTCTCTCTCTCTCTCGCTCTCTCCCTCTCTATCTCTTTCCCTTCGGGCTTTTACGAGAGCCGCAGGCTTCTTTAATTATTTTCAAACCCTTTCCTGGCTTTCATTTTTTTAACTGCTGCTGCTACTCGACTGTCAGTTACTCTGCGCCGTTTGTGTGTGGGAATTCATTTTTTTAAACGTTAAAATTATCAAATTAATTCGTTAATTCTAATTATTTTATGGATTTTAAATGCAGTTGTCGTTTAGTTTATTACAAGTTAACTGTGTTATTTTAATTATACTTCAATTTCGACACTCGAGTTATTTTTATAGCCTGAATTTCAAAGCTCGCAAGTAGAAATAGCGTATTTTATAATTTAATATTTCGAGCTTACGTTTGTACTCAGCGGCGGCCAAAACTCGCAGTAAAGAGAGGAATCTTGGATGAGTAATAAAAGGAATAAGATTAAATATTAGTCGAACATCGTTTATTTTTGGAAAATCCCAAAGAATAACGATAAGGTTAACTTATAAAAGGACCGAGAAAACGAACGAGAAGAATATTTTAAACATTAGGTACTTCAGAGATTTAAAAATAAAAAAACCGGGGGGGAAAAAAATTTAAACTGCGAAAACAACAGTTTAAAAGATACCATTACGAGTTTCCATTGTCCCCACCGAGTAATTTCGTAAACGAAGAGGACAAAAGAAATTAGAATAAGCAATTGTGACGTAGAGTAAGCATCTCATTTTCTTCCTCTGAATTTACCTTCTTCTCGGTCTCCTGCTGCTTTTTCACTTTCCTGCTCTTGTCATATACACACTGAGGGAAAAGTAAAGTTGCCCACGCGCGTACACGCCTTGAAAACTTGATAAATAAGAGACTTTTTCTCCCTCCTCCTCACCTTTCTACTCTAGTTGTCACGCCAAGTTCAGTTGACCCACCTTGCTATGCAACGTTTACAAAGCGGCTTCGAGATGTTTTATACTTGACTTTTCAAACTCCCTTCGTGAATTTAATATTTTTCTCTCCTCCTTTTTTTTATTTAATAATGTTTGCAGCTTTCACGTTACTTCGTAATCTTTATGTAACTTGAAAAATTGTTAAATTCTACCTTGAACGTAATCTCGTTTATTTCAATTTTGTGTATTATCACACATTCATGTAAATTTTTTTTTAACGATACGGTTTAATTTGAAAATAATATAAGTATTATACACATTTAACATAAAACTAATTTTATATATGTTTTGTATAACATCGTTATCTTTATGTTATTATCAAATAGTTGAATTTTTTGTTTGTATATACGTAAAAGAAGTTATGCTAAGCGTTTTTCTTTTACAAATTCGTACAAATATATATTCGTAAATAAAAAAAATAATGAATAATTTATTAAATGTTGAGATTTTCTTTATCCACCAAACAATGTACGTATTTATTATTCTCATACACTGTGAGGAAGAAATCTTAAAGACGAATGATATTGCTTAACAATAAGAAACGGCGAGTTAAATCCGAGAAAACAAAAGTTTCTTGATTTGCATATAAGTACATTGTCGTAACTGGTAGATTAACTAATAGCTAGAAACAAAGTTAAAATTAAAGAAATTTGGTGAAGAGCATAAGTAATCAGAAATAAAACGACAAATTAATCATAACGTCGCTGTTGTTAATGAAGGAACAGTAGTTGCTTCAACGTTAAAAAATAGATGTACCGATAAATAATAGAACTACTGACCATCTAACCTGTACAATTAAAAATGAAGAAATCCTGGAAACGCTAGGCCTGGAAAAAAAAGATATAAGTAAACAATGTAAACAAAGCATAAATGCGGGGTTACTCATTGCACAGTACCATCGTCGCGAGAAGAGAAAAAGAATGAGAGAGAGAGAGAGAGAGAGAGAGAGAGAGAGAGAGAGAGAGAGAGAGAGAGCGTTCACGCAATTAAAGGCCGAGCGATACCCGATAAACAGAAGAAGAGGAAAGCAGCTCTCTTTCTCGCAGGTGTGCCCCAAGGCTACAAAAGTTAGCTGAAGCACTTTAGAATGGTGCGCGCACATATACAGGCACACATAAGACACACCGCGTACTCGTATACCGGAAGGGCAAAGGCGCCTCACTCGCTACTTGAAAATTTCTCGAGGAGAATAAAGCGTAGGGAGGAGATGATTTATGAGACGTTGCGACCCTCTGTTTCCTTTTTCGCCTCTTTCATCGCGCCTCGCTATATACGTGCATCCCTCCCCGCCACTCTCTCTCCCTCTCTCTCTCTCTCTCTCTCTCCTCGGGTTATATCTCGGCTGCGCAGTGCAAGGTATAATTTAAATTTTAGCCGCGGCGCTATCGGCCGATTGAAAATTAAAGCGCGATCGTTAATCAACTCGCACGCTCATTCGGATGTATCTCCCAAAGGATGAACGAGCGAACGAGGGAAGGGGGCAATGTTTATTGATCATACGCAAGGGAGGACGGCTTCGTTTTACGCTTCTCCAATACGTCCTGGAAATCTTGGTGTGCATAACTGTAACTTCTATTGGGTGCATTCATCTTGTACCTTATTAACGAGGTGATATCCTTTACTTCTCTATCTCCCTCTCTCTCTCTCTCTCTCGCTTTTTACTTTCCTCCCGCAACTATTTCGGACCTTATCGCACCTGTTTTACTATTATTATCTTGTAAATGTGTTGTTATTGCTCGGCTAATGGGTTTCCATCCTCCTTATATTCCGTGCAACAACCAATAGCGTTACGATTACTCTTACATTCTTCGAAAATACTCGTCAGATTCCAGAATGATTTACCAAATTAATTATTAAAAGAGCACATACGCCAAGTCTGTAACGCGAATGATAAATCAGAATGATCTGACCTTTGAAAATCTAAAAAATTTTACTTAAATCATTGGAGTAATTATCCATTTTATAGAATCCGAGGAGTCGTTTCTTCGATACGTCAAAATGAAAGTTCTTGGTCGTCTAAAAGTAAATAAAATTTCTACCTTTTGGATGTGGCGCACCCGCTCGAAAAAGAGAAATCCGACCGATCGAAATAAACCAACGACTCTTTCAAAAAAAAAAAAAGGAAGGAAAAATTCCATAAACTAAAAATAATTGGCGTACACAGCAGTAGTAGCAGCAACAGCAGCACCTGCAATTACGCACCGTCTACATTCCCATATCTCTTATTTAAAGAAGATGAAAAAGAAGAAGAAGAAAAAAGAAACCGAGAGTACGAAACGAAAGATCCCCGTTGTACTTTACATATCTTTCATTTAAATTTTCTTCGGGTCCGCACGCGAGTGGCAAAAACGAAAAACTGCGAATGTAAAAATATATGAAGAAGAAGAAGGAGCAGAAAAATAGGGTAAAAAAAGGAAAAATCGAAGCAGGCGAGGAAGCAAGGAAGCGGGGATTGAAATATCGAAAGTAGACGTCGAGGATCATTGGTAGAAGATACGAGGAATGAATGAAACCATCCCCCTTTCGACGGTATATTTATGGAGATCCCATGCTGGACGATCGCGTAGGAAGTAAATTGGACACGAAGAGACTCGTTTCACTTTCCAACCTCTGCGGAATAAATCTCGATGGGAAAGTTGAATTTATACGATTTCGTGCTAACCAAGAAGAAGATAAAAAAAAAAAGAACGCGCGCGCGTACACACACACACATATATATATATATACACCTTGATATCATACAATGTTGCGTTCTCTCATTTTCAGATCGTTAATCACTCGTGTTCTTATTATATATACATTTTTTTCAAATTTCCAACTCTTACTTTCCACGTTGATTCGTTCTATCCTTAAGTGATGGATTACGTGGATGTGAAATTTATACGAGAAGCAATCGCTAACAGCTTTTTCCTAGTTAATTCATTAGTCAGTATATTTGACAAGATTGGTTATTCGAATCGCGTGCACCAGATAGTTCCAAGTGTGCGGGAATTTTGACCTTCTCGTTTTGTCAAACGATACTCGATAAATACGAAGAATTGTAATTTAAATAACTTGCACGAATCGAGATTATTATACCAAGAAGTAATAAATTAACGATATAAGGGTATCGAATTTCACGAACGATTTGTTTTCAGAAAAATGAGCAACTAACGAGTTGTAGAGAGCAACCGTACGTGTTACGCATACACTTAATTGTCATGAAATTAATGAATAATGAAAATTATTATTAATTTTCCGTTAATTGGATGTGCACGCGTTATTTGAAATATAACTAAATTAATATTACGATCTGATTTATATAATTTATACGTCTTCTTCTGTAATTTTGAAATAACTTATAAGTCGTAGTTAAAACCCAAACATCGATTTATGCTTCTTATTTTTTTTTTAAATCACCGAGGAAACAATTTTTGTCATCGTAAAAGTAATCGATAACAAATTCTCCATGACCATTTTTCGAATAAGGGAATATCATTTTTACATTTCTATAAATCGATTAACAAGGGGAACATCATATGTTTGGTAAACAGATCGTGCCCAACTTGTAGGATATGTTTTTTAATATAAAAATACAAAAAAAGCCAGAGCCGCAGACCCTAACAATCGTTTTCTCAAAAGTTATGCACTATTAAAGCAAAATTTACAAAAAAGGGGCTTCACTCTAAATGCTTGTAATTTCTAAACTATCAAATATTAATTCTCAAACCAAAGTTTAATAAAAAGTTGAAATAGCCGAACTAAGAATTTGAAGAAATGTAGCTTAAAAAATCAATAAAATTTGTAGAGCCCAATTTTTGTTTAAAATTTTGTCAAATTCTTAATTCGGCTATAACTTTGCTTCATTTTAACGGAATTGAGCATACTTTTTTTTAAATTAAATCTATTTTATGTCAGCTTTTCATTAAATTTTGGTTTGAGCAATTAAAATGAAACAAGCAATTAAAATGAAACCCCCTTTTTGTAAATTTTGTTTTAATAGTATATAATTTTTGAAAAAACCGATTGTTAGGGTCTGCGGTTCTGGCTTTTTTTTATATTTTATAAGTTGGGCATGATCTATTTCCTATATATATGATGTCCTCCTTGTCTAACTCAGATAGGTAAACTCAAGACGATAAAGTTACATAGGTAATAGCTACAAAACTATATAGGAATAAGTACTAATCCTTATTTAAACGGCAATGTAGGTACTCAGTCCTAGTATTTTATGTAATAGTTACTATCCTAAAATTTTATAGGTTAATGAAAGCCAACAAATTCAGAAAAGGTTAAAAACAATAAAAATAATGATTTATTTTATACCAAACTTTATTTCCAATTTTTTAGTATAAACGTATTACTATTAATTACAATATCGCTGGTAATCAGAAACTGTGAAAGAAGTTCGATAGAGAATGTTACTTTCGTAAAATGCTTAAAATATAAATTTATCGTATTATAAACAAAACACAGAATGTTCAATTGTTTCGTGCGTGCTCTCTTCCTCGATCCATCTCAGTCTGTCTCTCTATCAGCTATCTCTCACACACTCATACGCGTATGCACCCTATCCCAGTCTGGCATTATTACTTAATTATTATTAATTAACCTATATATATGATGTCCTCCTTGTAAGAGCATAATAAAGAAATAAAAGATTATTATCGCTAAAGAGCCAAAGTGGAAATTAATTGCAAAGCCCAAGCAAATCGTTATGCGAAAGGTATATGCACACAGGGTAGCGAAATTTTTCCTTCCCTTCGGATTTTCTTCGGGGAAACAATTTGGCTTGGTCGATTCGCCGCCGCGCGTGGAATGTCTCAATTGCCCCTGGCGACCATTGCGCGAGATGCGGAAAACTGGTTTCGTTTAACGAACCATCGAGCGCCTTCTGCGATTCGACGACTTTACATCGCATTAGTGAATTATCTCAAGTACCTCAAATCTTATTGCTTGGCAGTGACCGGAAAAAATAACTCGAAATACTATATTTATATAATTGAAATAAAGTTTACATTTCCCACAAATTTATGAAAAATAGTAAATTTTTTACTTGCTCAGGGTCATTTATAATAATACGAGATCACGAGTTCAAATTTAATATGTATCCAAATTGCAAAATTTAACTTTGATAGGTCATATTTTTACGACAAAAATTATAAATAAATTTATGGTAGGAAAGTTTATTTCAACTATTTATTAACACTGTTTTTTCAAACCTCTTTTGATTATCTCTTTAAAAATCAACATCAAATTTTTCAAGAGATATATCATACTATTTTCGCACCACACCTTATTGACTATTAAAAATAGCATTAATTAATGCGATATTAAAATATGATTGACTTTTCAGTATTAATGATCCACCTGTGTACTAAATTTTATTCAGAAATATTCATTATTTTTTGAGAATCATAAATTGTCAGTATTTAAAAAAAACGTAAATTTAAAATAATTTTTTTTTTTTTAATAATGGAATACCAAAATATATATCATTATCAAATTTGACAGATAAGATCATTTATAAACGAAGAGCAATCAATTCGCAGCAATTTATTAATTATTGTCTTTTTTCAAATACATTCAATTCAATGTAATATTTAACGCTGAAATGTAGGAAAGATAAATGTTGAATACAGTATCCCGTTAAATTGAAGAGATTAGAATTTATAATATTAAATTTGGACGATGAATATATGGATATATTAATTTCGTAACTTATTTCGAATTTGTAAATAGGTCAACTATTGACATTTAATAAAATTGCAATTATAAATTATTACTAAGCAGTACATTATATACTAATCAAATTACACTTTAATCAACAATATTTAGAACAGTTTTACCATGCTTACTACTTTACCATATTTTTTCTAAACGATCGAAGAGAGCCGCGGTGGCTCACAGGCACCTCTGACTTTTTTTCAAAAAGTGTATGTGCTAAAATTTCCAACACCGTGGTTCTGGTGGTTCGGATCCCACCTTAAACTGTAGGGCCAGTTGTGTTGCACATGAATTTCCTTTCTTAGCAATACGAAAAGGGGGTACAAGTGCAACATGACTATAGGGAAAAAATAAAAATAAAGTCCTAAATGGCATTACGTTTGAATGGTGGCAAACCGGATTCGAGTGTGAATCCATAGCCAATTTAAAGAAATAGAAATAAACGATCGAAACAAAGTTATAGTATTATATTAATTTAACATTATTAAAAGAAAGCGACCACGTAATATCGGTGAATCATCCATCAATAAAATATTTTTCCCGAAAAACTATATAAAAGGAAACGTAACCTAACTACGAAAAAAGAAGCGTAAAAAATCTTTTCGTGATATTCGTTGAACAATAGCGAAGTTGAAAGCCTTCGCCATATGAATCCCCACAGAAAACATGACGGTGAAAAAAGAGAAGGCACGAAATTCACCGCTACTGAAACATATATATATATATATATATATTTCTTGGTAGATTCCCCCGAACAAAAATACGGTTATGTCATAAATAAAATATTTTTGAACAAAGGTAAACAATTAATCAATTTCAATTTTCTAATTTATTTGTAAGGTAAAGATCGTTCAATGAAATTTTCCGAGGAAACGAAAATCATAGTTTTGTTTATAAATGTGTACGAAAAGTCAGTTGCGTTTCTTTATGTATGTAGGGTGAATATATCAGGATTTACAAGACGTTGAGCAACGGACGTTAAAGAAAATTGACCAATTACCAACACCGTCCTAGTTACCGACGATATTTCACACCCAGCTAGTGTCAGCTACAAAAAGCACACCGTATACATCGTGTTTATACCTTCCAAGCAAAATACTTTCAATAACTTTTTCGAGTTAGACCTGTGTATGTGTGTGTATCTGCGTGTCTACGTACGTGTAATACACACATTACACAATATTTTATTGAACCAAAGTTTACTGCGATCATGAAAACGTAAAATTTAATTTAATTTTTAAACTACATATCCTGCAAAACTGTTAGATAATTTCTTTTTACACAAATAAAATAAATCTCGTGTTTAAAATTAAATATCTGTACACGCGCAACTATTTAAATAGATAATAAAAAAAATATGTATTTTTTTTTAAATTCGCAAGGGACGTCAATTTACTATATAGTTGTGTCTGCAGACGACGAATATTTTTCTCCACTAAGCATTCAAACGCGTTTCTTATAAATATACGCACGCACGCAGTAGATTCCTTATCTGTATTTTCATTTAAAATCTTTAGCGACAACTCACTGTAAAGTGTTACACACCTTTATGCTTTATCGATAATTAACGCAGAGAGAAGTTTCAGTAGGTTTATCCAACTTTATAATTTCTGTTGACCTATAACGCATGGTTTTATCTTCAACTATAAATGAATATTTATGTGACTGCCACGAGGGATTGTTTAGAAAAATCTTTAATTTAATTTATTATCCGTTTATGATATTTAAAATATTACCCACTGATCGAATCAAGGTATTTACACGGGTATATAAATAAATTAGAGAAAATTTGTCGTTAAACGTTTTTTTATAAACCCCGACGTGTCCAATAAATATAATTATTTTATTGAAAATATAGAATACGCGCAATCATCAATTTAGTGATTAACCGTCGGTAATTTTAATTTTAAATATATATGCAAAAGTATAATGGATGGTACATGTTAAAAAAAATAACTTTCCAATGGAATAATTTGCATTTGAAGAGATATAATATATTTTATGTTAAAACTATTGATTCGCGTATAATTATTAATTTTTAATTTAATTATTCTTGAATGTTCATGAATTGCAAATTTTCTCCTCGTTTGCAATTTATTTCTCGCATTCATGTGGAAACTAATACATTGAAAAGAAGATTCACCAAGTTTCAAACGATTATATGTTGAATCAGTTTTACCAAAGTTTCGTGCGCTCTCAAATGGATCCACGTAACCTTTAAAATTAACGATTACATAATTACCACATTTGATTTTAAAATTCTTATTAACAAGTTATTGATAATTCTGTAGCAGTACTTTTCAAAACAGGTCCCGTCAATTTCGTTGAAGTTTAATTTTTGTAAGTGTCGTTATTTGCGTAGTCGCTTAAAATAGTTAAATATTGTTGAAAATCGTCTCGCATACGAATGAAAAGTTTTCACGTAGACTCTTAAAATAAAGTGAATTTCACGCAGTCCTCGATTTTCCAAATGATTAACCGCAACCCCATTTCGGTGCAATGTACGAAAACGTAAAATACAATAGTCTCGGAGCATCAAAGTTTCTGCCCCGGTTTCCAAAACCCTCGAATAGTTACAGAGACGAAAAGGAAGAGAGGGAGAGGGAAAGACTCATGTAAATTTTACGACGTATTTATTTTACCCATCCGCGGAAAGACAGCCCTCGAGTATATATCCGTGGTCGTCCGGTTGATTCAATTTGGCGACGCCACCTGCGCCTTTTCATGTTTATGAAAACCAACGAGGCTTTCGCACCGAGCGCGGAGACACGACGCGAATAACATAAATCTCGGGGAAGCGTCTGGCGCGCCAACCGAGAAATGGAAATTCCGAGGGTATACCAAGGAAACGAGCGTGGCGCACCCGCGAAGACGCCTCTGATGCTTTGGGACGTTAACCGATGATTGAGCGGACGACCAGACCCCCTCCCCCCCTCTCTCCCCCGTTCTTCATCCTCGTCTTGACGAATTCAATTCAAATTCCTTTGTCTGACATTCTTTTGAACGCACGCATCTATGTGCCTTTCATTTCTACTTTCCAAGATCGAATCAGCCTTTCCGTCGTCATCTCCTTCCCCAGAATATTCCTTTGATTATCTACACTGAACAAATAGTTTTTTACCTAATTTAAGCAAATATGTTCAAGAAACTGTACTCGCACAAAAAATATCTGTTTGCAACTCATGTTAATTGATTTGTAGTTGTCGAATACGTTGTTGTCGAATTCTATGTGTTTCCTGTGTTTTGGTAATCCAATCTACGATAATTAATAAATCATAATCTTTTTGTAACGGGAATCAACGATCGTTCAGATTGTCATTACATAAAACACGTTACTGTGAAATATTGGAATAATGTTATTATAAGCGAGGCTGTTAAAGATACGAATGCTGAAACTCCCAGTAAATCCTCAGGTGAATTCGTAAACACCAACAAACGCAATGGAATTTCTCACTCGAAATATCACTGAAAAATTTATTTCCTTATCTTAGTTAAGGTAGATAAGAATAATTACCGACAATCGATAAAACAGGTCGATGAGTTGACGTAAATCTTGTGTCACTACATCACACAACAAAGTCCAAGTAAATATTTACCTTTCCAAGTTTCTTGAAATAATTTATATTGGAAGATGCGTATGTAACTCGGGGTTTCCTTTCCTTCGATTAAAGTACCTCCCGCGTATTTATAGCAAGTGGGAGTGTAAATTGACCCGTCCGATGATTTAATATTATTTTCGAGCACGAACGATGAACCGCTACTAGCGGTTTCTCTCGGTAGCTTTCGAGCTCTCGATGATTTAGGATTACATTTCGGAGATCTCTTCGAGTATTTAATCCAATATTTAGTAGAATTAATTAGTGCAACAGAATTTTGAAATTACTCGGGTGGATGGTTAACTTTCATTTGATAGACTCATTTTACGAGCGTAACTGTTACGAATATTTATATTTATGTAGATTAAATGTCATTATCAAAGATTTTAATGGTACCTGAATATAACGATCTAGGGGGATGTCAAATCCAATCAATAATTTAAATTTCCCCGCGATTCTATTTATATCGACTAGCAAGGAATATTTTTTTTTAAATTAGTATTTTATATAACATTTAAAGCAAATCTGCGAGAACATTGCCTTTGATTATCATGCAATTTATAATATTAACGTGATTCATTGTTTATAAATATTGTTTAAATATCGGTAAACAACAAATAAAATTTTTAAATCAATCAATCTCGTCAATTATGCATACACGGAGAAAACTGCTCTGTAAAACTACCAATAAGAGGCCTCGGTAGAGTGGTCACGATTTCGAATCCCGATCTCTGTCGATTGATTCAACTACAACTGAGGAATGTATTTTCAACGAGTGCTTTTTTTCGTGTGCTGTCTCCATCGCTGATCAGCACCATGTTCAGAGCATGAAAATGGCGACGTTAAAATAATAAAAAGAAAATTCTAAAGTGCGTAATAAACGAGGGACATACCATCCTGATTGAGACAAATAATAACATTACATAGTGAAATTGAAAAACTTGTATTAATTTATGCTACTGTTTCTATTAAATTTAGTCAATTTCAAGTATAGTATTTCTTTTAATTCAGAAAAGACTAATATGTAATTTAATAAATTTCTAGTAAACATGTTTCTCCGTGTGGTTATAAATTCCATTCTACCAAAAGGCAACGTCCTCGTGATATTCTGTTATTTTTAATATAAAAAATTAATTTTTGTAAGAACAGTACAATTCAGTTTATTATTTTAAGTTTTACTGCAAATATCGATTGGGTTCAACATCACCTTATCGTTGCTCTAAAAAACAAAAGTTCTATTTTCGGTTTATTACCCAAAAACCTCTCGAACAAAATAAAATTCGATTCGATTTTATATCGATAATATATTTAATTCTACTTGCCTCGTTATCGAGTATCGATATATAAGCGCGACATCGATCGTTTCATTATTTTTTTTTCTTCTCTTCAATAAAATAGACAAGAGGAGGATAAAGCGAACGCTGATAACTCGACAGAGCGTGAAAAAGATATCGAAGAACATCTTGAACCTTTTGAGTTAGATTGTGGGAAACAGATGGTTAATGTGTTACAAGAGTTTATTTTTAACGAACCTCGATTTATATGTCTATACATATTCCTTAAATTCCTTTGTTAAATTTGAGAGCATTATTATTTGAAGCTCGATCCACAATTTTATGTTCAATACTTTAATCGGATATTGAGTTTTTGTACCCTTTTTTGTAGATTACTCAGATACGTCACAACACAAAAAATTATTTAGTAATTTAAAGCGTTCTCGATAATAATAACCAAATAATTATAATTCGCAGATTTAAATAAATATTTATTTGAGTTTTATTAATCCACGATTTCTTCAATCGCATTTATTCGAATTCGTTTAATTTTTCTTCTTGTACAAATACTATTTTAAAGTAAAATTTTTTTTCTACAAAGTTGTAATGAGCGTTCACGATTACAGGTCGGTGTAAATTAAAATAAGTACCATTACAAATTGGTTAAAATCTCGATATCATCTTTTTCTCGTATAAACGTACAATTATAGGTATAAAATGAAATTTGTATACGTTATATACACTTTGATGAAAATTACCTCGATGTATTACGCGATTGCAAAAATAAACAAAATATTTGCCAACAAATATAGAATAATTGCTGCTCGTCGTTTAATTCGTTGAATAAAATATACATACACAATTTGAAATGGAGCGTGTATTTTATTAGTAAAATAAACGAGAAACGAAGTTCCGAAGCACTCCGCGTGAAAAACCAAACGAAACTTGACGTGCATCAAAGAGGCGAATGAAGAGACGTTGCACGAAAAAAAAGAGTAACGTATACATGCGATACACTTCTCACACGGAAAGGAGTAATTTATTAAATTTCCTACAATCAATTTAATTTCGTTGGGGCACATAAAAACTATTAGGTATCGCAACATTGCAACGAAGTCTCGTATACGCAAATAGCGCGTCACGTCAAGTTCAATCGGTTAATATTACTTCGTGCTTGGAAAATAAAGAAAAGAAAAGAAAAAAAAAGAAAAAAGGAAGAAGACGGGTAGGGGATCGGAAAAATAATAAATACAGGATAAAACGTCCATCAAAGCTTGAGGAAGGAGGATGGGTGAGAGATCAAACGATATTTCTCGAGCGCGAACTTTATCAAGCCATTCTAAAGTGAACCGAGGGTAAAGAAAAGTGCATCACAAAAGAAAGTTATTGGTAGCCCGAGTATGAGACTCGATTTACATTCTTCTGAGCGTCTAATGCTCGAGAAGAGGCGCGCGCGTGACGTCGATGAAAGGCACGAATACATATATCTATTTTTTTGTGAAAAATAAAATAAAACAACGTAAACGATACCGTACAAGGAGAAGTATAAAAATAATTTTGACGTGGATTTAATTAAAAAAATTTGAATTTTGGGGAATATTACAAACTGACCGACCGTAGCGAGTAAATCCTCTATTAATTAACGAACAGTAATTATGAGAATCAGAGAGAAGATCGGGCAAAGTTTGACGTAATTCGTAAATTAAACCGGATAAATTTACATCGATAACTAGAGGAAACTCTGAATTTAATTCCTTTCTTAAGATGTATAGGTATACAGAGAAGGGCAGTGTCTATCGCATCCTTAAAGCAGTTGAAAGGCTTACCTCGTCCGAAGCAGGGACGATGGTCATGTTTGAAGTTTGCTTTGAAGGCAAAGGAAGGCGAAACACCCATCAAAGTAATTGCGCGGCAATGGCTTCGCAAATATTGCCCCTACGTTGCCGCACCGACGAGACACACGACAAAGTTTTGAGACGGGGATTGTGCAGCCGGGGAAAAGCCCCGTGATTCTAAGGGCACACACACACACACACTGAGCACACCTACACTTTTAAGATGCTGGATTGAATCGACCAAAATGCAAACTCCGAGGATACTCGAGGCTTTTACATTGAAAAGTTCAACTACGGCTAAGCATCAACGTATCTTTGGAGGTAGACCTACTTCACTTTGCATTATATTTTAATCGCTTGAACGAGACGGGCTGTTGAAGCAATCTTGGATGTATCGTTTTCATCTCCTCTCGAAGTGCCGGCAGTACAATTTTGGAAAATATAGTGTACACGTCGATTAATTTGAACGAGCGTTTATCTTTCTTTAACTGAGCTTGTCATTGGTTTCATGCACGCGTATACTCAGATTAAAATTTACCTTGGGGAAAAGGATAATTAGAGGAAGAAGATTATTATAAAATCTATAGATATCCAATTTTTCTTCTTCTTCGGTAATTGCTGTTTTTACTCCTATTTCGTTATACTCAATAATTGAGATCATCGAATATTATTTACATTTGGAATTAAATTAAACGATATTACAGCATTTGTTAACAAAGTGAAAATGAAATGGAATATTAAATTTTTGTAATGTTGATCGACAGATGAGATCTAATTACAAAACGACCAAAGTATCAAAACAATTAGTATTGTTCCGAGAGGCAGTTGCAGACGATACCGAGAATCCGAAAGAAATGCAATATCAAATCACGAGACGCAGATCGCAAGTAGTTTGTACAAGCGAGATTTACTAAGTTCCGGTGAAACTGTAACTTTGCGGTACATCCACAACGACGCTCTTAATTAATCATGGTTTTATGAGAGTCCCAGATGTCAAAGCAAAAGGAAACGAACAAATAAATAAACTAATAAAAAAAGGAAAGGTGAAGAAAGAAGAACGCCACATCCTCCACAAGTTTTTCGTTTTTCCAGTATATAAAGAGGGTCAAGAATCTAAGCACTTGGTTTTTAATTAGACACAGCTTATACGTCCCGTGGGTTCATTACCAGTCGTCATAATAAATATTATACTTCCTCAACTTTTCTCGGTAAAAAACGGAAAAAGTTTTTTTTGTAATTTTTCTTTTAATCACCTTACCGAGAAATATGTAAGATAGGATATACAGTGAAATAAGAAGATGGAGAAGAAGACGAAGAAGAAGAAGAAGAAGAAGGAGGAGGAGGAGAAGGAGGAGAAGAAGAAGGTAGAAATTTATAGGTTCTTCAATTTCCTGCAAAGGTGAGAAAAAGTGAATCATAAACCGGTACTGTAAGCCCTCATTTCCGTATTAAAATGCCCCGTGACAAGAGCCGGTCAGACTGTTGGGTGCATTACATATTACGCGAGAAGCTATTACACAACCGAACGAGAGACTCGCGCTGGTCGTTACGATCAGACGGCCGAGAGACGACCGAGAGACGGACGAGAAAGAGAGATGACTGGATATCCTTGGGAAAGAAAAAGAACCGTTAGTATGCCTATATGAGTCAGAGGTGCTCGCAGGGAAAGGGAGAGAAGTGCATTACCGATGTGTCTCCTACCACGCGAAATTCCCGATATCTCGATTTAACAATTGTTTATCACGCAAGGCGCTAAAATGAGGTACACCTCCCCATTTTTTTATGCTTTGAATATATATATTTTTTTATCTAGTCCGTTCTATGCTATATAACAAAAACAAAAATGTAAAAAAAAAGAATGCATAATTATTGACGTGAGCGGTAATCGATTGGAACAACCCAACGATTCAAAGTCGATTGAGAGCGATCTGGTTTAAAAGAGGAGCACCGGTGAATAAATAGAAACAAGCCTCGGGACACGCGTACGTCGAGGTAACAGTAAAAGATTAAACGCGTTTCGCTTCAAAGTGATGACACGAAGGTGTCAGAGGTGCGCTTCCGTCAATCACGCGCGCGCGTCAGCTGACACCGGCTGGTCAGCTAATTACATCGCGATACGGTAAGGTAAGTAAGTAGGCCCAATTACGGTGGTATCCAAAGATCCAGGAAGCGATGACCGAGCCACCGATAACGCGATACCAAGAACCTTACTGGAAAAATTAATTGCTTTCGTTTATCTTTCGAAAAATAAAAGATTCTTTAGATCATCATCTCTACCTTCTAGGAGAAGTTGTAACACTTTTCTATAACCTTCAACAAAAATATATAATATTTTTTTATCTTATTTTAAAATACAGTTCCTTATATTTTAATCTATTTTCATCATTAAAAATATTCACCTATTATATTTTCATATTGTATTTATTTATATTTTCTTTTAATTTTTGTACGTTGTCCAACTTTGAAAATAATATTTTTTATTTATTACAAATAAAGGAAAATTTTTGTAACGTTGTGTGTATATATATACAACTACAATTTTTTTCTGCATCAAAGATTAGAATAGACTGCAATATAAACACTGAGAAAAAATTGTTACTCAAAATGACAATAGTATTTAGCAGTGAATGTACAAACCGTTAGAATTAATAAAATTAACATATACTATACACTAAAATTTGCAACAATCATACGAAAACTGATTATGTTTGTATTAACTTAATTACTAATCTAATTAATAATAAATTGCTACGTCGACTGTTCAATAATGTAAATTAAAACATTATTATTTCCATTAATTAATCAGTTGCCAATTAACTATTTCGGTTTTTAGACCATTGACTTTAAAAAATAAAAAATAAAAAATACACGAAAGTAAAAATAATAAAAAAATGATATTTAATGGATTGTAAAATCGAAATAACTATGTATTAGTTCAATTACTGAATAATATATAAAATTATATAAAATAGATAAACGACAATATATGTATAAAATCATAATTATGATGCTTAGGTATATATTAAACCTGAATTCCGTATTCCACTAAATAAGCTTCCTGAATATAATTTTAGTTAAATCAAATTGATACGTATTGTTCCAGCGTTATAATTTCATTGTGAATACACGTTTCAATAATCTATCACGAGATTGTCCATATTATGCGATATAATACATTGATTCTTATATACAACTGAGTAAACGGCTCACGCCTGTTTAAATCGAATTAATTTTAATCGCAAATTCGTATAAGTATTTACATTGATTATGTAGCGGCAACGCCCTCGAGTCACGAGAACAACGTATAAAAACCGAGCTTTAAATTTACATATCCGAAAAGAAAGAAAGAAAGAAAAGGAAGAGTAAGAATAAGAATAAGAAGAAGAATAAGAAAAGGTAGTCGTTCACGTGCAAAAGTACAATTCAAATCCAGTGACAATGAGACCGAAGGTAGCTGTCACGTGAACGCAACGGTTATATAAATTTCTCATTCTGTTTGTTGGTTCGTTTTCTGCGTGGCAGATCGAATGTGGGCAATGACAGAATTACCATCTCGGATTTATGCCTCGGGCTTGGCCTCCTCGCGAATTTATGTACGCGGTTGCGCGTGAAAATTTTTGTGACCAGCCGTTTCTCTGCAATCGTAGGCGTCGAGTACGGCTCGGACGACATTGTATATCACGATCATTAAATACTTATATATCTCATCTGGAAGATTATATTTTAATGCGGCACTGAACGCACTCGTATGACTTTGATCGTTATTCAATTGACACGTTACGTGAGTTTAATGAAAATTTATTCAAAAAATCTTTAAACTTTATATTTATTATCAACTATTATTTTATTTATTTAAAGAGTGACGATTTATATATGTTTGTTTAGTAGGATATTGCAGTAACAATCTTTTTAAACCTACACATCAGTCACGCGCATTTGGACAACACATCACGATGGTCTTGAAGAAATTGGTATAGCCTGATCAAGATGGAAAACTTGTATCGAAACGTCGCTGAATACATAATTAATGGTTAGTTTATAAAGGTCGATGAAAACTTTATCTTACTTAAACTCCATGAACGATTAAATAAAGAATAATTGTTTGCAGTTTAAGCATGTATAATTCACGTAACAGTAAGTTTCGAATGCAATGTAATTAATACAATTAAAGGAAAACAATTTTTTGTTTTTCTTTATTTCTTACAATATATATATATATATATGTGTGTGTGCGCGCGCGGTGTGTGTGTGTGTGTGTGTGTGTGTGTGTGTGTTTGTGTGTGTGTGTGTGTGTGTGTGTGTGTGTGTGTGTGTGTGTGTGTGTGTGTGTGTGTGTGTGTGTGTGTGTGTGTGTGTGTGTGTGTGTGTGTGTATGTGTGTAGCTTATTAATCAATAGCGTACAGCGAATTAATATTTCCTTGTAAAAATATAATGTACGTAAACACGTTACAAAATGGCGAGAAGAGAAAAAAAGGTAAATATAAAAACATTAACAATATATATTTCTTAAAAAAATGAAGAAAAAATTTTAACATATATTACTTATTGGATTCGTATATACACGGCATAATTTGACTATTATAGTACGAAAAAAATAATTAACCGGAAATTAAAAAAAGAATTCGTCCGATTCGTCAATATTGATAAACAAAAAAGAAGCAATCGCGGTTACGCGGGTATTTTTAGGGTTAGCTGCGAGTGCGAAATACGCATCGGAATGTTAAGTTGATAAAGTAAAAAGAATCTGTTGGTATGAAAAATTCATCGGTAGGAACGATTCATCCATAAGGAAAATGTCCAAGTTCGGCGAGGAGCCAGGAAAACCAATTCTCATCGCGTACTGGCGTTTCTTAAAACTCAGCTGCGGGCTTAAGCCCTCCCTTCGGTGTCAATTTACAAAAGTTTTCTCACTCCTGGCGCGTTTTTCTTACTGCGCGCGATTCGGTCCGTTTGACTGCTTCGTGACTCGGCATCGAGAGACGTATTAATGTTACTTCCACCTCGCTTACTCTTTGCTCAACCTTTTACTTTTCACTAATACGAAATATCGGAATGAAATTATTGGATTAACCACCGACGTCCGACAAGTTTGTTAAAATATTTATCCTCGCTCGCGGTCGAGAAAGTTCGAATATACATTTTTTTACACACCTCGTGTTGGAAGACGAGTGAATTTTCTTTCTCGTCGTGGTTGAAAAAAACGTCTAGTTACGGATTGGATCGACGGACCGGATATTCTATTCGTACGTGCATTATCAATTGATTGAATTGAAACGATCGAATTATCTTATAGTACACTATAGAACTTGAATTTTCTAGTAAACTTAATTATTCACGATCGTAGCAATCAATCGTATCACGAACTTATAATGTATTACTATTTTTATTTAAAGATTTTCATAAATATTTGAAAATACTGTACGTGTATAAGATTGTGTATAAGTAATCACATCAGATACAATCGCAATTTTAATTTGGTTTACAACTATTATTTTTCACGTCTGCACATATATTATGCATTGAAATCAGTTTATAATTGAAAGTGCATTAGTAATTTAAACGTTAGAGCATATAACGTTGATATACAACGAAACATAACAGCAATAAGTAATGAATAATACACGATGTATCAAATTATTTAGAAATATTAATCGTAATACGGTCAATCAATAAATGTATCGGAACAAATTCAACGGATGTTTAGATTTGAAAACAAAAAAACCGAATGTAAAACTACTGATGGAATTACAAGTATAGAGTATGGTAATAAACGATTTAACCGGAGATCAAATAACGTCTTAAACCATCTCTCGAGACACTAATGAAGAGCGCACACGAAAGTCAAATAAAAAAGCAAAGTCATCGTGGATGCTGAATAAGAAAAAAAGCGAAAGAGAAAGATATGAAAGATAGTAAGAAGAAGAAGAAGAGGAAGAAGAAGAAGAAGAAGAAGAAGAAGGGGGAAAAAAGAAGGTCCACACGCAACCTTCCCAAGGGATTTAGCTGCATCGTTATATCGACCTGAGTGCTTTGAACCCCCAGGTTTTCCACCCGGTTATGAATTATTTACCAGAAACTACTCCGGTGCGCACATGACACGAGATTCTCTATATCTCACGGGTACCTCTACATTTCTGCCGATTTCGTTATTAACCTACCGAGACGTATGCTCCACTTGAATCTAAGATTTACTAGTTAAATTGGACAGTTTACGATATTTCTTGCAGTTGACTTTTTTCTCGAATACTTCCACGGCATCTTAAAAATGTGTCGAGATATAGCGTTGTCAAATTATATATTAAAATATATTTATAATAAAAAAATAAGAAGAACAGTTGATTTTTCCATATACGCGACAACTAACGTTAAGGAAATGACATGTATGCATATGTACAGGTTATAGTTTAACGCTTCCAACCTTTAAAATCGAATAATATGTCGGGCTGGTAAAGCGATATCCATTCGGAATGCATTTACCTTCTCCGAGAGTAATATCTCTCTCTCTCTCTCTCTCTCTCTCTTTGGCTTGTGTGCATGTACCACTGTACGTGTGCGAGCGAGTGTCACTTTGATATTAGTCCTCTTGTACACAAGTAAATTATGAATACGTTTGCCTGGTATTGCATTGTCTCAGTTTTGATAATACGCTCGTGTAAAGCCGCCTCCTCTCTTTAGGTGCAGCTCAAATTCCTATATATACACGATGTATAACGTTTCTTGGCACTGCCGATCTGTTGCAAACGTTAGGTTTGTGTGGGTGTTACACTAAATTGTTTTATCAATCTTATGTTTTTGTGTTTGCTTATACCAAAAAAAAACCAAATAATAATAATGAAAATAGTGCGCGAAAAGAATGATGCATTTGAAACGTAATTAGAATTTCATCCATCGTACGTTTCCTATCGGACAAATTTCTCACTCGTATCTCGGTTTGAGTGAAAAGATATATAGTTGCCTCATTATTTAGCCATAGCGTTTGCTACGTATTTTGCTATAGAAATGTTAACTATATCCCTATATATGTATATATATATATATTTATATATGCTTCGTTTATAATACGACGAGGATCGAGAATTTATTTACGCATTCAGCTCGAATGCACATACACCCGTCTATCCTTTCGTCGTTGCCGAGTTCGATAATCGTTGCCGTTTCGGAATGGATATAACGACGAGGCTCTCCTTACGCGATCGAATCAACAAAGGCGTGAATGCTTCGTGAATACGTACCTTTGCTCGATTGATATGTGTGTGTGTGTGTTGTAACCTCTTTGGTATGTATAGATGGATTTTCATCCTATTCAATTTTATCCTCCTCGTGGGTAATGAAACTCTGATTATCGCGAATACAGATATATATTAATATCGTTTGTAACTATTTTTATTTTTAATCAAAATGGCTTTATTACCGCACTCGGAGAAACGGATTTCATTTTTCCAATGTGAAATAGCCATTTTGAATAGCAATAGCTACAGAAGTGTTAATAGTTTCTTCATTTATTAACACCCGTTGTATGAGAAATAGATGATAGAAATAAACGATTAATACGACATTAAAGGGATGTCTAAGCGAACCTTTACCGCAACAGTGATTCGTTGATTGAAACGTACTGATTTGACATTAATAAAAGACAAAATTAAAATAAAAATATTGCCTCCACTATATCGTTATTTATAAATTTCTATGGTATATAATTGTAATTATTGTTTGTCGCAAAAAGTTGTTTTAAAATTTTTTCAATAATTTGTCAAGGTTTACAAAATGTTTAAAATAACTTTTCCCAGCAATTATAGGATGGATCACCTTCAAATTTTACAGAATTAAAGATTTCGTTGTAACGAAGGGTATATGTCATATCATTTTGACTACAAATTATTTTTAACCCTGATTATTTAATCTCTACAAATAGAGTAAAAATTGCATTTTTTAAATTAAATTTTTTTTCTTTCTTCACCAAGACATCGTATGACCTCCGTCGTTGATTACCACCGGTCTGGGAGCATAAAAAGAGCAACGTTTAAAAAAAAAAAAAAAATATTTCAAAAAATTGTATAGTATTGAAAAAATTTAGAAATTTAAAAACAAATTGCTATCTGATAAAGTGACTTTTCAAATGATCGAAGTGATAAATTTTACATACACTTAGGGAATAAAAAGCGATTACTTCCTTGGATAAATTACTGTCAAAAACTAATCCACGCTTATTTTACCCCTAAGTCCATAAATAACTATTATTATATTAATAATAAATAAAACATTGTAACTCAATTGGTAATTGGCAGTCATACGTAAACAGTTCCCTTTGACAAAAAAATTTTTTTAGCCAATTTGATGGCGAAGATAGAAAAATTGTTCAAATGTGGAAAGATAAAAAAGTCTCTATAAAAGAGTTTATAATGCCATAAGAGTTGAAAACTGAATGTAAATAAATGATATTCATTGTATTGAACGAGAGATCACAGTGATAAATATATTATTTTTCATATTCATTTTGGAGCAAGTGGTCAATTTTACTGCTGTCAAATAATAAATAAACTATTCTACAGGTTTTAGTGAGTGATTGGTCTGGTTATATAGTTATTTAAATACAAATGAAAAATCGAGGGAAAAGTTTGAAAATAGACGAATAGAAACGAAGCGATCTGATGGATCGGCGGACATTACCAAAACCCGACGATCCGGCTACGAAATAACTTTGGGTATTTGCATCGCGTGTCTGTCATAAAGTCCGGCTAGTGCTAACCGGTTGTGCAATTATACCCTTTCGCCGACTCTTTAAATTATAACTTCCTCGTTCCTCTTCGTTTGTTTCAAATTTTCGAAACATCTTTGACTGGCTGATTATTCTTTGTTTACACAATATAATTACACAAGGTGTTGTAAAAATGGTATAGACACACGTGCCCCCCCCCCCAAAGGTAATTGAATTCCTTCGACCCTTTTTGTAAGCGAAGCGCCGTCTTCCATTTCCCCTATACGTGTGTAATCTTCATCCAAACAGGATCAACCTGGCTCGTCGAAAATTGCATCGACGAGATTGCGCGGCTAGCACCCCTCACACTCCGGAGTGTGCGGCGGCATTGTTCGAAATGCGGCTCGATCCCTTGACAAATGACGAGGGGCAAGCAAAGTAAGTGCTGACCACGCCGCGAATCAAATTCGCCTTGCTAGCCCGATATTGCACCCCTTTCCGTAATCCGCGATAGAGGTGGGATGTGGCCGTGCATTAATAGCGTGTTGCTGCCTACCGATAAAGGGACAAAGCGGGTAGCCTGCGACACGTGTGTGCTTCGCTGATGCGTGTATGCGCGCCCGGGTCTGTGTACACACGGATCGAATGCACCATGAATTATTATCGGCACGGATCTTTCGTCAGCGGGTACTGCATTTTCATTTTTATTCGGGAAATAAAATTGTTTCTTCGATGTCGGATATGCTAGGCTACCTTCGGATCGTCAACGAAATATCACGATTGCATCCATTTGTTTTTCGACGTGTAATATTTTCGAAGCTAGCGATGTAACGAAATGAAATGTATATATAACGGGTGATTCGATTTCCGATATTTACCGAACGAACGTTAATCGACCCGGGCTCATAATTGCGAGGACCGTAAGGGTCGAAAATCCACCCTCGCTCCTTGGTTTTCGATTATAATCCAAACGCTCTTTAGCTCGAGGTTAATTGATATAATTTAACGCGATCCACGGTGTAAGCATTTTACCGATCCATCCCGTCAACTTAATCCAATTCGTCATTAATTACCAAAAGCTTTTAAAACTAATTCACCTTTTAAAAAATTTACCTTCTACTTTATTATCTAAAAATAGTCTCTTGGAAAAATGTGTAAAAACGTACGCGATAGGTTTTTACGCGACACTCGGAACCGACGCAGTATCAACAAAACAATAAAGAATGGAAGTTCGTATATTAATACTCCGACTTTTTTTTTCATCGAAATATATTCTTTTAATTATCCGTCGATAGGGGGGAGAGATATACATAAAAAAAGGTTCGATCGCCCGTGAAAATTCGTTTTACCGACATAAATTGGGATCAGCAAAATGGGCTATTTCAATCAAAGGACAAAAACCGTTCTATTCCCTTTTATTTTTATTCTCTAGTTTGAAAAAGTACTGCAAGCACACGAGCGCGCGCGCGCACACACACACACACACACACACGTATAGAGAGAGAGAGAGAGAGAGAGAGAGCTTCTGTGTTCAATTTAAAGTTTTCTCTGAGCGCGTTTTTCTTTGTGCGAACGCGCTGAATAATTTATGTAGATTTGAATAATGGTCTTTGTGTTTATGCATGAAAGACAGGGTTTTCAACGGTGTATTATGCGTAACTCCAACGAATACTCTGTCTCTCGATATAGCGATATCAAATTCGTTTATTTTTTTTTCTTTCAACGTGGAGAAGCTTTATATTGACATGTCAGTAAAGGTACTTAAAGGTATTATATTTTAATTTTATAAATTACAGCTTGAAATATATTTTGCGCTTATTGATTGGGAATAATTTAAAAATTGGGAAGTCACAATTTTGGGATCAATTGTCTTAGAGTATGTAACAATCATTTAAGGTACCTCAAATGGGAAAGTATATATAAGCATATTAAATGTGATTTGAACGCTCACATTCGATCGTATAGGCCAGATGCGTGGCTCTACTCATCACTTGTAATAGTTGTAAAAGAAAAGCCGCTCTACACATTGTTACGATATTCGAGGTAGCCTTGTATATATCATTTTTAATGAACGTCTTTAACGGAATATTCTTTGAAATATATTGTTATTAAACGTATATTATATGCAATCATGAGCAATTCATACCGAAATTAACATTGATATTTAATTGTAATATTAATCGTCATCAGATAAAGATTAAGCGTGTAATGCTTGTTGCCAATTGGTCGAACCGAAGAATATTAACAAATGTATATTAATCATCCATTATTCTATTATATCGTACTGCCTAATCAATATTTGTTTACAATAAAATAGTAAATAATATATTGCAAGTACAATCGATATCAGTCGATCGAATATTTTAATAATTTCAAAACCATACTCTCTAAACCTTCAACTATGAAAATTGACGCTAGAATCTGTGTATCGACAGTTTTACATTTTTTAAACTGTTACATGCTGAGAACTATATTATTGTAAAGTGTAATTGTTACATATTCTACCGTCAATATTTAGAAAGTGCTGAATTAGAATCTTTTGTTAATAATTAATGATTTTGTTCACGTATTCGTATAATTGGTAAGAAATTTCAGATTTAATTTGATAAATAAAACCGTATTTTAAAATTTTTCATTGTTTCGAAATGTATTTTTAGATTTGTTTTGTTTTACTTTTTAACTTATTACAAAGTGTCGCGAGAAGGAATGTCAAATTGTTGTACACAAATGCGAAAAATTACTGTGCTTCGGATATATCGATTAAAATTCTCATTTGAAATAATGTACAAATTATTTAGGTAAAAATAATTCAAAATCTAAGCAAATGAAATATTTTTCATTAGTTATATGCATCTAAACAAATAATATTTTATTAATTATTGATACATTAATTGTAATAAAAATAATTTACAATATTATTTAAATCTAAAATACAAATAACAAATAAATAAAAAAAAATTAATTATATATTCGATATTCTGAACATTTTTATTACTGCATATTATATTACGTATCATATATGTTGTTAATATTGGGATAGGTTATATGTACATATTATTTTCAGTGATGGCAGAGATAGAAAATTCAAAGAGAAAAAGAAACATTAGTCGGACAAATTTTCATGAATATAAAGAAAAAAAGCTTGGTATTTTCAAGTTTGTTGGGAAAATATACAAAGTTAGCAAGTTAGTCAGTAAATATATATCCGTAAGTAGATATGCACCGAGTGTAGTCAGGCATGATGTCTAGTGCTTATATAGATATACTACTCGTTTAAACTTGTGAACTTCGACTACGTATTTTTCAACTTTTCCGCCACTTAACCAACTAGAATTTTTTTCCTTCTTCGACCTCACGCTTATAATAAAGTATCATTTGCATTTATGCGCGCTACTCCTGTTGTACTTACAAATACGAATTAAATTGTATTTGTATAATTAATTTAGCGATTTGAAACATTGCAACATCCACTTGAATATAACCAACATAAACGATAATTATATACTAATTTATAATATACGTCGAAAGCAACGCGGCTGACCGTTCGCTGACTCGTATCACTAAAATACGTCGAGATCGATCGTACGTACACACCGTGTGACGCGAGGATTCGCGCTTTCAGTATTTTTCCTTTCTTTGTGCTTGCTCATTCGCAGCCAGCTGAAGGAAACCAGCTTTGGTTTCTCTCACCTCTCTCTCTCTCTCTCTTTCTCTCCCGTTTTTTTCACGCGCACTTCCTCTTCATTGCATCGATTTTTAGCTCGTATCACCTGAGGGAATATTTCCTTCCTTTGGAATCGGTAGCTTTGTTGACTTGACCTACTTTCCACATCTTTTCCCTTTTACTCTTACCGTGTACTTCCCGTACACTTTTTATTTTGCTCGATTTTGATACGAGTCGACAAAATTATTGCCGACATTTAAACAAAAAAGTAAATTAATAAATATGGATACGTTTTAATTAATTTTCTAGTTTGTTGGTCTGATTAATTATGAATACCTGGATTTGGTCCGGCGTTTCTCTTTTGTTAAAGTTAAATATTTGCTCGCTCGTTGTATACATACAATGCGAATTTAAATTGGTCGAATGCTCGGATCGAAGAATAAAAATTATTCGAGTGAAAGTATTTGTTCCAACACTTATCGTCGTCTCAAACGCACGTATACCTACACTTGTATAAATTAATAAATACTAATTATTTATTATGGTTGTTAACTCGTCGACGCGTCACGACAGTGATATTTATTAATTATTCTGAAAATTACCAGTATAAAACTGATCATTAATAAATAACATAGCGAACTAATCTTACAATATCGATATTTCCAAATTCAAACTGTTCCTAACAAAACAAACAAGGTTTTAATTTAGTCAATCTTTAGGGTTCACCGACCAGTTAAACGTGTATTCGTGAATAATAACAAACATAAATAGTTCTCGTTGTAAAAGAAAAAAAAAAGTCGAAATATTTTCTCGATCGTTGGTTAACCCTCTTGAGAACGTTTGTATAAATCGGCATCACCGCCTCACCGATTCGTTTACATAAGCCTTTGCTTGCGATCGAGTTTACAATTTACGGAAATACAACTCGCATATACACATATACACACACTTACACCTTGGAGGAGCTTGGGAAATATTACACCACGCGAGTAAAGTTACGAGCGTCCTCTTCGAGTCAAAAGTGCGTGAGTAACCGTAATGCGCTTCGAGTGAACGTCTTTTCCCTAACTTTCTTCCTTCTCTCCCTCCCTCTCTCTCTCTCTTTTGCACTTTGGTTTTAACGACTTTTAAAACCTTACCCGATTACGCTAGTTGAGAATCCGAGTGCTCGTGATATTAGTAATCGACTTATACTCTCTGCCTTTCCTTTTTTTCCCTTTCGGTTAAGTGCCACCGCATGAATTATCGGGGTAATTAGTATCAAATTACGTAAATATTGGTATAGTTATCGTTTTCGTTAAATCGCGGTTGATTAGATTACGTGCGAGCTCGTTCAATTTTGTACTCGGATGATCCTCAAAAGTGGATTGCGAGATAAGAAGGACGATGTTCCGAAAAAACGACGGTGATAATTAAATAGATTCGTTTTAATTATTACGACTTTACAGAAAGAGAGAGATCTTTTTCTTTTGGTTTTCATTTCCAGTCGGTTATCCGTAAGATCGCAATGGACATCAACTTGATCTAAATTAATTATTTATTAATTTTATAAATACGACTGGTTTTTATTGATTTCAATGTTGCGGCGATTAGCGATTCATGAAAACTACACGAACATTTCAACACAATTAATTTTTCAAGTAGTTAAAATAATAGTTAATATTAATTTTATTTGAAAATTGTTAATTACAAAAACAACAAACTGCATTAAGGTATGTGTTTACTAAGTAACGTGTAATTTTTACACTGGCTATTAACTATTACAATCTTATCTATAATTTTTCAAGTAATTTCTTTATTTTATTAATCAGAGACAAAAAACTACGATTATGAATAAATTCGAGAAATTAATAATTTACGAATATATGTTATTTATACATTTCAAACGCGAAGTCAAGCAAAATTATCGAAATTTACATCAAGCCTGTGGAGGTATATTTTTTTTGTCCCCTTTTACCCCGAAATATTGTAGGTTATACATATCCCCGACGTAAAACGAACATTTCGAAGAGAAATCAATCGTTGTACTCGTTGCGGAGGCGTTGCGTCTGTTATTTTTATTCCCAGTTTGCAGCAGCTGTCGTTGATGCATTTATCAGGCTTTGCAAACGTTTTTAATCAATTCGAAATTGATAATTGCAAAAATATGGATGCGCGCGCGCGACTGTTTAACCACGGGAAATTCATGGAATATCATATTCCACACCGAAAATGTTGAACTCGGTCGGAAAAGAAAGAATAACACACGCACGCGCAGACAAACAATTATCAAGTACGTGTCGGCAACGATAAATAAATATAATAAAAAGAAAAGCTACTGCTACACCGATCCGTTGAAATTCAACTTGGTGAAACTCGGTGTCAGTCAGATTAACGGATTAATCCGCGAATGTGTGTGTGTGTGCGCGTGTGTGAGTGTATAAGTGTGTATCGAGATAGCGAGAGAGAGAGAGAGAGAGAAAGAGAGAGAGGGATAGATTCGAGCGAGTCATCAAATTGACGCTAACGCAGTCCGATAAGTGTGCAACCACAATTGAGATCAAACGTTCGAGTAAGTTGGCCTTTGATCAAACGGTAAATGTCTGGTTGTACAGGCTTTAAAATAGCTCGCATTCTCTTTCTCATCCTCGTGTGAAGGAATGGAGAAAGACAGATCATTTTAAGGTTACAATCCTCACGAGCCGAGTTTTCGGATTAGAATGTTTCACGGTTCGTCGGATCTCTTGCGGTGGTTTTATAGGGTGATAAAACTTATCTCATCTACTATTTATTTTCAACTTTTCCGCATTAAATCGTATACCTTTGAATTGGACTATTCTTACCCCAACTTTCGACTAGTCGATTTAATTTGAGCCGTCGTTGCGGAGCTTGTAACTCGTTGACTTACCAAATCATTAGCGTTCGTTTACTCGTGCGCCAAACGTTTTCCTCGAGTGCCTCTTACCTGCAAGGTGAAACAAATTAATCGCGTTAATTAGCTACCTAATTTCATATTTAATCAACATTTTATATTCTAATTTTATTTAACTAATATTTATTTATTTTCTATTGATAATAGATTAGTTATATTATACATATAATTTCAATTACTTAATAAACGTTTTTAAATGTTACATAATCATATGCATACGTGTAATTAGAATCTGTAACAAATACCACTATTGTAAACTTCTTTTAGACCGAATGATCTTTGGCAGAAATGTGGTCATTTATTAATGAATCGAGGTTAAAAATATCGTTTCTTAAAAATGTCTAATTTATGCCTAAAAAATGGTTTGAAATTCCACTAGTTTTATTTAATCAATTTTTAGTCACGATAGTTGCACAGGAATTACTTACATTTTCATCATCACAAAATGTGTGATATCTTAAAAAGCAATATATATTGACATAAAAATAAATCTTACGTAACTTATTAGAGTGCGTATACTATTAGCTCCCTTCCTAAAATGTATAATATGAACGTGTGTATATGTGTGTTACGTATAAGTGATACTAGACTAATAATATCACTCGAATAGCTCGGGCATCCCACCTGAAATGTCTAGGGTGCCATCCTCACAATTAGGAAAGTATGGGAAGATTCTCGTTTCGGTGTAAACTTTCCATTGGTTTAAAAATGGATGGTCTCGTTAATAAAATGTATTATCCTGATTTCACCGAATGTAAATTGTGCCACGGATTAATCAACGTGTACATTATTACTTTTTAAGGAGGATGAAGCATTATTACGTACCGATTCTTAATTAATCTCGCGCGACAAGCGTCCAATTTACGCCTGTAAATGGCAATCCTCGATGCATGTAACAACCGTTGCTCAAAGCTTGAGTTACCTGTTTCGTAACCTGTATACGTATACACACACACACACACACGTACACGTATATAGGGTGTATGTCAAATCGATTAGGTGCATAAGCTCCCTCGCGCGTATTGCCAGTCAAGTTATGTAAAGGCCAATTTTCACTAAAATTGATTAATCTTTCGAAAATTTAATTTCCCCCCCCCTCCATCCAATCTTTCTCTCTTTCCTGACAGTTTATAAAATCACTCTCGTGTACTATTTTTTTGCAGCTGTTCATTGTTGTCGTTATTTTTTTTTTTTTATTAAAGCGGAAATATTGCTCTGTCGAGTATTGCCGATATGGACGTCAATTTATTATTATTTGTAAACGCAGGACGCCTACCTACGTATTAAATAAAACTAATATCCTATAAAAATAAGAAACAAATAGAGAATAGTGCATTGAAATTAAAAATAAACTGCAATTATAATGACAAATTTTAACCGAGGACTTGTTATTCACGTGGAGAAGAAAATATGTGTGTGTATTTTTTTTTTTTAGATGTATCAAAATGCATCTGTGTGCAGTCAGAGCTGCGGATGTGACTAGACTAAAAATAGGGTACAGGTCAACGACCGGATGATAATCTTTATACGAAAAAAAATGAACGCTATAAAAAATAATAGTCGTAATTATGGTGTTTTTTTTATACTTTACAAACTTTAACATTTACCTTGTTAAGTTATTGTACTGGTTTTACAGCAAATGTACACGCAGTTGTACTTAATAAAGTAAACTATTTTTATAAATATATTCTTATAATTACAAATGTAAAATTTAAATTTTTGCAGTTTCCACGTGTTTCGTTTTAATACAAATTGTCGTATTAAGTTGAGATGGTGTACAATTCATAAAATGAAATTTGAATAAATAAATACAAAAGCAGAAGAATTTTTTGTTCGTTAAGTTAATAAAATAAAATAACGAATAAAAGTGTCGAGTATTCGTAAGATGTAGAAATGGATAAAGAAAAAGTTGGAGTGACTTATCAATATAATCGGATTCGAAGGCTGGCACGCGGTGTCATTAAAACAATCGGTCTACACGAGACAAATTTCTTTAATAAATAAAGGTGTATAGACACGTAGAGATGTGTATACAGTGGTATAGGAAGGGTATAATACAGAGAAACTAAACTCTGTCTCGGTCCTCTTGTTGTATCCTGTCAATGTGTAGGATCAAGTCGATATAATCAGAGTCGACTGGAAGTACACAATCTACTCCCGAGGATCTTGGCGATGCGTATGCTATACGTGATTACAACGTTCGAGAGCCTGTTACCAAGCGCCGGCTATACCCATGGATTATCGATGCTCGTCATGCGACGTTTAGATAGATGCATTTCGAATATTCTACATCCGCGAGTTTGATGAAATATTCATAGGCGAAACGCTCTGCGTACTCGACGAGCTAACCAACCTTTCCTCTTCCTCTTATTCTTTGTACACATACATACCCACCGGTGAAATATCATCATATTTTCTTTTCTTTTTTTTTTCTTTTTTTACTTTTATCACATGTGTATAGTGAAAAACTTTTCGTTCATTAGATTATGTTTGTTGGACGTTCAATTACGATAGCAAACGTTTACCTTAATATTGGACGTATATTTTAGAACGAGCTGTTTGTTTATCGTAAAACACAAATTTATATATTCTTCATTTTAATCTGATGTTGTGCAAATGTATTTTCAACAAGACTCTTCTTTATTCTTACAGTATCGAATTACAAATAAAAAAATATTTATTTAACTAATTCCTTTATTCAATTAATTTTGTAAATTCTGAATATACCTACGAGTATACGGAACAACATAAAATAAAGAAGAAAGTACAATGGAAAATATTACATGGCTATGTATAAATGAAAGCATATTCATTATGAATTAATACATATAACATGCTGCATATGAAAGTTACATAAAATTTAAACAGTGAAATTCAAATTCAATGTAAATGAACATTTGATTTTCCGTGTTGAATTAACAACCGTATACGCTTACATTTGCGTTTATTTGCATTGTTTCATATAATAATTAGATATGTGTCTATATATATATATATATATATATATATACACACATACACACATGCATATATATAAAAATTAATTTTTATTTTAATTTTTAATGTACTATAATAATAAAATTAGAGTCAATAATTATTAATTACGTGATATACACCGGCGTTGAATTATAACGAAAATTTATTCTGATAAAATTAATTTTACCATTTAAGAATCAATTACTGAATAGTGACTATAAAACTTTTGATAATTTTATTATACACCTGTTTTAAAATTCAAAGTATAATGTTAGTTGAAAACAACTGATTAAACTCAAATTTATAAAAAAAATTATTTAGCGATCTCTAAATTTGTCGGAAAGAAAGAGTCAATTAAAGCTTTTCGTTAAAACTGAGTCTAGTTGTTTTAAAATTTCATTCGAATTGAGTGACTTTTCACTACAGAAAGGAAAATGAAGTTTATGTTTGCGGTTGTAATTTTAATCTTATCATTAGAATGATTAAATTCTGAGTGGATACCGATTCGCTCAGCTTTGTCTCTAAACGAGTAGTATTCCACTCGAATAAATTCAGAGAGTACCAATTCGTTCCTCTAATTACCAAACGCAAAGGACTAAATAAATAAAGTGCAATGACGTCTGAAAATGTTGTAACTAACAACGTATAGCCGATAACTCCCCGTATCGAGTAATTAACCACCCAAAAATGAAACCTACATCGATTTAAATTTCAAATTTTGTAAGATGATTCTCCTTTTCCTTTTTTTTCGTTTCGTCGATTACCCAAAGATTTCCCTGGTGTCGTTTGGGAAAGTACGCGGCATCGTTTAAAATTCTAACAAAGCCGCCCCCCCCCCCGGGTAAGAAAAACAAGAAAGAAAGTTGTAATTACTCGGGGATAAGGTAGTTGGAAGGTACGTGTATATAGCTTTTACACTCACCCCCTATTGAGATTCATTTAACGCGCAAGACTAATGCACGAGGTATACGCGCGAATCTTGATCATTAATTTGATTATCCCAGAGTTCGTTGAGCTTAAACTAGTTCGGACCGTCGGACGTGTATAGAGTCACTTTATATAAATGAATTCAATACTTCCGCAATAGCTAGATAATTTATCGAGATAATGGAAAAATAGACAAATAAAAAATTTACGGATTGCCCGTCGATTTGATTAAATGGTACCGTTCAGAATTTAAATAGTGAATTTCGTTTTGTTCGTTTGATCGTTTGATTGTTCACTTTCATTTAACAATTCGTAGTATTAGGTACTTTTAAAAATCAGATATTTCGGTGTAATACTCTTGACTCGTGATTTCAATTATTTTTTGCGATTTCTATTGTAAAGCTATATCTATTATCACAACGTTCGTATTGTATTATACAGCTGTAGGAAAATGAAAAAAAAAAATTATTTATAAGTAATCGATAAAATTATTTTATATTCTTGATATGACTTTTCGCTCTGATGGCTAACGAGCTTTAGATATTAAATAAAAAAAATGCGGTAGCATATAAAAACACATATAAAGAGGATCGCGGTGGTTCCATCGGGAGGACAGGAAACTGTAATTATTAGACTAATTACAGTGACCGATGATATCTTCCGATGGACACAAGCACCACTGTTTCAACTACATGTGCCTTGTTTACAGACACACCGTTCACCTCCGTCGCTGATTAGCCCTGGCAGCATAAATAGAGCGACGTTAAATAACATAAAAAAAAAAAAAAAAAAAACATAACGGATTCATGCTGTCTTTTGCCGATATTTTTCTTCTTTTTTAATAATATTCATTTTTTATGTAAAACAAAAGTTAATAAATGCACATTGAAATATATTTGTAAAGAATATAGGGAAATGAATAAGGTATGCACATTATACATGTATATGCATTTTTAAACGTGTAACAATCAAATTTAGTTAATAAAAATCGAAAAAAATGCGAATGAAAATATCATTTTATTTAATTTAAATTAAACAGAAATTCTCCATCCTCATCAAACATTACTACACGTCTTTTTAGAATAAAATAAAAAAATTTACGGATTGCCCGTCGATTTGATTAAATGGTACCGTTCAGAATTTAAATAGTGAATTTCGTTTTGTTCGTTTGATCGTTTGATTGTTCACTTTCATTTAACAATTCGTAGTATTAGGTACTTTTGAAAATCAGATATTTCGGTGTAATACTCTTGACTCGTGATTTCAATTATTTTTTGCGATTTCTATTGTAAAGCTATATCTATTATCACAACGTTCGTATTGTATTATACAGCTGTAGGAAAATGAAAAAAAAAAATTATTTATAAGTAATCGATAAAATTATTTTATATTCTTAATATGACTTTTCGCTCTGATGGCTAACGAGCTTTAGATATTAAATAAAAAAAATGCGGTAGCATATAAAAACACATAACGGATTGAGCCGCGGTGGCTCATGGGTAGAGCTCCCGACTCTCACACCGAGGGTCGTGGGTTCGATCCCAGACGTGTACCTCTGAAAATTTTTTCATGTGCATTTTTCGAACACCGCGACTCAGTGGCTCGGCGTGTCACTATAATGTGAGGCCAGTTCAGGTGCACGTGCGTTTCGTGCATTTTTCAGTGCATAAGAGGCACGGGCATCTGAACTATAGGGAACGTTAGGGACGCGAAGATGTAAAGAGGATCGCGGTGGTTCCATCGGGAGGACAGGAAACTGTAATTATTAGACTAATTACAGTGACCGATGATATCTTCCGATGGACACAAGCACCACTGTTTCAACTACATGTGCCTTGTTTACAGACACACCGTTCACCTCCGTCGCTGATTAGCCCTGGCAGCATAAATAGAGCGACGTTAAATAACATAAAAAAAAAAAAAAAAAAAAACATAACGGATTCATGCTGTCTTTTGCCGATATTTTTCTTCTTTTTTAATAATATTCATTTTTTATGTAAAACAAAAGTTTATAAATGCACATTGAAATATATTTGTAAAGAATATAGGGAAATGAATAAGGTATGCACATTATACATGTATATGCATTTTTAAACGTGTAACAATCAAATTTAGTTAATAAAAATCGAAAAAAATGCGAATGAAAATATCATTTTATTTAATTTAAATTAAACAGAAATTCTCCATCCTCATCAAACATTACTACACGTCTTTTTAGAATAAAATATAAAACTATAGATGATTTAATTAATTTATTTATTTATAGTTAAAGAATATTGAGTAACAGTTATATTTAAACAATGTATGAATGTAATAATGGAGGAAAGCAAAACGCATTATAGATACTACGAATAGTTTTATATTTTATTTTAAAAAGACGAGTAGTAATGTCTGAGGTTGACGGAAAATTTTCATTGAAACGTTGCAATTTAAATTAAAATAAATCATTACGAATTCATCAATATCGAATAAATATCCTTCCAATTTACGAGTACGTAAACGTTATAAAAATATAAATGTTAAATATTGTTTTTAATCTTCCATTTTTCTCCAAACGTGAACTTTGTCAATTAAAAGATAACTTGAACGTTTCGAGGACCAAATTGTTTCATCTCCAAATCAACGGTAAAATTGGTAAGTAAAGAATTAAAACAATTGTGACGCCGCAATTAACACGTGAAACTGAACGTTTACTACTCGGGTTATTACCCTTGTTAGGGTAAGTAACGATTAACAAATTTCCCTATACGTAATGTCTCGAGGAGTCAATTACTTTCCGAGGTCGAATTAAGAAAAGACGCTAAACGGAACCGTTTTTCCAGCGAATTTCACTGCACGTCAGTAGTTATGGTCGGTTGTATAATGAATTACGGGCTTCAGATTTCATCCGACAAAGTATCGCGCGCTCGCTCGCTCGCGTGCTATGATTGATTTATATCTCTTTTTCCCGAGCGTTCGGATTCTTCGCGTGAGCAAAAGCTGCTTTTATCGAATGGGCGCTAGGGATCTCGCGAAACGTATTGCATTTATAAATCGTAAAATCGACGCGATAACGACGCTTTTACGCGTAATGCTAAATTACTTTTATTGAAACAAACCCATCGTCGATATCGCGACTATTTCCCTTCTCTTCTTCTTCATCTTTTTTCCATTTAACGAGCTTAATTGATATATTGTATTCAAAATCGAATTAATCGATATCATAAATCGGCTTGCCGATCACCTTCCAACGTACCAAATATTTTCGACATCGTGAATAATGACAGAAAAAAACTACCCATATTTTAAATAGCATTCCATTTTCTCGTAAAGCATTCTTACGACCACCATTCGGAAAAAAAATTAAAACATAAATCTAAACACTCTCTCTCTCCCCCCACCCGCCTCTTAGTCGAAAGAGAGAAAAAAAGTTTATTTTACCGCGAAAAGAACGTTACAAACTATTTCTTAGAGCAGTGAAACCGCATAAATTAAAAAAAAAAGTTACAGTCATTTAATGATTCCGTTCGTTCCCACCTCGTCGAGACGTACGCGTCTAACTCACCTGACACATTAACCGTCCGCGCATATTTTCAAAAGTTTTGTACATGCGGTTTTCCGCGTTAATTACGCGCGAACAAATGTTCTCTTATATACATGTATGTATATACAAGCTACAATTCAACGTTCCCTCCGCCATCTTACGTCGGGCTTATAAAATACCCGAGAAATGAAATTACAACGCTAGAGGGGAAAATATTGCGGGTTTTAAGAGGTAGGTAAAGCCCATCAACCGCTCTTGTTTTGCGTTTGCTAGGGATTTCCTCTGACCTACTTAACATCAATTTTCAGTTTTATTTTTTCAACTTATTCTCATATTATCTTATTATTTTTCAGTTTTTGTTTGCTTAATTTCTACACACGTACAAACCAAATTCCAATTATTATCGTTTGTAGGAAACGAGAAGTTCACTATTTATAGAATATTTATAAACATTCACTTAGATTATCAATTCTTCATTGGTAATTATATCAACCTTAATCGTGTAGAAGCATTTATCAATACTTTTTATTTCATTTAGCGGTATTTTATTCCGTTACAATTAGAAATAAGCAATTTGCACGTAATAAAAATAAAGATTTTATATATATACGATAGAGAGAGAGAGAGTGTGAGAGAGTATGATGACAGAATAACACGTTTATAAAACAATTTTAATTTTCGTAATATACAAAATATTCTCTTTCCTGAAAATTTCAAGAATGTTCATTATTTCATGAAACATTACATCAGTGAATTCATATTAAAAAATAGATGCTGCGTAATGAATGAGAATTTGTAATATTCATATTGAAGTTTATTAACGCACCTGTATTGTACTACAGATCTTTTCGTTTTTCACGCGCGTTTAACAAAAAGTGCATGCATTTGGAATCAGCAATACAAAATTAAAGTCAAGATTAAAATTTAAATTGATTTATTAATAAGATGCTCGTCTATAATATTTCAATTATTGACGGATTTGAATTAAATTAATACACCATTTATACCGTTTATTAAAGAAGTTCATAAAAGATCAATCACGCAACTTTTCTTTACCGCAAAACTTTTTTATAGAAGAACGTAAAGTTGCGAGGGTCTCCATCTCTCTCTCTCTCTCTCTCTTAAAGTGCTACTGATTAAATACTTACTACTAAATCCTATATTGAGAAAAGTTATTGGGAAGTTTAATAACATGTTTCATTTCTTTAGAAAATATTTGAATGACGAGAAAATCTTATTTATTCAATTGTTAAAAATGTTATATACTTACGTTGCTTTCGATACTCGATATCTGATGTGTAGAAGAGTGATACACAAGAAAAAAAGAAGAGTTGACAATACGGATATGACATGTATTTCAAAATGAATTTTTACACGTCCAAACAAGATAATAAAAATTATAAATAATTCTTAACTGTACATTTTGAATTACCTAAAATAATATTTTTCGCAGGATTGATCGAAAACTAATCGAATGTTCACCTTGACACCTTTTATTTATTCGAGCGATGACGCGCCGTTAAACTTTGCAGAACAATTCAAATAAACGGATGTTTACAGAACTTTTACGTGTTAAACAACAACGTAGATGATAAACATAATATTCTTAAATCAACGTGAGGCGAAAAAATGCGGTAACATGAAAGTAACATGAGGATCGTACTAAATGAAGCAATAAACCATAATCGAAATACGTAACAATATCGAAGGTCGGTCAATTTATGTCCTTAGAGAGAAACGTCAGACAGCTCGAAACCGCATAATCCGAGCAAGTTCCAATCGAATTATTAGGTAGCGTTCCGGGTGTGGTCGAGAGAACGAAGACGTAACCCGAAATGCCTCGCGGAGTTATCGAACATTAGGCCGGGGGCGATCCAAGCATTTGATGCGAATACGATTTCGGAGGGGCTGGACCAAGGGATTAGCGATAGCTAACAACCCACCCGGAATTCGGAACATCCACTACTTGGTTGTTATTCGCTTTTTTTACAATAATTCCCACTTTGCTCGATGGATCGAACAATTTGTATATCTGGTAGTTAACATGTTTATCATTAACATCAGCTTTACGTTGCATCGAATTAAAATACATTTATTCTAAAGCAGATAATATTATAATTTACTTTCAAGCTATTACGGCTAAAAATATGTTAATTACTTAGTAGACTTATATATTCATTCGATTCATTTCAAACTCTAACATAATTTACAATGATCTATTAAAAATTTCCTTCAGAGATCGGGAAATATATTAATAACGTAAATTTGATTACCCTGTCATAGTAATAATCAGATTGATAATTAATAAATCATCTAAAAAATGTTCAATATGTAGATGACGGGTAATATCAAGTTGGGCTAAACGTTCGATTGAAATTTTATTAAAGATCCATAAAAATTATCCGACAGCGCTCGTAATTAATAATGAAACTGTACGGACATTATCGTATCAGTGCGAGTACTTAACTCCAATTGGTTCGAAACGTTACAGAAGTCGGTTGACACTCGAGTTACCCTTAACAATAGGTTATCGCCGTAAAAAGGGTCGAGAAAGTGCTGATGCCATCACAAAGGACCAATGAATGGAGAAATTGGCGATCAGAAAGAAAGGGAACGAGTAAAGAATTATAAATTTCTATATATTAGTCTAGCTAATTAAGAACATTTCTCGTTGGATAGTTTAGCAATGTTGAATTCATAATTAACACTGGTAATTTTATATAATTAAAAAAACAATTACTTTTTAAAAACTAGAAACACAATTTTTTAGACTGATCATGCTTATATCAAGGTTCACAATTTATACTCAACAATTATTAATTTAGCATAAATAATCGTAATCTGGAGGCCCCGGCCGATTGATACAACCACTACTGGGGAATGTATTTTCAACATATGCTTTCTTGACAAAGACATCGTATGACCTCATAAAATAAATAAAATTAAAAAAAATTTAGTATAAAAATTAAGAGGAGATTCCTACGAACCGAAAGGCGTCAATTAGAAGGAAGGAAATTGAGAACCGATCGATAACCCAATCAATGGGTCAGACTATACTGATGTACCGGGGAATGAAATAATATCGAAACGTTCTAATCGAAGGTGCAGGGGTACGTAAAAAGAGTCGGGCCGGGGACTGATCGATTCGGCAAGTACGAGGCCCACGGGAGATCTAGAGGAGAACGAGGAGAATGACACGAGGCTGGGTGTTATTGTCCTGGGGCTTGCGGTCAGGCTATTAAGTGACAGAGGATTATGAGAGCGAGGCCAGGACGGTTATCCTTTGATCCCTCGAGCATGACTGGTAGTCGCGAATAGGAACGTGTCGCGTGACGACGGCATCCCTTGGGTTGTCCGGACCATTGTTCCTACCTACGCGATTCTCTTATTTCCGGTATGCTAAGCCTCTTACAATGGATTTGTATTCACCGCTAGTTTCTCCAAATTTCGTTTGCACTTTATGCGGGCTTTACTCGAATTTATACCTCGTTCCTTCTATTTCCACGATTGTTTACCCTATTTATTTTTACTTTATGTACATCTCCCTCTCTCCCACTCTGGTGATAATAATGTCTGGCTTCAATGGATTACCTTCCTGGCGTAACGAATTCGAAGGACGTGCACGCCGCGTTATTATTTAACAGATCCAAGATTCTTGCGCGTTCTATTATCATCTAAATCATTTGAAGGAGAGAAGATAATGGCTTAACGAAATACTCTATTTGATCATACTTTATGTTAGTTTAGAATATAGAATCCATCAGGATCTCATCAACGCATTGAAACTCAAATGCTGCAAAAGTTCATAGATCCTCGCGCTAAAAAGTAAGTCTACTATTCTTGCTGGTTATATTTCGTAAATTTATAATTTAGCTCTTCCATAAATATTAATAAAAAATAAAAATAGGAAAATTTTCATTATTTCCCACGCAGTTGGGAGTGGAGTTTATCCAGTCTAGCTGACAGTCTAACATGATCAAGAATTTTCCAATATAATTATCTCTCCGAGGGAGGGAAGGAAAAGCTATCAAGAAAATCCAATATTTTTTATCAGAATGCACAAGCTAGAGAGGGTGAGAGGGAGAGAGGAGAGGAAAGGAAAGGCAGAGCGCTCGTACTCCATTACAAAAGCTCAATTTTCCGGTCAATTCCCGCATCTTCGGAGGAAGAACGGCGACGGTGGCTCGAGTTCGAAAGGACGAGCCAAGAGGGCCATTCGGCCACTCCTTCAACAACGTCCCCCCACAGTCCGATGAAAATCCGGCCAAGTAGTCACGAGCTTTCGTACTCCTTTTTTCCTTTGGACTTGAACATCAAACGCCTCGTCTCTTCGAGACAGAAGACCAAGTGGCTATAGTCACAGGATCGAGGGACGAAAGCAGCCTCTCTATCTCTTTTTAGGAGAATGTTATTGTTTTCCAAAAAATGGATACCGAGTCTTCCAAAAGTACACTTTAAATGGATTACCTTCCTGGCGTAACGAATTCGAAGGACGTGCAAGCCGCGTTATTATTTAACAGATCCAAGATTCTTGCGCGTTCTATTATTATCTAAATCATTTGAAGGAGAGAAGATAATGGCTTAACGAAATACTCTATTTGATCATACTTTATGTTAGTTTAGAATATAGAATCCATCAGGATCTCATCAACGCATTGAAACTCAAATGCTGCAAAAGTTCATAGATCCTCGCGCTAAAAGTAAGTCTACTATTCTTGCTGGTTATATTTCGTAAATTTATAATTTAGCTCTTCCATAAATATTAATAAAAAATAAAAATAGGAAAATTTTCATTATTTCCCACGCAGTTGGGAGTGGAGTTTATCCAGTCTAGCTGACAGTCTAACATGATCAAGAATTTTCCAATATAATTATCTCTCCGAGGGAGGGAAGGAAAAGCTATCAAGAAAATCCAATATTTTTTATCAGAATGCACAAGCTAGAGAGGGTGAGAGGGAGAGAAGAGAGGAAAGGAAAGGCAGAGCGCTCGTACTCCATTACAAAAGCTCAATTTTCCGGTCAATTCCCGCATCTTCGGAGGAAGAACGGCGACGGTGGCTCGAGTTCGAAAGGACGAGCCAAGAGGGCCATTCGGCCACTCCTTCAACAACGTCCCCCCACAGTCCGATGAAAATCCGGCCAAGTAGTCACGAGCTTTCGTACTCCTTTTTTCCTTTGGACTTGAACATCAAACGCCTCGTCTCTTCCGAGACAGAAGACCAAGTGGCTATAGTCACAGGATCGAGGGACGAAAGCAGCCTCTCTATCTCTTTTTAGGAGAATGTTATTGTTTTCCAAAAAAATGGATACCGAGTCTTCTAAAAGTACACTTTATTCAAGATCTACATTCGTCAAAAATTCTTATACATACGTAAAGGAAAGAATAATTCAGATTCGTTTTCACTCGATATAGTTTGAGACTCGAAAACTTAACAACGCAAACAAAATGATAATCAAAATATCAATATAATCTAAATTAAATACCCTGGTAGAGAATTGCCTAGTTTGACTCGGCAGTACACTAATTAATAGGAAAATCTGTTGGCTAATATTTAAAACAAAAATTTTCGAAGGACTACGGAAGAATTGGTCAAATAAAGTTTTGAGACGTATTGTAACCGCGCTCACGTCAGTTACATTGAATCATTGACAAGTACCGTACTGCTCATCAAATACGGTGATACGCGTATACGTAATGTATAACCTCAAAAAGTTGCTAAAAGATAAACAAGTATGCAAGTAATATATATTATTTAAATAAGTTAAAAATTTATAAATATATAATGTATTTATTGAAATATAAATTTATAGGTATGTAAAGTGATAATAATAACGTGTGTATAGTGGTGTAAAATATGGAAAAGATAAATAAAAAAAAGAAACCACAACACGTCTCTTACGAAAAAAAACAAAAATTAGACAAAAGATTAGAGGAATATTAAAATATTTTAAAAAATATAAGTGAAATAAGAAATGAAGATGAAACTGGCTTAAAAACAAACACTGAAGTAGGGTTAGGATTGGTCTCCGCACATGTGTATATTTGAATAAGAAACTTCAAAGTATATTTTCAAAGTAAATTTACCCGAGAATGCACACCCTAAACCTTATCATCCTCAATAAACACTTTTTTTTAACAAAAATAATTAACTGCGTCGCTTTATAAAAAAACATTCAGGCGTTGTCGTCTACTGCGCATGTGCCTTAGCGCGTGCAAGCTGAGCTCTCGAAAGTCTCTCCGTGCGCTGCCGGTATATGTTTTGTATATTTATGCATTGGCCAATCCTTACCGAGTTTTTTATCCAAGAACATAAAAATGTAGACCACTTTCTTGGCTAGACAATTTTGAAAAAACTAGCCAATGATAAAGAAATTAGCGAAGGACTCGCGAATAACTATCGAATACTTCTACCAGGGTATAAAAATATTACAAACAAGACTAATTATAATCAGCAACATAATAATTATGAAGTTGTTAAAAAATAAAAAAAAACTTTAATCAGATTGTGGTAGTTGATTATTTTCAATCGCTTACTCATTCTTACAAATAGCAGATGTATAGCGATATTGTCTTTAGAGAAACAAAATTCTGAAATAATCAGGTAATCAATTTGATCGTCGTAAATGATTTTAAAAGATAAATTTTTCGACTGCAATGTACAAATCGAATTGGGATAACAATGTAAAAAATTCCTGCAATCATAAGGCACACCCTTCTTCTTAAAAAGGGGGCGAATCAATTCATAACCAGTCATTCGTTCGAATGCTAATTCGATACTTACAAATAGTTTCCACGAAAGGAGATACAATCGGAGAGTGTTAGAGTCTCTCGAAAACAACGTCACTCGAAGGCGGGCGGATAAGGCAGAGTGACGCAATAAAAGAAAAGAGAGAGAGAGAGAGAGAGAGAGAGAGAGAGAGAGAGAGAGAGAGAGAGAAAGCGTACTCGGTCATGCCGATTGGCAGTTTCTCGTACGTACCCGATAAGCAGATAAAAGGAGGGTAGGTTGGGTGCGATATTAAATCGCCATTCAGCAGCGTTTGCCATTTATGTGCTGCTCGTTCGAACAATACCGCCTCGGATCGATCGCGAGACCTTTGGACGCTTGTTTGAACGGTAATGACGTTGTATATCACACACAGCCTGTTACGTCAGATACGCGGAAGAGGGAACAAAAAAGGGATCAGCAATTTTCGACGGATCTTTTAAGTGTTGAAAGCAAATTTTTTTATTAAAAACTCGTTTGCTCAATTTTACGCTATACGGATAGTCGATCAAATGTGTGTTATTCCTTTAATTTCTTAATTTTTAGTAATCCCTACTGAAAAATTAAATTAACGTGACGTTGTACCTTAAATTTAATAAATATCAAATAATAATGGAAATTTTATAAAATTTCTCCATCATGTATGTAAACAAGGATTTTGAAATTCATGATAGGATTATTAAACTATTGCAAAAGTAGTTCTTATTTACTACGAAATACTCGAGATGCGGAAGGAAGTTCAACAGTCCAGTAAATTTGAAACAATGGCGTTAGTATTATCATTGTTCCAAAAGTTTATAGTTAAGTGTTGGAGAGCCATTCTAAACTTGTATTAAGATGAGATTACAACCAATCGAAACTTATGAGATTTTCCAACATTAAAGCTAACAAAAAATTTACGCCTTCGTTTCTTCAACTTGTACACTTGATATTAATTTACGCGTTTCGTAAATATTTCGACTATATGGTGGAATAACGGAGACGTCGTAACAACGTTATATTTATTCACGGACAAATATTGTGTTCTCAGTAATTGCATAATGCGCCAACTACTATGGAATATCCAGTTATTAGAAATTGGGTTTTTTAACGTCTTTTATAATTATCCTAACCATACTATATTTACAAAAATAATTTGTTTGTTCTAAATACAATAAAAAAGAAAAATCTATAGTTTCAATCGTCCATAACGGTGGCTTATCTTTTTTTTATTCATTGAGAAACATATGTGTAATTTCATTTTACACTTTAAACATTTGATACATTAATAAATTTTATTTTTTATTTGAAATATTTATTATGAAAAAAAATAATTTTGTTACTAGTTAAATGACGATTATTGTTACCACGTCGTTCATATCCCTTGTTTTCAATACAAACATAATTTAAATTATAATTGGCATATTAACAAATACATTTAGCTAATATATATATTATTCTTAATTAATAAGAGTTCATTATTCGATATCAACGTTCATTTAATTCAATGAAATTATTCATTTTTGTTGAAGTAAGTAAATATAGTATATTATTTTTAACTGAAATTAATTCATTTTTAAGTAAAATCAACGATTTTTTTAAAAATTAACTATTAATATAACAAGTTTCCAGAAGTTTTAATAACTGTAAAAATATGTTATCCTGTGTAACGCATTCAGTTTGTAAAGCTATCAACCTTTGTTTACACAAACTATGTTTTTTATAAAAGTAACTACAACATTTTTTCCGTGTTGATTTATTGAAGAAATGTCTTTTTTTTAATTTCCTTTCAACAAGGTAATCGACTCTCGTTCAATCTAATAACATTCTTGTTTGAAAATAAAAATATCGAGAAGTCAAAGCCTTGACAAATATGTTTAATCAAACATGACGATTCTATGAAATTAGAGTAACTGTAAACATGTAAAATAAAACTGAAATAAAAAAAGGCATTGCTGTAGTAGATAAGAGAGTCTCTCCCAGACGAAACTATAACCGCTTGAACGACTTTAGATTTCATCATAGAAAAAAAAATCTGATCAATAATATCGAGTTTGGGTCTAGGAACTGTCTGAAATGGCTCGAGGCACCGGAAGAAACGACTACACCAATGATCATAGGCGGGACACGCATCTTTCGACGACTCGTTCCTTGATGACAGCGCGATTTTATTATCTATTTGTACATCTCTCTATACCAATGCTTCTATATACTTCTATCCCTCTTTTTTTTATTATTAAGAGGAGGTGCATCGAGTGTGACAGCCGATCGATTTATCGTACGCAATGCGATATTAGACCACGATGTGTTTCGAAAGGGCGGAGTGTGTGACCGACAATGATTTTTCTTAATTTTATCGACGCGCTGCTAACCTTTAAAAATAACATTTTTTTTCCGTTGTTTCATCAATTCAATATCTACCGTTCAAAAGGTTTATAAAGACTAATTATTTAAACGATTATTTAACCTAATTACAATTTATTTTCTGAAAAATATACATCTTGAGTCTGCATTTCTCTTGAAATTTAGAACGAGGAAGAGTTGTAAAATAAAGAGATAAAAATTATTAAAATACTTCGCCTGAACAAAGTAATCCCCAAATTTGTATACTTACTATTTGCATTTTGAGCGAAGTCTGGCTAAGTGAAGTATAAAAATTTAAATTCTAAATGAAAGTTAGACATTAAATTTCAAATTGAACAAATTCGTACGGTCCGTAGTAAACCCTCATATTTTCGTATAAAATAAATTTGTTAAATTTAGGTACATTCGTAGGACACGTGCACAATAATAATAGAGAATAATTTACAATTTCCTTATAACTACAATAAATATCGATTATTTTTAGATATACGCACAATCCATTATAATAACGAAAGTATAATATTAGCATTTCTATTATCGTGAGTAATTATACAGTATTATAAAACAAATCACGATTTAGCCGAATAATCGAATGATTAAATTTGAAAAGGAATGATATATTAATTTATCGTAATGAATAATTGAACGGTAACGATAATAATTTCTATGAAGCCTCGTAGATTAGTACGAAAATAAATTGAACGTAAATTCAAAGTTTAACGAATTATATTGTATGCTAAGTGTTGTTAATCCAAAATAATTTTATCTTGCTGCTCCAGAAGCCACTTTAATCATTGTCATCAATTATTATCAAATTAAAACGCATTTTTATCGCGCTAGATATATGCACCGATAAGGAAGAAAAACAAACCGTTTGGAAAATTCGTTGAGATTTAATAAAGTGGATCTACTTCTATTTCATCTTTTTTTTCGCGATGTACGTATAAATATATGATCGTCGCGCTAGTGTGAATTCAATGAATTTAAAGGTGAAGCTTAACTTAATAAAAAGGAGACGGAATATACATCCTTTTAAAGTAAACAAACGAACGACGCGATTCCAATAAAAATTTTATTTATCGCTTCTTTTCGGTATCTCGTGCTGTACTGTTGTTTATAGAATTTCGTAAACAGTATAGGAAAAAATCAGAGTTAATAAAATTTACAAGCTTAATTGTAAAATTTAGTACGCTAACTCCACAAATTTTACTACATTTAGAGTAAATTTTACTACATTTACTGTAAATTTTACTTAGCAGTTTGGTAATTTTTTCGGTTTTTTCGGTCTGTTACCACATTACTTGGGAGTTTGGGAATTTTTACCAAACTCCTTTGTAATATTTTCTAAATATTTCTCTCCGTGTAAGATTACGAGCTTAGCGCGTTGACAGAATCATTAGTAGAAGACTAGCTTTTACACTAATGTATCATTATCGCGACTTGTTTATAAACCGAAGATACTCCTCCAAGTTAATCTTCCAATTATGTAGATTTACCGACTAATCGCTCTAGTAGACTAAGAAGCTAATACGCATTTGTGGAACTACGTTCCTTCTAAAATACGTTTTGTTTTCAAACGAAATATTAATTTATCGTAATGAATAATTGAACGGTAACGATAATAATTTCTATGAAGCATCGTAGATTAGTACGAAAATAAATTGAACGTAAATTCAAAGTTTAACGAATTATATTGTATGCTAAGTTGTTAAAGGCCACTTTAATCTTTGTCATCAATTATTATCAAATTAAAACGCATTTTTATCGTGCTAGATATATGCACCGATAAGGAAGAAAAACAAACCATTTGGAAAATTCGTTGAGATTTAATAAAGTTGATCTACTTCTTTTTCATATTTTTTTTCGCAATGTACGTATAAATATATGATCGTCGCGCTAGTGTGAATTCAATGAATTTAAAGGTGAAGCTTAACTTAATAAAAAGGAGACGGAATATACTACACGGAGAGAAATAATTTGTAAATATACAAAGCAGTTTGGTAAAAATTCCTAAACTCTCAAGTAATGTGGTAACAAACTGCGAATCTCGTAATTTTTACCAAACTAAATTGTAATTTTAATTTTTTTTTTAACATCAGAAAAAAAATTTTATTCCTCCATATTATTTATTTTTGAGTTTATGTATATTATGCGAGTGTTATGGAAATTTTAAATATTTAAATGAAATTTAATTAGTGAAAAAAATTCTGGATGTCATCGGGATCGAACCTGCGAAGTTGGTTGCGAAGTGGGTTGAGAATCCAAGTCCTTTATACCATTGCGCCACCGCGTCACTTGCATGTGTTTCATCGAATCGTCCTTTTAAGTAAACAAACGAACGACGCGATTCCAATAAAAATTTTATTTATCGCTTCTTTTCGGTATCTCGTGCTGTACTGTTGTTTATAGAATTTCGTAAACAGTATAGGAAAAATCAGAGTTAATAAAATTTACAAGCTTAATTGTAAAATTTAGTACGCTAACTCCACAAATTTTACTACATTTAGAGTAAATTTTACTACATTGATTACGAGCTTAGCGCGTTGACAGAATCATTAGTAGAAGACTAGCTTTTACACTAATGTATCATTATCGCGACTTGTTTATAAACCGAAGATACTCCTCCAAGTTAATCTTCCAATTATGTAGATTTACCGACTAATCGCTCTAGTAGACTAAGAAGCTAATTACGCATTTGTGGAACTACGTTCCTTCTAAAATACGTTTTGTTTTCAATACGAAATATCACTCTATCCTAAAGTGTAAAAATTGACGGTAGAATGTGTAAAACGACTACTTTTTATTGCACTTTTTGAAAACTGCAAACTCTTTGCGAAAAGTATAAAGTTATCGATTTACACATTGTATCAATTCTTACACTTCACTGTTTAGAGCGTAATTATAACTAGAATTATAAAGTTCAGATATAATAATTTCAATGAAATGTGTATTATTGTTATAAAAATATAGAAGTATTTGAATAAATATCCATTTAATTAAATCACGTTGACTTCTGCAACACTTTTGTCCTAGCGTTTATTTCAATATCACAAATGAAAATTTAAGAGATCGAAAAGTACAAAGAACCATTTGAAATAATAAATCGATTGATAGATATTGACAAAGTATTCAAATCTATATTCTCTGATGAAACGATTAATAATAATAAAGAAAAAGAAAAAGTAGGTAAAATAAAATATCTCTCTAGCTTATCGGAATTTTATCAAGATTGCTTCTGGTTGAGCACTCAAGTAATGAATTCGCGGATGAAATTAAATCCCGTGGAAAGACAAACGGTGACGTGGAAACCGAATTTCCATTATTTCGGGTGTACCGATACATCCGCAAGCATTCGAAACGCGCGAGCGAGAGAGCGAGCGCGAATAGCTCGATTCCATCTCCCTTAATTCCGCGGCGTCGCCCGAGGAACGTGCCAAACTCGCGAGAAACGACCCTCCGAAGCTTTCCTGGCTGGTTGGAACCTGAAACGTGATTTATACGAACCTCCAACCCGGAACTCGAATGCGTACAAGGACGATTCGAATTTTCCAATCGATTTTCTGGTCCAACTTTCGAATTTCGAGTACGACTTGTCTTTACGGTCATTCTCACTTCCTGATTGCTTTACTAACTTTCCTTTTTCATTTAAGAATATACTTCCTTCACGATATATTTGTTTCTCCTCATAATTTTCAACATTTCAGTCGTCGATCCTGTTTTGACGGTTATATTTAAAACATTCCAAAACGTTCACATAATTTCTTAATTAAATCTATATCGAGCAAGTTATACTATTGAAGATCCCTTTAACAAATGTTAATCTCAAAACTTAAATTTTGAAAGAGAATAAAATATTTAATATAAAATAGAAAAAAATACTAATAACTAATACTGTTACCTACACAACTAATATTGTTACATTGATTATTATTTTATTCATTCTGCAACCTAGTTTCATTAAAGTACCATTTTCTTAAAAAGCTTGACTATTACCAATAAATTTTTCCACGGACTTGATAAAAGTTTTGGAACAATACCAACACTCGAAATTCACGAGGAATAAAAAATAAAAAGTGAAACGCGCACACAACGCTAAATTTCCAAACTAAATATTCTTTCCACATTTACACGAAAGTTGAAACTTGCAAATTCAAAATTTACTTTTGACCGTTTTTTATAATTTGTTTTTTGTTTTTTGGGTGGACGGGGTGAGGAGGGGGGGGGGCGAAGGCGGGGAAACCCCAGTGATCCTGAGTTAGTTGAACCAACACAAGGTAAAGGAGAAACGCGCAATGCCGAATAGTTAGAGTTCCGCGACCAACTCGCGCTAACAAAATGCTTCGAATAATGTTAGAGAGGAGCGCGGTTTGGATGCGATCCAGGTGTGTGTGCGAATAGCATCATCCCTCGTAAACTTCCAACGTCAATGAAAATTTGCGGCGCGAATGTCGTGGGGTTTTGACGCTCACCGCCCGAAAACTGAAATCGATCTACTCCCGTCTGATTCTTCGAGCATGATTATCACTGATTCGAAATTCAAATTTCGACGAGTCATGGGAACCCAGAAATTCAATTTATTTATACGCGAATTACGATACGAATTTCCTAAACTATACGATGAGTTGGTTACGTCGTAATAAATGAATTTGTTACCCGCAACGTCAACTTCAATACCAAATTTTCCAAAATAATTTTTAAACTGCAATCGTTTCCTTATTTTAACCTGTGCAAGAGAAATGAATGTTCCCTAAAAGCGATTGAAATTTTAATAAAATATGAAGGTTAGAAATTAATAACAATTTCGTGTGACCTGTGGTTATAAAATGCAGATATATTAACGAAGATATAACATGCTAAAATTTTCGATGGTTATGCGAGTGTTTATAGATCTCTCATCAAAGTTCGAACTCCTCGATTAAGTAAGAAGACATACAGTCGATTATAGAACTAAGCTAACGGTACTAATTGCCCCTCCTTTGAATTTAATGAATACATTAGGTAATCTCCCGTTGGCACCTTAAGATTACACTAAACTTGTACTATATCCGTTTGGCTTTCCCATCCTCCAATCTTATCGTACCGATTCCCTATACTTAAGGCCACAGATCGATTATTTGATCGGTATAATAAAATCCTCGAGGTGATTGATTATTCGATTTATTAACGTATTCTCGTTTTATTACATGGAAGATCTTGGGGATCGCTTTGGGTTATTTACTAAACGATCAATTTACCTATTTTACTGTAAATACTTGTGTAAAATACACGTAAAATATATATATATATCAATTTCGTAAATAGTGATAAATTCACGATACTCGCTTACCATTACTCGCGTAATTATTTAATCTCCAAAGGGTTTATTATTATTGTTATTAAGTAATGTGTCGGCGGTAGTTGAATAATGACGAGAAAAAGAATAGTAAGGTAAATGAAAAAAAGAGGGAGAGAGAGAGAGAGAAGAGTACAAAGTGGGAGAATCGTAGAATCATGGGACTGGATATAGTGTAATCCAACACCTATATTTATCTTAATGTAGATGCGCATCGAAAACAAACAAGAGAAACATTTATTTGCGTTGGAATCACCTGAGTCCACTCTTTCCACGTCATTCACTCCCATATCATCTCCCATTTTTCATTCGCAGAAATTGCCCTCTCGATGCTTCTCCCGCTCTCGCTCTCTTTCTCTCCCTCTCACGGCTCTACAAACACCATGTCATTATAACCGATTCGCGCGAGTATTTTCTCACTCTTTATACCTTGTGATTCTTCACTTTCTAAATCGCATCCCTTGAGGATTCAGTATACTCGGTCCCTCTTCTTTACCTTCTATTTCTCACTCACTCACTCTCTCTCTCTCTCTCTCTCTCTCTCTCTCTATCTCTGTCTCCCTCTCTTCCTTTTGGTATATACGCGTGTGTTCAGAAGAGCGATAGATTGACTAATGGCACTTTAGACCGTTCGCCCCATTAAATTCGACTTCGAAGAGGCGGAACACTGAATTTCCCAGCTGCGCGAAATGTGTTTCCATTTTCCTACTGTTTCCCCTAGAAAATTGCCTTTTTGTATTGCCAATTTTATGTTAATACTTTATTTAAATCGTTCCATTTTATTTCGGTAATATTTGTTTACGATATTTCCTTTCCTCTTTTATCTTTTTCTTTTTCTTTTTTTTTTTTGGTTTTTACGAGTTTATTCCCCTATTCCTTTCGAATATTATTGTTTATATATAGTACACATTCGTTTCAACCGAAACTTACATTTTCCTACTGAGCAATTTATCTTCCGAGATATTTTTCATTTTATTTCCCTCTAACGTTCCGGAATTCTTTTACATCGATAGAAATTTAATTAAAATTGGCATTATTAGACGTCAATTAATTATGTTATTTAAATTTTTTATTGACAAATTTATTTTAATTGTCAACTTATTTCGATCAATTGAATTTTAATCTAATTAAATCTAATTATTTTCCTTGGACATTATTAAAGGTGTAATATTATTTATGTACGTAATTGTCAATGATAAATAAATTATGCTTCTCTACATCATGTTCATTATTGTGCGTTAATTAATACAAATTATAAAATCTTAGTTTCTGCCAATGGATCATAATGTGAATATCTTTCATAATTTTTAACGGATTTAGACGAAAGTTGTTTAGGTCGGTGAACTTGAAACCATTCAGACTCTATTCAACAAAAAGATATAAACATCTTGAAAGTATGAAATGTTGGTAAAGAACAAATTTTTTAAGTATATATATTTATTATAGATTTGAACATATTGTTTCTCGAAATTCCTATTGCCATAATTCCTTATAGGTTCCGTATGGGAGAAAAAACATAAGCAATAAAACTAGAGACACCTTTAAACCTCTATTAACATTTCTTATACGCGTATCAGGACTTACATACGGTTACCAGTTTCGGGACAAAAAATCATAAAAGTCGCACCACTTAAGGTTCAAACGAAATAAGAAAAATTTTAACTACGTTTGATTGATTAAAAAAATGAAAAAAACAAATATTTTAGGTACATGAACGTGGCCACTCTTTGATAAAACGAAACGCGCATAAACTCGAATTAAATGCATCAGAAGGAAAGAATGTAACTCAAAATTTTGCAAAAAAAAGTCAAATACAAATTAATTATAGACCCGTAAAATAAGAACGTAAATGTTACATTATTCTCATTTAAGTTGCAATGGTAGCTTCTGCGGAAGTCCTATTGAATGGCTGTCAGGAGCTTGTGAATGGGCTATTGATCGAAAATAAAAATAATTTTTCCGCGTATAAATATTATATACTCTCTCATACTCTCTCCCTCTCTCCCTTGGTTTAAAGAACGTCATTATAGCAAAATTTTAAATGCCAGGATTTCATTGTGTGTATCGGTTTCTTCTGCCTAATGAGAAAGGAGCCAAAGAAGATACATCGATGAAAGGAGTTTCTTTGTTTCCTCTTTGGTTTCTTATTCGTTTTTTTTCACTACATGCACATAATGACACGCTTCTTTTTTCGAGTATTGTCGAGGAGTGCGGTGTATAGTGTTGTGTGTGGATCGCGCATACAGAATTCCGTTGTAACCGGATGACAATGATTAAAACTGTGCTCTCGTGGGAATTGCACAAATTCTGGGTGCCTTCATTTTTTATGTCCGTTGTTGGTAAAAAAAAAAATTTGGATGACAATCTGGTTACGACGTTTCAGATACTAATAACTGTGTAAACACACAAATTTTATAACGTAAGACGAACAGATTCATTTAGTGTTATTGTTATGCGATTTAAGTTAAACAAAGAATGTTTAAGTATGTCAATAAGTTGAAGCTTGTAACAAAAACAAGACGTAAATGGATATTAACAATTAACAATGAAGTAAATAAATTTCTATGCAGTGCAATGAAGTTAATAGAATTTTGGCAGCATTTCTAATTACCAGGTAAGCAACGAGTGCGAAATTAATTAAATCTCGCGTGTTGTTTTGAAGGAAAGAAATTAATTTTATATCGAGAAAAATAAATTGCAATCAAATTTAATATTTACAAGTGTGAGCTTCACCTTGAAAAGCTTCCAGCTATATAGTGTAAGTACAAGATAATCAAAACAAGATTAAACAAACAATTGAAAGAATATCAAAAAGAAAAAAGAACCGTTTGTAACAAAGAGTGACGTAAATGCGGCACGAAGCCAGTCCTTTATAACCTCTTATAAATAAACTTTGTATCAAAACAAAGCATTCTTTCTGCCTCCTTTTCCACCCCCAAATAGATATAATAAATAAAAGCAAAGGTGTTTAAATACAGAATAATATTATTTTTTTTGATTGTGCAGGAAAAAGATTGTAGTATAACTTACTATTTTTATCGGTAAGGTTTACGAGATATATAATAAATATCAATAGACCTCAGCAATTTTACTACAGCTCAATTTTCCGTGTAGCAAGTGAAATTTCGTTGTTAACGTGTAATCGAATGTATCGATCAAGTTTCGGAAGAACCAGAAAATTTATACTCAAGTTTTAACGTAATAACCGCGTTTAAAATATTACGCAAAATTTATTCGAAATTTAGCAACTCGAATGGTTTGTGTAGTACAGTTGTATAACAGTTATCAAATATCGAAATATAGAATATTTATTCAACTGGATGAAATTCATGAAATAATAAAAGAAACTTTTATCGAGAAAAGTAAAAAAAAAGAAAAAAGAAAAAAGAAAGAAAGAAGAAGGAAAAAGTGAAGAAACAGAAGAGAAGATCCCGCAATTCACAGTATCACATCTTACAGCGTTGATATTAAATCCACGGCGAAGATCTCGGTCGTATTGTCAGCACAATGCGGGACCAAAATCGTTTCATTCTTTCCCCTTGCCTGCGCCCTTAAATCCAGAAGTCACCCTGGCTTTCAGTCTCTCGCATCTACACAACATCCAAGAGAATTACGAGGCGAACAAAAGCCGATGACGCGCGAACTTGGTGATATTGAACGTGTATATCCTTCGAGGGAAGTCAACGTTAGAGAGAATTAAATCGTCTCTCGAGACTTCACTTGATAACTTTAATGATCGAAATCTACTCGAGATTGATGTTGCAACTTTTCTTGTTCAGGTTATTCTTTCATTTACGATCAAATTTCAAGAGTTGCCGGTACGTCAATAAACGTTAAAAAAGAAAGATTTTCTAGTTATATAGACGTATCGATTAGTTTTAAATAACGTAATACCAATACATTTTTAATTAACTCGTAGTAAAAGATTATTTAAAGGTATAATCTGAAATATGCTTTTCTTTTTCAAGGTACAACGTAATCCAAACGTTATAACCAAGGTATATAGAAAGGTAGAAAAATAATATAACGCGATAAAGTCAAAATCGACCTTGAGCGAATGAAGAGGGGTGTAGGTAAAGAATAACGCTCATGTAAACAACGAAGATCATCCGTGAATGGCGTAGCTGATGAAGTGGCAAAAGAACCAAAGCGTCAAGAGAAAGAAGTGGAGATTCTCAGAGCCAATAATTCGCAGAACGGATGACTGGACTTCTCTTATCCCCCTTGGTCTCTCCCCCCTCCCTCGCTACTTTTCCCCCTTCAAGGTGAGGTCAATCCGCACAAGAATAACGAGTGAAAAATGAGAAAAAAAAAATAAAAGGATAGAGAGGAGAAAGAGAAAGCAAAGCAGCATCCAGCCTGGATAAGACGAGGAGAACGAGAGAAAAGAGCCAGGAAGAAGATAATGGAAGATTGCTCGAGCGTATATTTTACCGGCGAAAAAGAGATGGAGAGCGGTTGGGGGGGGGGGGAGGAAGGGGCGAAGAGGTGCGGAGAGGGGAACAAGAGCGCACATGTGAATCGACAGAATGAAGAGTCGACTCATTGTTTGAGGTGATTCGGGAAAAAGAGAACGGAAGGAAGAGGAAAAAAGGAGAAGTTAGAGAAGATGCCCAGAGATTTACTTAAATACGGAAGTATCTTACCAGGAGGGCCTACTTCTTTCTCATCTCTTCCTTTCACAATCCTAACTATCGGCTAGCTTTAAGATATTTGTTTTTTATTCGAAATAATACGAATCGCGGGTTGCAGGATTATTTCCTTTTTTTTCAGTAAACGTAACTCATTGATCATTCTTTTTAAATATTTACATAAGTTACACTCGTATAACAACAGTTACCTCTACACACCAGTGTGCTACAAAAAAATCGATGTTTCTACGTAGAGCTAGGAATGTTTGCTTCGAATTACGCGTGTACCCCACACTTCCCTCTCTCTCTCTCTCTCTCTCTCTCTCTCTAACAGAAGAAGCAATCAGATTTTTTATCTGTTAATACGCCAAGGTAAAATAGTACGTAGAGAATAGAAGAGGAGGGGGAGGGGGGGGGGGCTGAGAGAAGGGAAGGAGCTCTTGAACAGCAGCAATTACGCGATAATCGCGACGTCGTACTTTATCTGAGCGGAGGCTCGACTTATCAAGCCAAGCCTCGAGTATATCCCTAATGGCGCGGAGCCCGCGTGCAAAGCTAGAGAGTCAGCCTCCTTCCTCTTGTGACATATTTCAAGTGTCGTGGGTTGCCACCTCGCGCTACATTTTCCAGACGTCGACGAGTGCCTTGGTACTGTTAACAACCCAGCAAAAACCCCAAACTCGCACTTGCCATTCTTTATTTCCAGTTATACCTCTCTTCCCTCCCCCCCTTTTCGATTCTCATCTCTTTTTACGACTATACAGGTCTCAAGCCGTTCGGTATACCACTCTGAACGTCCCGTGCATTTTTATTTATTTATTTATTTATTTATTGTGCAATATCACTGGATCAATAACTAATGCGGAGCAATAATTATAGTTGTGTTTTAACAGTTAATTGTTTGTAGAACTTTAACGAACGTATTTTTACACGATTCCAAACGAACTGTACAATTAACTGAAAACCTGATGATCATTTTTACATTTCGCCTAAAGAAATAATTTTTTAATATTTTAACGCATTGTAAAAAAAATCTCGTTATCTAATATCGATCAATATATATGTATATAACGAACGTTACAATGGAATAATAAATTATCGCGCAACATCTTTAATAATTACTTGTCCAAGTTCGTGTGTGTGTAGATAAATACATTATGAATTGAAAACTATTTCACGGATGAGGTATCACAAAATACGTGTATCCGCGCACGCACACACACGCACACACGTACGCTCATGTGTAATCGTTGTATTGGTCTCTATAGAAAATTACAAGTTTCTAATTTACGGTTTACGTAATTCATTGCACCAGAATTTTGACGTTAATTAATAAATTTTCATCTCGGTTTCTGCAAACAAAAAAAAATGTGAAAAGCTTAATTCCAAGCTCGTAATTCGCTTGGCTGATAATATCTTGTAGAACGTGAACGAAGTTTCAGATCGCGAGCAACCAATAACTTTAAGTATAATAAGTTCAAGTACAATCATAACGAGAATTCGTTGGGTGTAACGAAGTTTCGAAAAATGTTTTAGATTAAAATTTTAATCCTTTTGTTTCAGCACTTCGAAATATTTAGTACAACGTATATTCGATTTATCACGATCTGTTTTAATCTACTCGCTACGACAGAAATCTGACTATTCTTTCGTATCGGAAGCTTCCTCGAATTTACGAAAAGAAAAACCAATTGTCCTTTTTTTTTTTTAAATTAAATTACTCAAATAATGAATGAAAACTAAAAGCTGGAAAAAATGGAGAGATGAAAGAAACCGTTCAAAGGGATAGAAATAATTTCCAGACTGACGAGCTTTCGAATTCAGGCTGGATTTGCGCAGGAGAAATAAAAAAAAATGAAGAACGAAAGATAATGGAGCGTCGGTGGATTTGATCGACATCTCGTTAATTATTAACCTGCCTGGGAATGGAGTAACGGTTTTATCCCAGTAGTCGGCTTGTTGAATTATTACGCGGATGATGCCGAATGATGATAGGCGGAGAGTTCGATTCGCTAGGTTCCACACACCTCTTTCTTCCCTTTTTTCCCACCGTGTTTTTCAATGGGGAGCTTCAAGATATCAATATTTTAAGAGATTCTTCTCTTGGGTTGGATCTAGTTGAATAAATACTTGCCGAAATCGCGTATTCAGGGGTTCAAAAGATACTTTTTTTTCACGATCACGTTTGATTCAGTACAGCTGATAATTATAATTTATCGACATCCTTTTAATGTCGCAAGTGATAATATTTGTATCTTTCATCCATACCTAAGATTTTCAAAACACAGAGGTCTCGGAAAACATATAGTCGAAAAATAAAAATATATAGTCAGTTTATTTATTTATATTTTATCATGAAATCGACCGGTCTGGTTTTTAAATAAATGTAAATATTCCACGTAAAAAAGTAAAACAATAATTATAAATCTTTGCATAGGATCACATTGTAATAACATAAATTTAAAATATGTACGGAGTGGAAGAATTTTGTAATAATCTCGCGTTACCAACTCGATTTTCTAATGGATAATTGAAAATCTCTATTTAATTTCATTTTCTCATCGCAATCGAGTGAAATGGAGTAAATTTAAAATGGATCGTTTTTTTTGTTTCATTACAATTAAAAGAAATTTTTCGTTTTATTAGCTAATATATGGTAATGTTATAGTAGTAAGTTAAACATGGATTAAAATGTATTATTTATCCAATAATCGTGCAGATGCAATTTAACTTAATAGATCCGATATAGTTTTATAATGTAAGATAGTTTAGATTAATAAAAATGTTGCATGAAGTATATTACCTAGGTAATTATACCTTACGTGTGAGTTTTACAAGTTTAATACCAGTTTGCGCCCTCGAAAGATTCTAGAATTATGCTCCTCTGAAATTTCATTTTATATTTCTATGGCAACTCGAGATTATACCTAAATTCAATACAGTTTACGCACTCGCTTACGTTTCGTGATTCTCGATTATCCAAGGACCAGGGATTAAATCCTAAAACGATTGAACCGTATTCCACGACAAACACTATTTTTGTTTTATATCATTTCCGTTTCGTCGTTGTCGGCGTAAAGCGCAAATGTTGCATTGTTGCAGGGGCAACGCATACAGTTACATAACAATACACATCGAATGATAAAAAAGATCGAAAGAAAATTTGACGCCTTGTCGTTAAATCGATTTACGGTTAGCGATCGGAAAGTTACGCAAACAGAACGAATGAGAGATTCGAATAAATTAGATCGATGGGCAATATTTGTTGATAATCCATATCGTGATATCGACTTTTATTTATCGACTAGATAGTATCCATAATAACTAAGTATAACATTGTATATTTTCAAACGTATTAATCAGATACTGAAAAAGTAAAAATTAAAATCATGATTATATCGTTACCTCTCGATCATAACCCAATAACCCTGAAAAATTTAAACCACGTGAAATTCTATCTTGGCTTAGGAATAAAGTAAACGTAATCCACGAAAGAAACACAAGTGGATTTAATTTTCTCGATTCAAGATCAGCGGTTCACATCAAAGAATGTGTGCACGGTATACACGACGGCTTTATTAAAGCCGCGCCTCGAGAGCTGCTGGTCTCTCTCTCTCTCTCTCTCTCTCTCTCTCTCTCTCTCTGGATATAGGACCGTTAATTATTTTACTCGTCTTGCGTGCACCGAGAGAAAACGCGCTCGTCGTTATCGTAACGACGACCGGAGGCCTCTGATTGAATGGAATCTTCGTAGGATGGTCCGCTTTTCTGGCTCGCTACGCTAATAAGGGCATTATCATAGAGAGAGGGAACGATGTGCCTTGAGGGTTCGAACTGGAGCACGTCTTAGAAATGCGAAGAACGTTCCAGTGGTACGACTGACCGCTTCGATTCTTACTACGCTTGAATCATCCGATCTTTTCCGTTGGGAAGGTACTATACTTATTTTTTCTCCTCCCCCTCCTCCTCATCCTCCTATTTTTCCTTTTCCTTCTACGACTGTTTATTCAAATTTCATGGATTACACTGGACGATAATTTTAGTATATCCTATGCGCTGGTATTTCGATCAATCCTTTCTTATTCTTTTCTTCTTATTTATATTTATTTTACCTACTGAAGATACAGGGGGTTGCGGTAATAAGATGGTAAAGGGTATGCTTGCCTCGATTACGATGTAAACGTTTGTTTACGTATTCATTTGATGGATTGATTGTGTAACGTCGGTGCGTTATTAGATGCATTCCACTTTGCGATTTGTACACGGTCATTTAACAAATACTCGATCCCGCTGGCGTTCTACGCCGTGTAAACACGGCAAGGACATTATTTTAAACAGTCGAATTAAAATTAAGAAAATTTCTTTCCTGCATGTGGATTATAACATAAGATTGTAATAATCGCGTGGAGTAATTAAATGTAAAAATAAAAGAACATTCTGGAACAAATTAAATCTTCGCGGTATAAAAATAAAAATAGAATTGCCGAGGAGAATAGCGTTGAGGGTAATAAACTCGATCACAATACTCGCGCGATGACGATCGCGGGAGCAAAGATAAACCATAGTAGGCAAAACTAATAAAAGAGAATGACTGGTAAATGATCAGTGGAAGATATCAATTGATCGAGATGTACGACAATGAAGCCACGGGTAACAAAACAATTTGTGATTCAACAACCGTTGATGATGATCTAAAACTTGGTTCCGGTCAGAAGCTAATCTTTCATCGACTCTACATATACAGAAAAGAATCGTCCGATAAAAATCCGCAAGCTCTATCGAATCCAAATATCTTTCTATCGATCTGTTCCCAGATGTATAGCTATCCGGTTTACACGTCCTTTTCTCAGGGTTGTAATATGGAAAAAAAACAGATCAACACCAACAACAACAATAACAACAACGACAACAACAACAACGGAAGTTAAGTATACATTGTTCCATATGTTACTAGGTCGACTATACAGGATTACACGATCGGCGACACCTATAGGTGTTTTCTCTCCCACGGAGCATAAAATATAGCGATGCATATTCATTAGTCGAAATCGAGTAGGACGTTACCCGGAACGGTATATTTACGTATGTTTCTTTCAGAGTGATAATCCCAAGCTTACCGTCTCTCCGATCCTACTTCCTTCCTCGTTAATTTCTCCAGGATTTTATGGCTCGACAATGCTGCGGTTTTTGTTCGTCCGGTCGCTCGCTCACGAGTTATTAAGGTGGGTTTATTTATCGGATCGTTTGATCAATTTGACGTTCGATAATTCGAGATGTTCGTGACACTTTGTTTCCGTAATCGATTTACGAGAATTTCGATGGTTGTTACGGTGGGATGGAAATATTGCGAGAGGATAAAAATGAAGGAGACGTCGGTGTGGGGTCAATGGGATTTGGAAGAAGATGTTAAGCTTGAACGATGGGGTACTAAAATTACGAGTAATACGTTTCTATTTACGCGGCGTATAAAGTCATTAATTTCTAATGAAACGTTTATTTGCGCTCATCGCGGCTCGCGTTACACGCGCATTCGTTTAATTCGGTGGGAAAATGTTTTTAGCATTGAAACGTCGGTTGCGCGATAAATTTCCTAGGTGGATGTGAATAAATATTTTTCATACCGTGCCACTAATCTCGGTATTAGAGAATGCAAATGATTGAATTGGCTGAGTGGTCGAATCAATAACGTAGGTACGCCGTATCGAGTAAAATTAAACGACGAACAGAAACAGAGGGAAAGGAAGAAGGAGAAATAATGAATAATATTAAAGAATCAAAAGAAATATCTAATATAGATAATTGGTCCGTAAGAGAATTGTTGTCTCATCGCCAACTGCAGATTTGATTTTGTTGGCCTGGAACGAGTTGCTTATGTACCAGTCGCATAGGTTGCAATTGACAGGGTCGACGGTAAGTTGGTGATGCCACTACTGTGAAGTTCCAGTCCGATGAATGTATTACAGCTGGGGAAAGGCAAACGAGCTAGAGATACGTTGCAGGAGAGCGAGCGAGCGAGTGAGCGAGTGAGGAGGACGATGGCGGGGAGGGATGGGGGGATAGTATAGGGGGAAAGAGAAATGAGCCCCAGGGATTGTGCGATATCTGCAGTTGGGGTTAAACGTAAATATGTCTATATACCTGCAGATATTCCGAGTCGTTGAACGGCGCGATCAAGCTCGTAAACTCACTCTCGGGTAAAGACTGGTAAGGGAAGACTGCGAGAGATATACCGCTAAAGAGGAACAGTGATTAGAAACTTCCGAGAATACCGAATACCTCTTCCTACCCTATTCTCTCTTTCTCTCTCTCTAGCTTTGATAGTGGTTTATTATACGAATCATCGTTCCTACACTTCCTTTTTTACATTGTAACTTTCATTGTACCACTCCTCACCCTTGAATTTCGCATGCAGTCATGTTGTACTTTATTTAAATTTCTTCACCCGTATACTCATTGTGGTTTATCTATCCTTTCGTAACTCGCGCAATTTTTGGTATTTTATTATTATATCGCAACATTGGCAATGTCCACTTTACTTTTCAAAGATCGTGGTTATCCCTCGATTCCACTGATCGGCCATACAGACAATTTCTTTCCGTTGCATTTAACACCGTCGAATGCTCAGCTACTAACTCCTATTCATTGGGGATCCAACGAGCTAACCACATTCAAAGAAATCGGACGTGTATTAATAATGAACTCTCAGCTGCTGGGGGTTTCGGTATTTCAGCCACTTGGTTTAATGAGCCAATTAACAGCAATTTATTACCTTTCGGTACGAGTATCATCCTCGACTAGCCCGTCGTAATTACTCATTCGATGTAAATTTTTAAGATGAGAAAAAAAGGAGAATGTTAATAATAATCGTGCGCGCGCGCGCGAGAGAGAGAGAGAGAGAGAGAGAGAGAGAGAGAGAGAGGTGAGGGGGGAGGAGAGATAGCAAGAAAGAGGAACATGTAATTACTTTTAGGTAGGCTCGAACGCACGCGACAAAAACAAATCTTCGCACACGGCAATTCACCGTAATAACCAGGTATGTATTAAACCAATCGTTAAAACGTTCAAAGAATCAAGTACGCATTAGCATACGCGAGATTTTGAACGTTTAAAGAGAGTGAGAAAGAGAGAGAGAGAGAGAGAGAGAGGAAAAAAATGAAAGGAAAATATTTACATCGCGTGGGAGGTTTGGATATTCACTTGTAACATCATCGTGCATAATTTTCCGAGTTCCGAACTCTTTTGTTAGAGTTTGCAAATTTAAACGGGGAAGAAGCGTAAGAAGAAACAGAATAACCGCGTGGAATTCGCATTGTCTCGGTAAACTTTTCGTATCGGTTTAATCGATTCCCCGTTAAATTTTAAACAAGAGAATCGTCGATCGTATATATATATCGCCGATATTGATTTAGGAAAGGTACGTACGTATACTGCATACATACAATATCATTGCATTGGGATATAATCGATAGTCCTGATTGTGTATATAATTAAAGATTGATTTCTACTTCAATTAATATGTCGTGTATCGTGTAACGTTAAATTATTTACGCGAAACATTCAAGATTGAAATAGGGTTTTCATAAATACGCCCGAATGGAAAATGACATGCTAAACTAATTACACGGAGAATTTTCAAGTTACAGTACTACGTACAAATTGTGTCAATAAATAAAATTTACGTTGATATTTTAGTGGACGCTCCCTTCATATGGAAAGTATTAAATAACCTGTTTTCGGAGAGAAAGAGAGAGAGAGCGTTTACTCGTTTTATCAGTTCAACTTTGAAAATAAATTAATAATTAGTAATCATTTGAACACGCAATATCCGCTAAAGTTTCGGTTGTTTACATTATCAGAGATCACCGAGAGAGTCAGGTTGTCAAAAGTGTAGGAGAGAGCCAAAGAATAAAGTATGTTTGTAAATATACGAATGTTGAAAATTTGAAAACGCGTGGGATTTTAGTCAGGATTCTCGCAAGCTCGCACGAGAGAGGTAGAGGCACTTCAAAGCCGAAGTAACGAGGAGAGAAAATCTCGAGCGAGAGTTACGAGATCCGAGTCGTAGCTCCTTATTCTTCCTCGCACGCGTCCCTCCGAGGATTACCTAAGCATCCGGGAAAGGTGCGAGTACAAAGCTTGTCCGAACCCAAACAAAGGAACGAACGCGAAAAGGAGATCAAACAAGAGAACGGGAAATAAAAATAGAGAAGATTAAAGGTAACGTAGCGAGTTACTCGCTCGCTCTGGTTAATGCAGTTGTAAATGTCAATCGCATACCTCGTATATTACATATATGTGTAATATATGCACACACCAAAGGGAATAACGAAAAAGGATCTCGAATGTAAGAATAATGTTGAACAAAGTACTTTTTATCGACTTTGTTGACCCTCTCCAAGCGTATGGAATATATAAATATAAGGCGCATATTCAATCTCAATAATATATTGAGTTATATGAATATATGCTGCAGATATTTTAAATCGACGAAAAAAAGTAATACTTGAAGCGTTTCGAATATTTATCTAATTTAATAAAAAAAATCGTTATAAATTTCGTAACGGTGATCGCGGACACGGAGTTTTGTTTACAAACAAGTTACATACCTCCTCGACAACCGGGAAAGATAAAGAGAACCAAATAAATTGAAAATAAAGAAAAACACACACACACACACACACGCACACACAATTACTCAAGTATTTTATATTCCATCTTGAAGGTTCTTCCTTATTATTATTCTTTGAGGAAAGCGAATAATTCTCCGGATTTTCCAAGAACGCGAGATATTTTGAATAGTCCATCGAAGGCAATGCGTTATAACCCATTCGGTTAATTCATCAACTCCGGCCAAGTTCCGTGAATCTCACGTAGAAAACAAATAACTGTGAGGTTCCGAAAAAAAGAAGAAAAAAATAAATGAAAGAAAGAAATACGAAGAACGTAACAAAGAGCAGGCGCAAGTAGCAACGGCAGCGGCAGCGGCAGCAGCAGCAGCGGCAGTAAGAAACAAAAGAACCACAAAAGAGGGAGAGAGAGAGAGAGAGCGAGCGAGAGAGAGGAAAGAATGAAATGTGTGCACACGTGTGTAACGTGTGGGGCGATCCTCGTCGGCAACTTGCCAGACGCTCCTCAGGCCTGTTAGGGTCCTGCAAAGTCTAGACTAATTACCTACATACCAACGCGCTCTCCCCGAGACGTGTTTCACGTCCGACGTGCGCCTTCTCTTTTCTACTTCTTCTTATTCTTCTTCTACTTCTACTTCTACTTCTACTTCTACTTCTGCTTCTCTTTCCACCTTTACCTCGCGTCGCGCGATAATTCCCTGGAGAATCAGAGAGAGAGAAAGAGAAAGAGAGAGAGAGAGAGAGAGAGAGAGAGAGAGATAGGGGTATACCGGACACCAAGATTAAGGTCATAATCGCCATGAGTTGGCTGGGAATTCACAGAGCCCAACGAAACACGGATATATCGTTTGTTTGCCTAGGTGTATACCTTACTTTTAAATTAATCGAGGTACGCTTGTTTCCGTTAATATTTCGGTTACATAGTCGTGTCAACTATTTTTTTACCGAGATTCTTTTTTTAAACATCGTTTTTCACAACTGGAAATTTCTTTATGAGAATATCGAATTAACGAGAGAAGTAAACGAGCACTTATGGGAAGATCAACTAAACTTCGTATTAAATATATATTTATTTTATACATTTACAATTATAACGAATCAATGAGGAAATTAATATTTTAATTGATCGTGTTGGATATAGACGTACATGCATATATAAGCAGAAGGTTGTTGTCAATTACAACCTCAATTTCTGTGCGTATTCATCTTTCAGTTTTTCTTAAGTTAATTATTAGTGAAATTAAGAAGCTTTAAATTAAATTAATTGACGAATAGAAAATATAATATCATTAATTATACATGTATTCGGTAATTAAGAGTGATACTTCTGTAACCTCTATTAATTAACAGTGTATTTGAAGAGAATGACAAATACTCATCGTGACGTTGCTATTTAATTACAAGTTTTATGGTTAACTCGTCAAATGCTACGTGGGTGACAATAAACCCGTATACATAATTTCGGTTAGACCACAATTTTTAAAAGAAATTCAGTATTGTTTTTGTATATTAACTCACGGTTTAAAATCTACTGAAAAACGCCCAATATATAAATTTAAACAAAATTTTATATAATAATCCTATGGCTAATTTAAAAGATAAATTATATAATGACATTATTTGTTAGTATTACAAGTTATAATAAAGCAATTTAATAGGTTCTAACAAGTTAAATGTAAATTTTTGTTCTGAATCGATTATATGATGGAACAGTTGGTTTCTTTACTTTGCATTTGTTACTCGAACACGTAATAGGATCGAACGCACGAAGAACACAGAAAGATAAAAATATCAAAAAAATATAAATGTTTGCAGCGTGGAAGTTAATATATTTGAAATAAATCACACAAGATTAAGATTCTCGGTGTTATCCGTTTCATTTAGCTTTTTAATACGTTACACCGTGACATTCGTATATTAGTCTAATTGAATTTTACGATGTGAGTATATATATAAATATTCGAAAAGGGATCGAAACGCATTATAATGAAATATCAAGGTAGTATATTACAATATTTAATACCGAAAAAAACTAGCTATCATACTAGTTTCATAAGTCAAAGGTATTTTGAAGAAACAACCTGCAATTTAAAGGGAGTTGCGTAACGGGAATGTATATAGTTGAATACCCATTGAACACGAGGTTATAAATTTGAAATAATACATAAAGAGGAGAAATAAAAGTACGAAAGAAGAGAGATCATTTAGTAGCAGTGAGTTCCTTATCTATTACCACCATAACATTATGTTTCAATTATAAAGCGCCAGGAGAGTGAGAGAGAGAGAGAGAGGAGACGGTGAAACCAGCTTTTATCTACTTTATCTCTTTGCTAATTCATCAGCCAGAGCTAGAGGAATACATTACTTTCGAAGAGCAAGTTAGCAGAAATTCTCGAGTTTACGATCTGCGCGGGCCAAAAGTTACTTTGTCCCCAGGTTTGACGAGCTCGGAACGACATTCCACGTCTCGTAAAAGGAGCGAGGCGTTAACACACAAAAATTCCGTAATTTTAATTCTTCCAATTTACCTGCTCGGGTGCTATAATTCATTCCTTGGGTTTACCCAAGATTTACAAGACGTAAATGCCACTTTAATCTTGACTCTCGATGCTCGTCAATTTTTGACGTTACTCCACGCTCGAGATACCTACCTTACCGATCGACCTCTATACACGCGGGTTCTACCAGTGTTTACACGAGTAATTACTTTGTTGACGCATACACCTATACGGCCTCGACCTAACTTACCTTCTCGCGCGCATCATTATGCTTTTCTGCAAACTGTCGCCCGACTCGATAACGTTATTTCTAACGTGAAAATAACTTTGGTTAAGGTTAAACTTCATTTACCTCATTTTAATAACAAGATGTAATACAATTACCACAACAGTCTACGTAATGTGCACCCCGTATATAATAATTAAAAAGAAGTCAAACCGAACCATTGGTATACAAATTTATAAAAAAATTATTTTCATTGCAAAATTATTAAAATTTACAAATATTTAAAGCTAAATTTAACATTGCAATGTGAATAATGGTTTATTTTAAAACGCTTGCAAATTTTACTATTTAATGTATAGCGGTTTCTTGAGAATGTTTTATCTAAAGGAAAAATTAATTTAATGGCTTATTTGAAGATGATTGAAATTACTTTATTTATGTGTTGGTGAGTTTAAAATTTGTGTACATAAATTTTGAAAAGACTTTTCGTTTAAAAATGGTCGATCGTTAACCACTACGTAATTTTGTTACACTGATGTATTCATTTAATGTCCAAATAGAATTTATAAATAATGTTATTTACCGGGCTTATACTCGAATCAATGTAAGATTTCAGCGTTTGTTAGTCTGTTCAATCACGGCCATTTAATAATAAATTGTATGAAGTAATCTAGCTAGTAAATTAGTAAATCGGTAGGCAAAATTACTGCAGTTGGACATTTGAAAACATCAGTTGAAGTATATACTTGAGCTATATTATAACTCGCGAGTATAAACTATGTTGCATTATAGTGCATTGAAGAACGAGATCGATTTTCGAACTGCTTATCACGAAAGATAAAACATCACGAAAGATTTTTATTTGAAATTAGACAAATATCTCTGTCTCACTTATAATAGTGAGATTGAAACGAATAATAAAATCCTAAAATTGAATTAATTGACGTTTTATTAGAGTAATGCCCAATTGTTTATGATAAACTAAGTTAGGTACACCGTGACATTTCGTATATTAGTCTAATTGAATTTACGATGCAGTATATATATATAATATTCGAAAAGCGTGATCCCCCCCCGCAACGCATTATAATGAAATATCAAGGTAGCTATATTACAATATTTAATACCGAAAAAAAACTAGCGTCATACTAAGTTTCATAAGTCAATGGTATTTGGCAAGAAACAACCTGCCCAATTTAAAGGAGGTTGCGTAACGGGATATGTATATAGTTGAATACCCATTGAACACGAGGTTATAATTTTGAACTAATACATAAAGAGGAAGAAATAACCAAGTACGAAGAAGAGTAGATCATTTAGTAGCAGTGAGTTCCTTTCTATCTACCACCATAACAATTATGTTTCAATTTCTAAGAGCGCCAGGAGAGTGAGAGAGAGAGAGAGAGAGGAGATTGCGAGGAGACGTGTTTGAAACAGCTTTTATCTACTTTATCTCTTTGCTAATTCATCAGCCAGAGCTAGAGGAATACATTACTTTCGAAGAGCAAGTTAGCAGAATTCTCGAGTTTACGATCTGCGCGGGCCAAAAGTTACTTTGTCCCCAGGTTTGACGAGCTCGGAACGACATTCCACGTCTCGTAAAAGGAGCGAGGCGTTAACACACAAAAATTCCGTAATTTTAATTCTTCCAATTTACCTGCTCGGGTGCTATAATTCATTCCTTGGGTTTACCCAAGATTTACAAGACGTAAATGCCACTTTAATCTTGACTCTCGATGCTCGTCAATTTTTGACGTTACTCCACGCTCGAGATACCTACCTTACCGATCGACCTCTATACACGCGGGTTCTACCAGTGTTTACACGAGTAATTACTTTGTTGACGCATACACCTATACGGCCTCGACCTAACTTACCTTCTCGCGCGCATCATTATGCTTTTCTGCAACTGTCGCCCGACTCGATAACGTTATTTCTAACGTGAAAATAACTTTGGTTAAGGTTAAACTTCATTTACCTCATTTTAATAACAAGATGTAATACAATTACCACAACAGTCTACGTAATGTGTCACCCGTATATAATAATTAAAAAGAAGTCAAACCGAACCATTGGTATACAAATTTATAAAAAAATTATTATCATTGCAAAATTATTACAATTTACAAATATTTAAAGCTAAATTTAACATTGCAATGCGAATAATGGTTTATTTTAAAACGCTTGCAAATTTTACTATTTAATGTATAGCGGTTTCTTGAGAATGTTTTATCTAAAGGAAAAATTAATTTAATGGCTTATTTGAAGATGATTGAAATTACTTTATTTATGTGTTGGTGAGTTTAAAATTTGTGTACATAATTTTGAAAAGACTTTTCGTTTAAAAATGGTCGATCGTTAACCACTACGTAATTTTGTTACACTGATGTATTCATTTAATGTCCAAATAGAATTTATAAATAATGTTATTTACCGGGCTTATACTCGAATCAATGTAAGATTTCAGCGTTTGTTAGTCTGTTCAATCACGGCCATTTAATAATAAATTGTATGAAGTAATCTAGCTAGTAAATTAGTAAATCGGTAGGCAAAATTACTGCAGTTGGACATTTGAAAACATCAGTTTAAGTATATACTTGAGCTATATTATAACTCGCGAGTATAAACTATGTTGCATTATAGTGCATTGAAGAACGAGATCGATTTTCGAACTGCTTATCACGAAAGATGAAACATCACGAAAGATTTTTATTTGAAATTAGACAAATATCTCTGTCTCACTTATAATAGTGAGATTGAAACGAATAATAAAATCCTAAAATTGAATTAATTGACGTTTTATTAGAGTAATGCCCAATTGTTTATGATAAACTAAGTTAGGGACCCCGTTAACGCACTCTAGTTCGTGAAAAATATTTTGAAAAAGATGTACAAGAGTGCGCAAGGTAATTACACGATTGCAATATCGATTATCCAGTTGAAGAAATCGTGAGGCCGAATGTAACGAATAAGTCAATACACACGTCTTTCAATCGATCAATCGATCAAAAATGCGAGCCTACGGTTAATAACAGGTATTACCGAGGAAATTGACGAGTTGTAATAATAACTCGAGTGAGACTGCATAATCGGTAAAGTAGAACTTTCCTACGAGAGAAAAGAAACGGTAACTCTACGAGACAGCTGTAAACGCTTTTAACGATTGCAATTAATAATGAGGGGGAGAAAGAGAAAGAGCGAGAAGGAGCGAGAAGGAGCGATAAGGAGCGAGAAGGGGAGAGAGAATCTTGGACCTAGTGTCGCGAGAAGCTTTTCAAGGAGTTTAGTTCACGTCGTAAAGAAAAAGGAAATCCGAGCTTTTATTACCTTGGGTAAAGCGGCTTGTCTAACTCTACAGAATTGTCCAAGTTCTCCTTGCTTTCTGTTATAACTATGGCCAAGATGGTTTCACACTAACAATTGAATACCGTTCATTCGATTTCGTGGGCAATAAAAGTGCTGCGGGGGCGGCGGGAGGGAGGTGCCGGGAGGTACGGAGAGTAAAAAAAGGAGAGGCGCGCGACTCCCTGAAATTCAATGGAGTTTAATCGGTATGCACACTTAAACTTTTTAACAGATATCGAAAATTCAATTTTACCTTTAGAATTGTTATTTCAGTGATTGAATCTTTATTCTAAGGTAAATTGCTCGCTTCTTTTAAAACGAGATTCGAGTATTTCAATAGCGAATCCCATTCGAATTTACATTATTTAATATATATCTAGCGTTTTCAAAGCTTAATATTCAAAGCTTCTCTTTGCGAAACTACCTTCCTTCTCTCTCTCTCTCTCTCTCTCTCTCTCTCTCTCTTTCTAATGTAATTTACGAACGAGTTAAACGTCGAAAAGGGGACTCGTTTACCGAGCCGTTAATCTATGTAAAATTAAGCGTCGTCATTAGCTTTCGAATAATTAATAATTGGCGAGTAACGTTTGGATACGAGCGTATTTTCGTTTACTACTTTCTCGGGTAACATTACACGGTTAATCAAACTAGTTAGACGAAACTCCTCGTAAGCATTGACACGTGATCATTATAGAAGGGACGACTCGGGAAAATTCGCTCGAGATGATCCTTCTCTCCTCGTATACATAGATAACTTCATTTATTAATCGGGAGTAGTAGGGGTGGTAGTGGAAGTGGAAGTGGAAGTGGAAGTTCGCGAGAGGACGATCCTCAGTGCCACCTGCACGCGCCTTCCTCATGCCCCCCCCCCCCGGACCCTGCAGAATTCATCAAGTTTGAGTTTGTCTAAGCATCCATATAGCTCTAACGAGCAAACACGCCAATTACATCGGACTCCCGGATAATTCATGAACCAGTCACACGTCCCCGTCTATTTTATGGATTACACCACTTTTACCTTCCAACCTGACAAACTTCGGTACCTCTCTTTTTTACCAGGAATTACCTTTATTCCCAATCCCACCTTTTCAGGTGAATTGTAAAGCGAAAGAATTTTCTTGTAAAACTCACCGATCGTTCGATTAAAATTTACAAATATTTAAAGCTAAATTTAACATTGCAATGTGAATAATGGTTTATTTTAAAACGCTTGCAAATTTTACTATTTAATGTATAGCGGTTTCTTGAGAATGTTTTATCTAAAGGAAAAATTAATTTAATGGCTTATTTGAAGATGATTGAAATTACTTTATTTATGTGTTGGTGAGTTTAAAATTTGTGTACATAAATTTTGAAAAGACTTTTCGTTTAAAAATGGTCGATCGTTAACCACTACGTAATTTTGTTACACTGATGTATTCATTTAATGTCCAAATAGAATTTATAAATAATGTTATTTACCGGGCTTATACTCGAATCAATGTAAGATTTCAGCGTTTGTTAGTCTGTTCAATCACGGCCATTTAATAATAAATTGTATGAAGTAATCTAGCTAGTAAATTAGTAAATCGGTAGGCAAAATTACTGCAGTTGGACATTTGAAAACATCAGTTTAAGTATATACTTGAGCTATATTATAACTCGCGAGTATAAACTATGTTGCATTATAGTGCATTGAAGAACGAGATCGATTTTCGAACTGCTTATCACGAAAGATAAACATCACGAAAGATTTTTATTTGAAATTAGACAAATATCTCTGTCTCACTTATAATAGTGAGATTGAAACGAATAATAAAATCCTAAAATTGAATTAATTGACGTTTTATTAGAGTAATGCCCAATTGTTTATGATAAACTAAGTTAGGGACCCCGTTAACGCACTCTAGTTCGTGAAAAATATTTTGAAAAAGATGTACAAGAGTGCGCAAGGTAATTACACGATTGCAATATCGATTATCCAGTTGAAGAAATCGTGAGGCGAATGTAACGAATAAGTCAATACACACGTCTTTCAATCGATCAATCGATCAAAAATGCGAGCCTACGGTTAATAACAGGTATTACCGAGGAAATTGACGAGTTGTAATAATAACTCGAGTGAGACTGCATAATCGGTAAAGTAGAACTTTCCTACGAGAGAAAAGAAACGGTAACTCTACGAGACAGCTGTAAACGCTTTTAACGATTGCAATTAATAATGAGGGGGAGAAAGAGAAAGAGCGAGAAGGAGCGAGAAGGAGCGATAAGGAGCGAGAAGGGGAGAGAGAATCTTGGACCTAGTGTCGCGAGAAGCTTTTCAAGGAGTTTAGTTCACGTCGTAAAGAAAAAGGAAATCCGAGCTTTTATTACCTTGGGTAAAGCGGCTTGTCTAACTCTACAGAATTGTCCAAGTTCTCCTTGCTTTCTGTTATAACTATGGCCAAGATGGTTTCACACTAACAATTGAATACCGTTCATTCGATTTCGTGGGCAATAAAAGTGCTGCGGGGGCGGCGGGAAGGGAGGTGCCGGGAGGTACGGAGAGTAAAAAAAGGAGAGGCGCGCGACTCCCTGAAATTCAATGGAGTTTAATCGGTATGCACACTTAAACTTTTTAACAGATATCGAAAATTCAATTTTACCTTTAGAATTGTTATTTCAGTGATTGAATCTTTATTCTAAGGTAAATTGCTCGCTTCTTTTAAAACGAGATTCGAGTATTTCAATAGCGAATCCCATTCGAATTTACATTATTTAATATATATCTAGCGTTTTCAAAGCTTAATATTCAAAGCTTCTCTTTGCGAAACTACCTTCCTTCTCTCTCTCTCTCTCTCTCTCTCTCTCTCTCTCTTTCTAAATGTAATTTACGAACGAGTTAAACGTCGAAAAGGGGACTCGTTTACCGAGCCGTTAATCTATGTAAAATTAAGCGTCGTCATTAGCTTTCGAATAATTAATAATTGGCGAGTAACGTTTGGATACGAGCGTATTTTCGTTTACTACTTTCTCGGGTAACATTACACGGTTAATCAAACTAGTTAGACGAAACTCCTCGTAAGCATTGACACGTGATCATTATAGAAGGGACGACTCGGGAAAATTCGCTCGAGATGATCCTTCTCTCCTCGTATACATAGATAACTTCATTTATTAATCGGGAGTAGTAGGGGTGGTAGTGGAAGTGGAAGTGGAAGTGGAAGTTCGCGAGAGGACGATCCTCAGTGCCACCTGCACGCGCCTTCCTCATGCCCCCCCCCCCGGACCCTGCAGAATTCATCAAGTTTGAGTTTGTCTAAGCATCCATATAGCTCTAACGAGCAAACACGCCAATTACATCGGACTCCCGTGATAATTCAATGAAACCAGTCACACGTCCCCGTCTATTTTATGGATTACACCACTTTTACCTTCCAACCTGACAAACTTCGGTACCTCTCTTTTTTACCAGGAATTACCTTTATTCCCAATCCCAACCTTTTCAGGTGAATTGTAAAGCGAAAGAATTTTCTTGTAAAACTCACCGATCGTTCGATCAAAATTGACTGCGAAACGTACCTGCAACAGAAATATCAAACAATCCATCAGAAAACCTGCTGCAAAATTAACTAACTTCCTTACTTCAAATGTGAAAAATTAGGTTATTTACGTACTAAAATTTTGTTTATTTATATAATAAATATATCAACGTGAAGTATTAGTAAACTGTAAAGCATTGAAATATATTAAAAAATAATATTTATTTTTAGTAATTGATGATTATCATTACCGGATAAGTTGATCAATAATAATAAATATTTATAATGTATTTATGAGGTATTATTTTTGTTTGATAAAAAAAGTTATTATTGAACTTTGCGATTCCACAAAGTGAATAAAAATATTTGTATAATATTAGCTGATTCGTTTTAACTTATTTTTTGTCCAAGAATAAAAAATCTGTTATTGGGTAAAATATGTAACTAGTAAGCAATAGAAAAGAAGTGGAGTAAAGTAATTAAAGTAAAATGAAATTCGGAAAATGCAAAGTGTCGAGTGACGGGTGAAAGTTTATCTAAAATCTTGTTAAATAAACGACGTAAGATCAATGGTTTAAAATTTGGCGTGAGGCCATTCATCCGGGTTGCCGATCATCGGCTCGTTAAAACGCGTTAGACTACAACGGTTTTTCGAGGAGGATAATCACCGAGGTTACGAGGCACAGCTCTCGAGATGACAGGCGCTCATCGAGTCAGGTCACCGGTGTGCGTCCGCGAGCTCTCCTCGACGCCATTAGCAATAATTCCACCGAAGAGCGAGAGATACGCCGATGCATTAGCGCGTTGGCGCGAACTAACGGAGCTAAATTAATGGACACGTGCGTACGGTAGCCAAACGGGAACTCTCTCGATAACTTCCTTTTTAACGACAACTACTAAATGTTTGTTTAACTCGATAGGAGGAGCATCATCGACAATTTCAATATTGTGCCTACCGATAACCATTGTGCATTTCGAATGCATGGTAAATGATTCAAATTTCAAAGGTGGAAAAATCATTTTATTTTTAAATCCTTTGCTTTACGCGATTTAACGATAACGCTAAATAATCAAACATCCGGAGCTTCCAATGGATTGAATTCTTAAATATTTTGTCTTTTTACATTTTCAAATAGTGCAGCATCCTTCTTGGTCCAATATTTTTGTAATGAAAGTAAGTGATTCTCGTAAGCAAAAACGATCAATCTAAAAATGTTAACAATTACAATTTTTCTCATTTCGAAAAACTTCTCGGTCAATTACAGTTTTGTTTTTTTTACAACCATAATTACCGTTATGATTAATTGTAATTATAATTAAAGGAAGCATGTATTGTAAATTAAAAATTTTTTCATCTTCTTAATTGGACATACTTTCCATTTTAAGGAAATTGTTTCACTATAACGTAGAATATTAAATTTTTGACCTATTTTCGTGTGTCCTTGTTACAATATTTAACTAATCAAAGTAAAACTAAACGTACCTTGCTTTTTCAATTTATATTTTGATTTACAAATGTTTAAATGTAAACTGTGAGAAAGAAATGTTTCAGACAATTGACGTTTCTTAATGGTTTATAAGAGATGATAACTTAAATACGAGCAATTGAAATATCACTTGTCAACAGTTAAATTATTTCTTACTTCCTAAAATCTTAATTGTTAATACATTGTTAATACATTGAAGTAGTATTATTTTATTATAAATCAATGTCGATTTATAATAAAAAAATGCATCATTTCTTTGTCACAAATATTTCGTTATATCAGTGTACGTTTACTCATGTTCTAAATGTACTGTTTTAGACATTCTTAACAATATTAAGAAATCATAAAAACACAAACAGGCAGATACGTACAAAGATATGGATTACTAATGCATATTACTAATTTAAGAGCTTTGCGCTTGATTTAGCACTTCCAATATATATATATATGGGAGATTCCATGTGAAGTGATCCAGGTAAAAAATAGAATTTTGTTTTAATGTATGGAATCAGTAGAAAACTACTTGAATAGAGTGCAGCTAAATTTTTAGACCTAAATTTCAATTAGTACCAGAGCTGTAACCAATCAAAAAATCGAATTTTTTTGAAAAAAATGACTTATTGACCATTTTTATCACTAAATAACTCAAAATCTAACAATTTTTTCTTATATACATTAAATTTGAAAAAGTTTATAAATTTCAAGAAGAATCTGTTGAAATATTTCACTTATTAGTTTAACATATTGAATATAGTTATAATTAATAAAAACCTTTGTAGTAAAAAAAAGGGTTGTGTGATCAAAAATATTTTATCCATCCAAAAATCTAATTCATCGATGATTAATTACCTTCAAAATGATGCAAAGTTTGAGTGCGGCAGAGCATTTCAGACAAAGTTATGGTGTTTTTAGTCAAATTTCATAAAAAAAGAGAGCGAATGCATTTTATGAAGAAAACAGACTAACCGGATACTTGCATTCAAACAACATGGCACTATTATTCTTCAATAATACTAAAATATACTATTTAATGTTAGTTACTGATACTTTTCAATCTTTAAGCTGCTTACAAACACAAAGCAGTAGGTATAATCAGTTATACCTGTTACATAATTGGATTTATTGGAATTTTAATAAGTTTCAGGTATTTATTCAATTATATAACAGGTATAACTGCTTATACCTACTATTTTGTGTTTGTAAGCGGCTTAAAGATTGAAAAGTATCAGTAACTAACATTAAATAGTATATTTTAGTATTATTGAAGAATAATAGTGCCATGTTGTTTGAATGCAAGTATACGGTTACTCTGTTTTTTTCATAAAATGCATTTGCTCTCTTTTTTTAAGAAATTTGACTAAAAACACCATAACTTTGTTTGAAATTTTCTGCGCACTCAAACTTTGCACCATTTTGAAGGTAATTAATCATCGATGAATTAGATTCTTGGATGGATAAAATATTTTTGATCGTACAACCCTTTTTTTTACTACAAAGGTTTTTATTAATTATAACTACATTCAATGTGTTAATCTAATATAAATGAAATATTTCAACAGATTCTTCTTGAAATTTATAAACTTTTTCAAATTTAATGTATATAAGAAAAAATTGTTAGATTTTGAATTATTAAGTGATAAAAATGGCCAAAAAGTCATTTTTTTCAAAAAATTCGATTTTTTGATTGGTTACAGCTCTGGTACTAAATGAAATTTAGGTCTAAAAATTTAGCTACACTCTATTCAAATAGTTTTCTACTGATTCCATACATTAAAACAAAATTCTATTTTTTACCTGGATCACTTCACATGGAATCACCCATATATATATATATATATATATATTACCCAGGACATATATTTATTAATATTATTACACAAAGTATATTACAATACTAAGTTATTATGTTAATTTTGGAAAATTTTCGGTAAATTCGTTGAATCTGTCGAATTTAATATCGAAATTCATATTAACAGAACTTATACGTTATTGAATGAAATACAAAAATATCGAACTATTACGCAAAAGGTTGTCTATGGATATTAATAGATTAATCGGTCAAGAAAAGGACGTGCGCGATTATCCTACAATCATCGAAATCTCATCATTCTTAACTCTCATTCTTAATTTGATGTGGTGTAGATGATCTTACTAAAACAAAAATATATTTGACACTAATAATTTTGTGAACGTATTTATTTTATTTTGTACTTTGTCACAAACGACGTGCTAGGATTATATTATTTATTGCAACTCAGCATACGGCAAGAAGATGAAATAAACATTTGCTCGACGTTCTTACCGAGCGCTCAACGACAATATAACGATTGCTTTGGCTTGATAACTGCGAGATAATTCATTAATTAATTAATAATTTAATTTACTTTCTAATCTTTTGTTTTTTTTCTTTCAGTTCATGCTTCGTTGGGTCATATTATTTTTTTACGAAATAATAATTACCACGGTCTATGTAATTAAAGACTTGGTAACTATTCGCGGAGATCGTACGCTGCCGATCATTACGCTCGCGAGTAATTTACTCTATATTCGCACAAAAGTGGTTACGCGTCTCTTAAATGATAAAGTATTGTTTGGACGCCACCGAGTATTCGATACTCGAATTCGTTTGGGGACGGAGGACGGATAAGTACATTAGAAACCCGGCCACCACACACGTGCACGCGCCAAAACCGATTTATTTCGCTTTGAACTCGTCTACTTGACCTTTCTTCGCATTTTCAGCTCGAACAATGTGGTATATGCACGTGCGCTCGCGCGATCTTGTAGATCGTAAAATCTCTAGTTAAGTGAACCTCTTGCGATGTTTCCTTTTTTTTTTCGCAATTCGTTAAGTGTTTTTATTATCGTTTGTTTACAGTTGTACGTACAAATTCGAAGGTTTATTTTATTATCGTCGTTGCATAATCGCAAGAAGAAGAGGAGGAGGAGGAGAAATGTGAGGTAAAGTATCTAAATGAGAAAGTATATGTATCTAGTGAGGCGAATTAAAGGAGAATCCAATGTGTGCATAGAGATACATAGATTGAGAAGAAGATCGCGAGTCACACGCGGCACAATAACGGGTTGGCATATAATTGACTGGAGGGACTCTCGTCTCGGTAGAAACAATTACCAAGGCGGCGTAATTGGGTGAGGCCCCTACTGCCCCACTCATTGTCGAATGGTATATACGAACGTTTTGTCGCGAGGTTAATTGTACCGAGTGTGTGTGTGGGAAAGGATTTACTCTCCTTACCCTAGTACAATTGTCTGCTAGCTGGCTGGGTTGCTGGCTTTTTCCTCCTTTAATTGGCGACAGATCGCAAATATTTATGGAAATAATAACTACGCGAACCCGGAATACCGTTACCGTTATACCTGTTTGTTTTCCCATTTTCATTCGTTTGTTGTTCTTCGGATAACGGTAGCCATGCGTATTACTCCCACTTTTTTTACTTTTTATTTTTAACGTGAGCTTTTTTTTCCGTTTGTTAATTGGATCGGCTCGCTGGATTGGGAATCGCGATATTAAGGTGCTACTATTCACAAACCTAACCATGCATTTTGTTTCTACAACTATATTTTAATATCAAATGGTGTGACGTGAGACAACATTTTTCGTTTTCGTAAAAAAGAAAAAATCTAGTTAAGGGAACAAGCCTGGGTTAAAATTTAAAAAAAGGTAATTAATTTTAACAATTAATAATTTTTTTTATAACAATTAAAACCATTTCTTCAATTTTTAATTAAATTACATTATTATTAACTTTTATTTCAATTTTTTTAGCCAATTTATATGTAAGATAACTATATTAATTAATTTTGTTTATTCTTTTCCATAATGGACTTACCGCAGGATATCTCAGGAATCACTTTATCGAATAAGCTGAACAGTAACTTTTAAATATGATTTTAATCCATTTGAATGGAACAAAATGTGTCAAAGTTGTAATAAAAAAATTATTCTTACCAAATTATTTTAAAAATTCAAAAATTGTGGAAAACACAGCTAAATCATTTTTTAAAATAAATATTTAGACTTTTATTGAAATTTTGTTCCATTCAAGTGGATTAAAATTAAAAATATTATTAATATTTAGTACTGTTAAAATTTCAGTTTCAAAAATTTTAAATAAAAGTTTATAATAATATAATCACGAGAAAACTGTAGAAATACGTAGAAAACTAATTTATACTTTGTTTTTTTATGTTATAAACAGAAACATCGCACTGTTACCTCCAATCAGTCCATTAATTTCAAATATATCTTAAATTACTATTGATTGTTGAAAATTTATCGATCTTCCCGAGTCAAATAAGAAAAGGACAGGTGAAGAAAACTTCTAACACATTCTTTCCCTTTTGTAACATTTCAGTGGTCAATGCCACCCTCTTCAGACTGTGTAAAAAATTTTATTTTTAAATAAAACTGTACAACTCAGAAAAAATAGAAAAAATATAAGAAAGTAGGAAATTATAATATACCTTTTGATATAAATACTAATGAAAAAAACCACCGAGTGATAAAATCAAACCAACGACATGAATACTTAAATTAGATTTTTATGTAGTATAGAAATGTATGAATTATCCGGTTAAGCAAAAATATAATTTTCGTATTTAATATAGATTTTCTTTTGGTATTTTACATTAACTCGGCATGTTATCGACTTAAAAACGTAATGCACACGTATAATTTATTTATATTTGGATTTCTGCTACGGTAACAATGAAAATTATTCCATCCGTTTAAAACACGGGTACGTAAAGTTGAATAAAATAAATCGTTTGTTTTTATCATTTCTGTCCGCAGATTTCTATATAAAAAACGAAAATCAGATTAACATTTTTAACCAAGCCGGATGGTCATTTTTCTGAGACGAGGAGTAGACTTCGAGCACGTGTTTCGTTTAACAATTTGTACGACACTGGCTCTACAATATTGTATGCATGAGAAGCAATTTATATTCTTAGTTTTATAGTGTACAATTGCAACTGACTACATTATCAGCAATACTTTATTATATTCGTAATTATTACAATCCTTGAATATCACAAGGTACAATCGGTGCAGTATACATTTTTAATCTACATATATAAAAATATTATTAAAATGTAAACATCGACGTCTGGAACGCGGAAAATGAGCAATCTTTTGAATGTTGCTCTCGTTGTCGTCATTGTTGTAATAAATCGTGTGGTACTATTTTTTGTACATTCCCCTAAGAAAGTTTTTCATGGCTTCATTGGACAGTCATTGCACTCTGTAACGTAACTAAAGTTATAGAAACCCGCGGCGATACGCAAATCCATAAGACGCATACAGGCCTATTTGTGTGAGGTAAGCTCGACAATTTCTTTCTCATTCATCGATTGAGGTGTATCTCTCGTCGATAGACAGTTCACACTACTTATGCTTACAAGTGTAACTTGTATTACGTGTAAAATGCGTGAGAATTGTACTTTTTATTAAATTTTTGAAAAAAATCTGAACGCCACGCCCTTAGGCATGTTTTAAACAGTATACTCAAATTTTTTCCGATTATTAAAATTGTAATTTAATTATGATTTTCGCGTTGAAAATTCATACCGTTTTAGATAAATAATTACCGACCGAAAATCGTTTATTCATTTATTATATTTATTTTTTCTTAAAAAATCAAAACGCCATGCCCTGGCTTTTGTTTTAAACTACCTATATTAATTTTGTTTATTCTTTTCCATAATGGACTTACCGCAGGATATCTCAGGAATCACTTTATCGAATAAGCTGAACAGTAACTTTTAAATATGATTTTAATCCATTTGAATGGAACAAAATGTGTCAAAGTTGTAATAAAAAAATTATTCTTACCAAATTATTTTAAAAATTCAAAAATTGTGGAAAACACAGCTAAATCATTTTTTAAAATAAATATTTAGACTTTTATTGAAATTTTGTTCCATTCAAGTGGATTAAAATTAAAAATATTATTAATATTTAGTACTGTTAAAATTTCAGTTTCAAAAATTGTAAATAAAAGTTTATAATAATATAATCACGAGAAAACTGTAGAAATACGTAGAAAACTAATTTATACTTTGTTTTTTATGTTATAAACAGAAATATCACACTGTTACCTCCAATCAGTCCATTAATTTCAAATATATCTTAAATTACTATTGATTGTTGAAAATTTATCGATCTTCCCGAGTCAAATAAGAAAAGGACAGGTGAAGAAAACTTCTAACACATTCTTTCCTTTTTGTAACATTTCAGTGGTGAATGCCACCCTCTTCAGACTGTGTAAAAAATTTTATTTTTAAATAAAACTGTACAACTCAGAAAAAATAGAAAAAATATAAGAAAGTAGGAAATTATAATATACCTTTTGATATAAATACTAATGAAAAAAACCACCGAGTGATAAAATCAAACCAACGACATGAATACTTAAATTAGATTTTTATGTAGTATAGAAATGTATGAATTATCCGGTTAAGCAAAAATATAATTTTCGTATTTAATATAGATTTTCTTTTGGTATTTTACATTAACTCGGCATGTTATCGACTTAAAAACGTAATGCACACGTATAATTTATTTATATTTGGATTTCTGCTACGGTAACAATGAAAATTATTCCATCCGTTTAAAACACGGGTACGTAAAGTTGAATAAAATAAATCGTTTGTTTTTATCATTTCTGTCCGCAGATTTCTATATAAAAACGAAAATCAGATTAACATTTTTAACCAAGCCGGATGGTCATTTTTCTGAGACGAGGAGTAGACTTCGAGCACGTGTTTCGTTTAACAATTTGTACGACACTGGCTCTACAATATTGTATGCATGAGAAGCAATTTATATTCTTAGTTTTATAGTGTACAATTGCAATTGACTACATTATCAGCAATACTTTATTATATTCGTAATTATTACAATCCTTGAATATCACAAGGTACAATCGGTGCAGTATACATTTTTAATCTACATATATAAAATATTATTAAAATGTAAACATCGACGTCTGGAACGCGGAAAATGAGCAATCTTTTGAATGTTGCTCTCGTTGTCGTCATTGTTGTAATAAATCGTGTGGTACTATTTTTTGTACATTCCCCTAAGAAAGTTTTTCATGGCTTCATTGAACAGTCATTGCACTCTGTAACGTAACTAAAGTTATAGAAACCCGCGGCGATACGCAAATCCATAAGACGCATACAGGCCTATTTGTGTGAGGTAAGCTCGACAATTTCTTTCTCATTCATCGATTGAGGTGTATCTCTCGTCGATAGACAGTTCACACTACTTATGCTTACAAGTGTAACTTGTATTACGTGTAAAATGCGTGAGAATTGTACTTTTTATTAAATTTTTGAAAAAATTCTGAACGCCATGCCCTTAGGCATGTTTTAAATAGTATACTCAAATTTTTTCCGATTATTAAAATTGTAATTTAATTATGATTTTCGCGTTGAAAATTCATACCTTTTTAGATAAATAATTACCGACCGAAAATCGTTTATTCATTTATTATATTTATTTTTTCTTAAAAAATCAAAACGCCATGCCCTGGCTTTTGTTTTAAACTACCTATATGAATTTTGTTCAGATTTTTAATTTAATATTCCCAACATAATTCTTACGTTGAAATGTGTAGATCCCTGTAACTTGGGTGCGACATCCCGTTAAAAAACGACGACAAATTGATCTTTAATATATTTAGAAAATTATCTTATTTTAATTCAAGAAAAAATGTTCGATGAAGAAATATTATATTTTATAGTAACTTAAGGACACACTTTGATTATCACGATTTTTACTGTAATTTATGTATATACCAAACATTTGAATGTATAAATAATTTTTGTTATCAATACGTACCAACGTTACTTTCATACATTGAAATATTTGATAAGCTATTGTTCTTAATATAGTTACACCGATAATCAAACCGAATTTAAAATTAGTTTAGGCGAATATTCCGTTTAAAATACAACGTCATGATTATTTAATTCAATTTCAAAATTGAATTGATCCATGTAATGGTATAGACTTATTCAATCATCCGATTTTATACCTTTCAAACGTAATTTAATTGCCAGTCTTTACTTTATCAAGATTACATCTACATTTTTTAGTGAAAAAATAATTATCTGTACTTAGTTTAATTTAAAAATATATTAAAGAATTTTATATACAATTATAAAAATAATTTTTAATTAATGAATCTCTAAAAAAATAATGTAAGCATTCGACACTAACTTATAAATGCACCGAGTAATATAAAATAATCTGCGGTGTAATTAAATTGTGGAATTATAGATGGATCCAGATTAAGCTCTGTTCGCTTTAATTCGTAAGAGATTATTTTGATCGATGTAATTTAGAAAAGGGAATTTGATTAAAGCTTCATCGATTTGCTTTGCAAAGCATTAAAATTCAACGGAATGATATTTTAAAGCGAAATGTGAATTTTTATAAAGAAAAATCCAAACTGAACTTTCGGTTCGAGAATGAAAAAAGCAAAGTAAGAATTGTAAGGTTTTAGGACAGATCTGCCCTTATCCACACGGTAACGGTGAATGAATTAATTAAGTACGACGGGGAAGCGAGAGCCAATCTGTCACTGTCGCTCGTGTTTTCGCGGACGTCACCGAGCTTACTGTTATTTAGCTCTCGCTGTACGTTATCCGCTTCTCGACTGATTTCCCGAGTTTCGCGTCGTTTAACGAATTCTTTATTTATTTCTTAATACTCTCGAGAGGTTTGGGTTCAACTTATACTAGAAAATAGCCGTTGAATTTGATACACCGAGAAACGCAACGTAAATTAATAAGACAACTTATATACAAGTATTTTTTTTTGTTCGATCGTTTATTTCGCAAGTAAGTTAACATAAACGCACATTGTAAAATACAAAAAAATATGTTGCAAGTAAAAATGTATTACGAGAGTACAGCTATAGCGTTTCTTTTTCGAAGTATAGATATATGTATGAAAATGATTAGCCAAGCGCACATCGACCCCTGTTGACTTGAAGGAATTCTCGCTAGAAAAAGTAAAATAAAATTAGCAATTGCTTAGTATATTTAATAATTACTGTACAAGAGAGGGAGAGAGAGAGAGAGAGAGAGAGAGAGTACAAGTACTCGAATGCACTTACAGCACAGCTTACGAGCTCCTGAGGGTTATTCCATTGACCTCTGCAGTAATCAGCGGCTTCACGGATACAGTTTTTCGCGGCCCATTTAAAGTATTCTCGGATGACTTTAATTGCCTCTTCCAGCAGCTGGGAATTCATTCGAATAGAATAATTAATTTCATAACGAGCGCCATCAACTTTTTCTATTATTCATACTGTTTACTGGCAAATTGGATAACACTTGCAATGAATCTTAATTATATTTGTTTTTTAATTCACGATTGTTAAGAATGTAATTAAAATATAGTAACTTTTTAAATTTAAATTCCATAAAATGTAACTAAAAATTTTTGTATTTCAAATGATTTTCTCCAAATATCATAATTATGAATTTTATTAATAATAAATGAATAATCATGTTTTTGTCGATAACAATCCGATACAAAATCAAGGTTCATTGCTAGTCAAAAAAAATGTGTACATAATATTCAAAGCAAATAGTGATTTTTCAAAATACGTGAACCTGTCGTTAATTAAAACCTAAATAACGATACATGTTTTATAATAAAACAGTTGAAAGAAACCTTTTTATTTGCATTATTTAATAAAGTGAAACTAATATTAAACAAGATGTTCAAAACCTTACCGGATTATCTTGAACCTCGTCGACGTTAGATACCTCTGGAACCTTATCCGCTTGAACGATGAAAATAGTAGCGAAGAGCACAAAGGCACCGAGGACAAAAACAAAGCGAGATGCCATTTTGCTTTGATGTGTTAATCGAAACTGAATATTTCTTTGAAATCTGAGTGTCGCTACTTATACTCTCAAATTATCAAATCGATCTAATTAAGATATTTTATAAACATTGATAATAAGTGCAATGTATTATCGATCGCTACGTGATTGATTTTTTATTCTTCTTTGTTGACGAGCAGCGCACCTTGAATTTTATTACTTACGCAAGATATTTTAGATGGTATTTACTGACACGTAATCTTGTGATATCCAAAAAAAATTGGAATGTCTGATATATGTAACATTATCTAAATTAAAAAATTAACTTTAATTAATTTATATTGCGATGTATTAAATTTAAAAAATAAGGTCATTAATTTTACATTAATAATTTGGATATTTAGTTGAAACCGTTTATTCTAAAAATATTTATAATAAAAAATAAACCACAAATTTATAAGCAAACTCGTAAAGCAAAATTGAATACAAAAAAGTGGTTAAGTGTGGTTAAGAATAAAATGAAGATAACCATAAAGTGGGCAGAAACATCTGCCTTATATATGTAAAACGAGGAAAATTTAAACAGAAAGTGTAATTTTGTTGGTTACGGTCACTTTACGTTTTAATAAACTGGTTATTTTCATTTTATAATAAATCTAATACAATTTACATAGCGGCGTAACATTTTACTAAAATTACAATCCTAACCTAAAATTTCTTCATCTAGATGAAGTATAAACGTCTCTATATAATTTATTTAAAGCTTGTAAAGCATCAAATTATTTTCATACGTATTTAAACTTCATATTTAACCAAATATATCTATTTTTAAATATATCCACTAATTTAAGGATTATTTAAATACACAGATCATTAACGTTATTGTGTAAATGATATACAAAGAACGTGTTTAATTTTTTCGTACACCGTTCACATCACCCTTTGTTGAACGTTGTAATTTAACCCTTAAAACCATACCACCACAAAAGATAGATAATTACAGGTCATTATAATGTATTTTTTTAAAAACTTAATCTTGCTAAATATTTTAATTATACAGCTAGTTACATATATTTAATTTTATCAAAAATTCTAAATTAAGTTTTTTTTATAATCCGTAGTAAATTTATTAATGTTACGCTTTTAGTATTTTATCTTAATTTTGGTATATCTTTTGTAATGTAGAAACATGAAGAAAGCCAAGTTATTACTTGCCAATGACCACTTTTATAAAAGTTATTCGACATTTAATAATAATTTCAATGAAAATTACTTTCACTTAGATCGCTTATAACTCGGAAACGAATATTGATAGGAACTCAAGCCAAAAACTAAAAGAAAATTGAGTTCAAGTAGACATGATTTGAAAAAAAATTGCTTAATTTGGAGCAAAGTTTATGTAGAAAATAAGAAATGAAATAATTTCAATTCAAAAGAAACATAACATTTTTCATATTAATTTTTGTTTAAAATGTTTTCATTTTTTTATTTTCTTCTTAACATTGCTCCAAATAGAGCAATTTAACCTTCTTTTTTCTCAAATTGTATCTACTTAAACTCCACTATCTTCTGGTTTTTGGTTTGAGGGTCTACCTCTATTTGTTTACGAGTTATAAGCAATCAAAGTGGAAGTAATTTTAATTGAAGTTATAGAATAATTTTCATTAAAGTAGCCATTGGCAAGTAATAACTTAGTTTTCTTCATATTTTTATATTACGAAAAATATACAAAAGTTAGGACAAGATCCGTTTCCCGGAGGTCAAGTACCTCGTCAATTGCATCGGGATGTATAGTGCAAATATTGTAAAGGTTATTGAACCAATCACAAATGCTTTATAAATACCCTTTAAGAGTTATCCATGTATTTAATTACTTAATATTCTGCTGCAGTGATTGTAGGTTATTAAATAATTAATTAACTTTTAACGGGCGGATTTCTTGAAGGATAATAAAGGACAAGGCGTTCCTTGATAAAAATAAAGTAACGATGAAAAAAAAAAGTCAAGTGTATCAAAAGAAATTTTATAAAAGAGGGTATTATACCCAGAAAAAAAGTATTTGCCGTGAAATATGTAAATACTTGAGTAGATATTATTATTAAATTATCAAGAGTAAATTCAGTTGTAAAAAGGAAAAGAGTGTAATAAGACAAGGTGAGGTTAAAAAGCAAACAGCGTCGAGCGCGATGTAAAAAGAGAGAAATGAGAGCGGTATACGTAAGTATACATATACCTATATATAAAAGAGAATAAACCGAATGAAAAGTGGACGTCGGGTAAGTCGTCTGGGGAGGCGTTGATGGGTGTCTAGCGGGTCACTTCAACTTCTCTCTTCTCTGGGAAAACCGGCGTAGAAACTCGAACACGTACGGGTTTAAGCTAACTAAAGAAACATCCTCCATTTCCTTCGTCTCTTCTCTCTCTCTCTCTCTCGCTCTCACTTCTCCAGTTTTTTGGTCGAAAAGACGCGTGCGCGAGTTCTTGTTAACGTTTATAACTCCTGACCTTGCGAGCGCAAACTTTTACGCACACCAAAACTCGCATCGTTCATCTCCTACGATTCGCGAGTTTTTCCGTCTGTGCGCTTACGTCTCCCGACTTATTAATAAACTGCTTTTAAGGGGAAAATATTTCGGAAGTTTTATCGATTCGTTCGGTAAAATCCCTTCTTTTTGTACACACACCCTATAACGACCGTTTTATTTCCTTCGCCTTCCTCACACATACTAATATACTTTCCCTTTCTTCGGATACTTGTTTTCTTTTTTTTTCGTTCGCGCGTGTATTTGATTACGCTAAAGATTTACTGTACACACAGGCATTGTGAGAGACAGGATAAACATTAATAACTCATTTCCATTTTTATCTTACGTGACGAGCTTGATAATCCTAGGTTGCGGATCGTGCGCCATCGTAATTAAACAACAAATCGATCGATACGCGGTGCAACATCGGTAAAATACACCGTAATTACTTAAAGAGCAACCGCAAACTCGGTTTTCCTCTGTTACGAAAACAATTTCGAAAAGGGAAATAAATAAGGAATAATAAAATATTAATTATTTTATATATATATATATATTCTCGTACGTACGAGGGGGTATACAGGTATATACGCGCGTATAATCACTTCAATTATCCGAGTTACACGGCGTAATGTAATTAATTTAGTTAAAATCTTATGTATGTGCACGATTATCTACGATCCTGTTACATCTAGATGTAGACTGCACACATGCACGTAATGTTTACCTTGATAAAAAAAAGGGAGGGTGTTGGAGAGGAGGAGGAGGGGGGGGGGGGAGCTGAGGAAAGAAGTACAAGAGATAAGTACTATAAGCTTATTAAATAAAGTTTAGTTCGTCATAAGACTGATATAAACTCGAGGTTCTTCGAAACTTTTCAAAGTCCAAGAGTTTCTTTTTCCTCCTTACTTTACCTACGATATATTAAGTAGACGCTTAAAAGCTTCCGAATTAATAGAATTAAAAAAGAGGCTCTCGGGATGGAGCTTCTTACATTCTCTTCGTCTTCTATTTTTTATTTAACTTTCCGTCCTTATATACTTTTACAGTCTCGGAGAATCGCAAAAGAAGCATTTCAATTTATGTGCTTTCCTTCTGTTCGTCTCCTTTATTTTTATCGTGTATACATAGATATATACCGATTACTGTAACCTGTACGTTTCTTTAGAGTTTCTTTTTTTTCAATATTCAGTGTATTAATTTATCGTGTTAAAAAAGTAATTGATGTATTAATTTTCTCTGTATTCAACGATTATGTGAAATACGCATTGAACGCCGGAGTTCAATGATTAAACGAGGGAGATTCCATATTCCTTCTTTTTTCTTCATTCGCTTGCGTAATCGAATGAATGTTCAATTTTAGATACAAATTAGAGAAATAAATATGATATATTGGGTTAAATAAAAGAGTATTTTATTGGGTTGTAAAGTATAATCTTGCATTTATTAAAATTATATAATTAAAAAATAATCTAATAGTTCTTATATATAATTTAATTTCTTCGCACGGAAACAGAACAAGAAAAGGTTGTATTAGTATTTCACATTAAAAAATACCAATTATCGTCGAATGCATTCAAATAGAGTATAGACCGACGAGAAATCCAAATTCCAAAGAAATAGAAAAATGGTATAAGCGAGAACCAAAAATAAGTGACAAAATTATTTACAATTGCAAATCATTTCAAGGAAATATACGATTTTAACGTAGTTTAATCAAAGTTATTATATCAAAATAATTTTAATTGAATTCGTATTTTAATTTTGTAATTCTGGTTTTATACGATTCTTATATGATTGCAATATGAATTTCATAGAGGGATCGGGTGGGTCTAACATTTTAACAAAGTGAATCGCCACTCTTTTACGAGGGTATAAGAGCGTGTGAGTCCATATTAATCTAGGTAACTGTATCCAATGGAATCCAGAAAACGTAATATGTAAAAAGAAAAAAAGGTAAATAAACGTCAAGATGTCATCAGAATGAAGGACTGAAAAGTTTCAGCGATTCAATTTTCCGTTGTCCTATGACAAATATATAGGTACAGTTAGATGCCTTTACGACGACGCAAGTGAACAAAGGCACAATCAAGATTTCCATTTGGAGCGAAACAACGGAGACGGTCATCTCGTAGGATCTGTTGCTCTTCTTCGAGGTAAGAGTGTCAGATAAGAGGTAGGACAATTTTTACGAAAAACTATGGAGACACTCTCTGATGCGAGATTCAGGTTTCAATGACGAGGAGTTGCGCAGTTTCTCCTTTAGGTATACTGGACAAAATCAAGATATTTATCACGCGATCGTTGCAAAATTTTCGAGTACTACGTCTTGGCTGTTACCGTGGATTCTAGGTTAATTTCGTTTCTCAACAATTATTTTCTAAATCTTTCCTTACTTTAAAAATGAGGAATCAAATTTTAAAGAAGGAATGTTACATCATATTGCCCGAACAAAAATTAGACTTATTGTTGAATTAATCGACATTTCGATGAAAATCCTCTATTATCTTCAGGTTACGCATATTTGTTGAATAGAAACAAAATTTTTTTACAAATTATTACTGATATTTTTTACATACAATGAGAAAAATTTTTTAGTATAAATTACTAGTTTAATGGTAAAAGGAGGACTGACTTACACAATTGAAAAAATTGCTATTAATGATGGCAATCTGTCCTCCGTTTACCACTAAAAAGGTAATTTTTACTAAAATATTTTCTCTATATATATATTTCCAAATGTCATTAATTTTATTACTTTTTACAAATTTTTTGAAAAAATAGTTATCTTTCTTCTACATAAAGTTACCGTTTAATATTTATTGTTGAAAACATTTATTTGCAATTATAAAACCATAAATAAATACCAAGACAATGATGACTACAATAATGAATACACCAATAATGAATCACGAGAGATTAAGAAATTTCTATAATGTAACGTGTATTTTTTTTAAAATTAACAATTTAATCAATAATCGTTAATTGAACAAAATGGACAATAAAGAATGTTGAAATTTATCCCGGTACATGGTCAGCATCGATCTGCGCCTCGAATGAATCATAACGCACGTGCGTTGGTTAAAGGGACAAAGGCGTAGTAGTGGAATAGAATATTTGTTAAGGAACGTTATATTATATAAATGAAAGAAAATCCTGGATGTAAAATGAGCGTGCGTACGTTTGATTTAAACGATGATCAAGTAGAGATGATACGCGCACAACGCAGGAAAACTCATCAAGGTGCAGCGCTTAACGAGGAGGTATCTTCTCAACTTACGGTCCTAATACGGATAGGTATACATATCTAGGATCACTCCAATTATTCGATGACGTGATACTCGAGAGTAAGAGAGAGAGAGAGAGAGAGAGAGCTCGAGATAAGACGCGACAAAACGCGGCGAGGAAAGGAGAGCACGGGGACAATTGTTCTCTTTTAATTAATTGTATATACCGCGATGGGAAAAAAGAGGATAGTACGAAGAACTGGAACGCGCTTTGTGTGTGCAATTAACGAGACCACTTTAATTCCAAAATACACTACTTTTGAAAGATGCGCGTGTTTGTTCTATAAAGTAAATAAAATTTCTACTATCTTTCTCTTTCCCTTTTTCTCTCGGAATCGCTAATGCAGTTAGATGGACAATCTTGAAACCGAGTAACTTTATATATATATATATATATATGTCACATTTTTCGCGTAAAAGTGTACGTGTCATCTAAAACATGGTGATAATTATCTCGGAGCTATTAGCTTTGAAGATCGGATATCCTTATCGTCAAAAGTTTCATTTCCTTGACTTTGCTAAAAATCCCCTCGAATTTACGTTAAAAAGTTTGATAAAACCTAGACATCCCCCTTCATCCCCTTCATCCCCTTCGTTGGCTTTCCTTTTTCTTCTCCCTCCTCTCTCCTAGCCGCAATATTTAGTTTCTAGGACAAAGGTCGTGACACCGGAAAGCGCCACGCAGACACCGAGAGACATGTGTGTCGCTCAGAAAGTAATTACAGCGCATCTTTGCGGCGCCCCTTTCATCGCCAACCTTGTTGGCTCTACATGTTATTGCGGTTCTTATTAACCTTGCACTTCTATCCTATATTTACGTAAACATACGCCTGATTAACCGCCGATGTAAAACGACTTTTACTTATTATTATTATTTATTCAAATTTAAATGTCTGGAGGTTCATTTTATTTCGTATAACAATTCCTCCTATTTTATCTCCTACTTTCATCGTTACGTCTTTTACGAGAATCGTTGAACGTATCGATTGGTTGTAATCGTATTAGTATACAAATTAAGGGAGTTACGTCAATATTCGACGACATCAGCGAAAAATTACAAATGGATATATGCACAAAACGTTTGTATTAATGTTTACAAAAATATAATTTTATTTTAATTATTATTTAAATCTTATACGAGGAATAAAACTTTTTTACATCGATTTTAAAATAATAGTAGAAAAATGTATTGCCTATGGTTTAACTTACAAAGTTTCAGGGATCACCGAGTGAAATTAAGTCAACGAATTTGAAAACCCGTTAGACGAATCATTTCTATTTCAAAATAAAAATTAATTATTTCTGCAAATCATATATAAAACCCTTGCTCGATCCACATGCATACGTATACCGGATCATTCAATATTATACACTTGCTAATGGAAAAATGATCCATATCCCATTGCGCGCATCAAACATAAATCAATCACCGAGTATACACGTATGTTAGTATAAAAAAAACGAGACCTAAACAAAATCATTACACAGCGAGAAGATCGAGTCCAACATTTTCATTCCCTTGGTTTTCAAGGTCACGGGTACAAACACACACAGTCACACGCATATAGGTGCGTATGCTGTATCAGCTGGTTCGACTCTCTTCTCTACAATCAATTACGAGGCGCACCAGCGTGATACATACCACGTGACAAATCACACAATTTCACGGCGTTTGAAATTAAAACTAACACGAGGAGAGAAGAGAGACGGAGACGGGGAGAGATAGAGAAAGAGTGAGAACCGAACCGTAACAGGACAGCTACCTTAAACGCACACCACTCGCTCGGTGTTTATTTTTTCTCCTTTCTTTTTTTTAGGTTAGGTAGATCGTAACGTGCGATAGGTGAGTTACTCTCGGGGAAATGAATGCAGAAGAAAGATTTGTGATAACTTGGCTCGATTGACGTGTAGGACGGACTGATTGAATGATTTTGCGCCTTTGATGAATGGAACGATCATCCAATGACTAAGTATACTCGACGCGATTTCGATGATGATAGGTCAGGGTCTTACGATCGTTATTGAATCGTCTAAAATGCTATTCTCATCGGTACACTTTTTCAAATTAATTTTTTAACCATCCTCTTTCTTATCTCTGGATGTACTAGATCCTTATTCACTTCAATTTCGTCATATACTTACAGGTATTTATACGTACATTATATGGTATTATATAAATTGTATTTATTTCTTTTGCCGAAATTATTCCTGTTTAACTTGCAAACGATACAAATAGTTAAAAGTTTAAAAGTATTACTTAGAAATCATATGCAATACCATACGATGAAAAAACCCCAAGTGTTACCGTATATACTTACAACGGGAGAGTACTTGACCCGAATTGACCTCTGGAGCTCGAATTTTATCCAAACTCTATAGGGTATCTTTTGTAGTATAAACGAATAAGAAAGCTAAGTTCCTCCTATGGTCCGATAGTCATTTTTACGATATTATACGACATTTAATAATAATTTCGATGAAAATTACTACCACTTTAAACGCTCATAACTCGGAAACAAATAGAGATAGACACTCAAAAAAATCAACAGAAGGCTGTGATTAAATACTTATGAGTTAAAGAAAACTAAACTTAAATTGGTATATTTGGCTCAGAGTTATGGAAAAAATATGAAATATTAGAAGGAATTTAAAAAAAAATTTGGTATTAACAATGTATTGAATTTTTTCCCAAATTTCTTCTATTTTTTTATATATGTATATAATATATAATATCGGTCTCTCCGAACTAAATGCTTTACTTTAGAATAAAGCAGGCCGCCTATTGTACTCTTTGTCTCTATTTTTTCTTCTATATTTTATTTTTCCATAGCTTTCACCCAAATATTTTTTTTTTAGCTTTCTTAGTTTTGGGCTTGAGTGTTTATCTCTATTTGTTTCTGAGTTATAAGCGATTAAATTAAAGGTAATTTTTTTTTATTAAGATGTCCATCCGAGCGTAATAACTCAGTTTTTTCATACGTTTCCTTATATAAAAAAGTGATTGTCGGATGTTGTAAAGCCAAGTGAAACGGCAATGTGATTGGTTTACGTTTTGCGCATGCGTCTAACCTCCTTGTAGGTTAGATTTGGCAGCGCGGGAAAAACGTAATGTTTGGATTTTCTTGACAAAATCGGAGTAAAATAAATCATGAATAAATATATTATAAAAATTATTGTTTTGAATAAATAAAATAGCGTAATATGTCAAATAATGACGAACGTTAATGAATGAACGCGCATAGTTAATTCTAGTATATTATAAAACATATCCCAAAGTTTAAAAAAGATCCGAGCTTCGAAGGTCGAAAGTACTGCTCTTGTTAGTCTTACCTCAATATCACGATCCAATATATTAAAAAACGGATAAGGTAAACAAATTATAAGAAAAAAAAAGAAACGTAGATTTAATAAAATATGTCTCATCGTTAAGAAGATTTATATGTGTTATTAAGCTAGCACGGTGTAAGACGAAAATAAAAAAAAATGAAACAAGAATCTAGATTGTCATGTGAGCACGCGTGCGCTCGCTCACATCAGCAACAGCAGCAGCAGCAGCACCGGGACACCGCAATAAGACTCTCACCGGCTTCCTTTCTCAATGCACGTTCCTTCTTCTTTATTTTCTTCGTTCCCCTATATCCAATTTCAATTTTTTCCCGCGAACTACACATACATATATACGCGCATATAGGGGGAAACGTCTCGGTGGAGTAAATCACTAGACGGAAATGGATGTACGGCTTTTCTTTATTAAATACATAATACAATTTCGTCGCTATTAATTTACTCTACATTTTTATTTACCTCGACTTTTCCTGCGCTCGTAACAACATCGGTAAAATAAAAAAATTTTAATTTTAAATTTCATAAGTTTAGCTAGTTAGTTGAATTAATTCGTGCCCAAATGCAACAGATTCTCGTTTAATTAATTAAATTTTACTGTGTTTAAATAAAAAAAAATAACAATTGATAAACTTGCTTTTCAAACTTCTTTTTTCATACATTCTACGAATAAAAAAGCATATAACTTCGTCAACTTAAAGACTTTGGTAAAATATTTAGTCACTACATTTCCAGTGAATTCCTGTCCAAGCTAATGGAACGAAATCGAGCAAACTTTAACTTTTAATTGAAAAAAAAAGGTAAAAAAAACCTCGAAAGATGTTTCTACCCAGCCAACCGCTTTCATAATCTGGTGGGGAAAAAAATTTCTCCAAATACGAAGCTTCGTTCTATGTTTCGCCAAACCAACACTTTTTCAGGTCAAAGTTTTCTCCAACTCTGTTTGTATTTCTGCAACCGTGGAGAACGTCCTCGCTTCTCTTTTTTTTTATCCTTTACTCTCTGTCTCTCTCACTCCTTCTGTCTCACCCCTCACCTCCTTTCGTCGCCCACATCGCGAAAAGTTGGAAAAACCATCGAAACTTTGCAGCGCGGAATAAAACTTTTCCGCCCTCGTGGAGAAACAAAAAAAAGGTGGAGAAGCAAAAAAGAAACTAGAGAGAATAGAAATAAGAGGGTAAACCTTGCGATCGGTACGAGAAGAGCAAATCGAAGACAACTAGCTTTAAGATTATTTCCTTTATTTTACACGTCTGTCGTCGTGATTATGCTTTTTCTACAGATTACGTCCCTTTTTTTTTAAAGAAACCTTATACTGAGTATCGTACAATACTAATGCACATTCTGTATAATAATTATTGAAAAAACAACGATATAAGGGAAATATCAATGTCCGACTATATCTCAAAATATAATTATAATTAAAATAGTGAAATGACTATTAAATTAAACAAAGACTCTAACTAACCATATTGCCTGAAAATAATTTATAATCAAATTACTTTAACAATTACATTATTTTGGACATGAGAATGTTTTGTCTGGTTGGTTGCGCGAGCACGCGTGCACTTGATTTATTTACCCGTTCCGTGCTGGCAATATATATCCTTAATAAAATGTGCCGCGCTGTTTGATCAAGGCGTTAATTGAATTTCTCTGTTGGGAACAAGGAAGCAGCGGTCAGTGGTAATTTCAACTTTTTTCTTTTTTTTCTCTCTCTTTCTTTACCATCCTTTGCGAGTCCGGTCAAGAGAATTTGATCGAAAATGATGGATTGTCGTTGTTTGCCCGTTACGCTAACTCGGTGAACATTTTTTGCTTCCGCACACAAATCTCACATCGTGTTAATTCACCTAAAAACAACGATGATTTTTTTGTTGTTCACTATTTTATCGTCACCGTTGTTTTAATTACGCGGCCGAGTTGATAAATTTTGTTTTGAAGTTAATGAAGATGCAATGCACGATTACACGTTTAAAATGTGTACGTAAACATCCTTATATTTTACATAGCCATAATGTTTTTTTAGGTTAGGTAAAGGTTCGTAATTGTTTCCGTACTTCAATAACGCTCGAGTGTAAATGATTTAATTATCTTATTTTCTTATGCGTTGTACTGAACGATTAAAAAAACATTTTCTACACGACTAAAGAAGGATTGAATATAAAACGGTTAAAAATTAATGTATTGCGATGACAATGATTATCTAAATAACTGTTCGACAATATCGCATCCGACGCTTGAATAATATCATTATTTATTATTAACCGCATACAATAAAAGATAAATAAAATATTATAAATACTTAGCGGTCCGTCGAGAGGATCAAATTTATCGAGAAAGAAAATAATGTTTTCCAATAAACGATAAAAAGAACGGTCTGCGGAGAGTTAAAACAATAACGTCGAACATACCCGAGCGAGCATAAACACCATAAAATAAATGCATCAATTTAATCACCAAGCCACGATTCTTCCCTTATAGAAACCCAACTAATTACCCAGCAAATCTATACACATCGGCCGGAACAAATCAATCAACCGAGTCCCATTAAACGAAAACTCATCGCCCGTAACCTTTAAGAGCTCTCGCGTACACGAATGTCGTAACCTCGAATTCGTCAAGCTTACCCGAGTTTCCAGTGCACTACAACTACCACTACTCAAACGGAAAAAGAGAAAAGCAACGAGGTACAGTATACCCATCAATAGCGATATCATCTCGCGGAAAAAGGAACTGGCAATAAAGTCCAGAGCAGGCTTAATCTAAAGGAACGCGACGTAAAACTGGTGTGTTACGAAAGATAAGGTAACGCGAACGAACGATTTTCCCCGAGGTCGGAAGAGCCCATCGTCAATAACGATCCAACGGCCGGAATTTACGTTCGCGCGGGAATTTTGAAATCCATATCGTTGAGATCGGCGGTACCGATTGCGAGTTTCGGACACCGCCATCTGTCGGTACTTCCGGGCGGATGTACGTACAGCCAACGGGCAAACTGCGGTGCGTGTACCTATTTATGCATACGATGCACACTGAATATATTTCGATGGAAAACGAAGTTACCTTCCGAATTAGGGTACAAGAGAGATTTTTAATGCCGGGTGCGTTACTACCGAAGTAAATCACACACGTTACTACCGTTATTAAAATAATCGGCTCGTGCATTCAAAAAAAATATACCATTTAGCAAAGCATTCGCAGTCTCTTTAAAGATGTGTGTATGGTACTGACGTAACCCACTACCGAATATTAAATGTAAAAAAAGAAAGGGATTAAATGAAATAGAGATGTATAGAAAGGCAATCAATTTTCAATTATCGTATAGGATATAGGATTGATGAATTCCACGAAATAAAACGAATGGCATAATGAAAAGGTACTCTCCCGCAATCAAGCGATCATAAATATTCCATTTTGCGCAAAAACCATTGGGCTAACCCGCCCGTGTAACGGTTATGAATAAAGGCGGTGCATCTGGTGAAATAACCCCTTCTACTGGCTCAATTAGCGTCGCGCGCTCTCGTCGATTATTTTACGATTTCGCGCGAATCACGGCGCCGTCGAGCTTTTGCGCTCGATAACGGGCTTGTTCTCCCTACTCCCCGGTCTACCATTCTTCAGATTTTTCATTACAGTTGTGTCCACTCGACCGAACAAAAACACAATTGTTTAACAAGAAAAGGCATAAGAAACTGAAAGTTTCTTAAAAATCAAGGATCCGTTGCGGATGCGCTCCTCGCTTATGTAATTTCTATAGCTGTCTATACGTATATATATATATATATAGCTATACACACCTTGACTAATATTCTTCTTCATTTTTTTCTCATCTTTTATACTTTACAGTCGATCGGTTGACATAATGCGCTGATTTTAAGAAAGTAACACTACTTTTTCCGTTTATTATCCTTCGACACGACCATTTCATTGTATTGCATACTTTAGATTTTTTTGCTAGCGGAATTTATTTGCACTGTTTTCCTACATTAATATACATTTAATTTACCATTTTCTAATATTAACATATACTATCTTAATTTCTGAATTTCGATATTAATTTTATTTATCAGATTATAATCAACATTTATATTCAACATCTTTTAACTTTCAACTCGCAACGCGTATTGTATTAGCAAAACAAATTTGAAAGCCAAAATGTTGTAATTTAAGCTAAAATAATCTAGTAAATGATGCTCGTTTATAGGTTAGTAAGGTAGCTCGTTTCTCTTTTAACTTAGATCTAATCGAGTTACTCTTGCTTTATCAAAATGAGATCGTTTTCATACCAAACTATTTCAATTAAAATATCCCCGAAATGTTACTTTGATACGTAAATTTACGAAAACAATCGTACGGAGGTAGAGTAACTCTTTTTTTTATTTGATGAAATAGAAAAATCATTGATTTAAATGAAGTATTAAAAAATCGAATCCAAGAAGTATTCGCGCCATTGACTCTCGGTAGTTTTTATGCCTCACGAAAACTGAGGCGACGGAAATCCATTTGCGAAATCCTATATAAAATCGCAAAAGCCAAAGTGATCTTAATGGTCCTATTATCGCTCAAAAGCTCAAAAGATTTTATGAATCGATCAAACGCGTTGTCGCGTGTAACTAACATCGATAGTTTTCTTTCTTCAAGCTCTATTTTAAACGACTTAGCTATTTTTTGTACAACTTTGATTAGTTATTTAATTAGTTTTAGGTGAAAGCATGAGACAAGCGTAAAAAACAATAATATGACAATTGATTTTTGTCTATGTTGGAAATGAGGGTTTTGGAATAAATAAAATACAACAATATTCGGTAAACAAACTTTGAAATTTTAATAAAATGTCACGGAGAAAGCGAGGACACAAGGAGAATCGGCTCGAAACTGAACTAACATCGATACTTAAACTAAAAAAAAAACGAAGCACCCAAATATAGTGAATTACAAGCGTACTGCACACATGTGACAAAAGGCTAGTTATAAAAAAAATGCTTATTAGTTAAATCAGAATTCGTCGTCATAAAACTTTTCTTTTTACACCTTTCCATTTAACGATACAAAGAATCAAGCTAGTCGAGTGATTTTTGTACACAACATTTTGTTTATATTGTTTTAGTTTAATATTCCAACAGTGTAGATAAGAAAAATACTGAATTTAATTGAAAATATCGTTTGTTACATATGTATGTTTGTATACAAGACGGAGACTAAAAACAATAAACAAAAAGTTCCCGTAACAACTCATATCGTCATACCTGAGTTAGTTAAAAATTGTAAAAATAAAAAAAATTAAATTCTTATTTTGTATAATAAAATTTAATTAACTCTGATTAATTAACCCTTTGTTTATTTCACTCTTGACATTTTTTAATATTCCAGCGGTTAATAACTCGATTTAGCGAGAGATAAGATGAAATTCCACGTCAAACGTTGCACTCGTCTTTTATAGGGCATATGCAGGAGTTAAGAAGAAAGAGAGAGTTTCAAGATGATCGGTGAACCGCCCGCAGCTTAAAATTATTATTTCCTTCAGACACGATAATCCTTTCGTAAACGAAAGGTATATTTTCCAAGTGAAGGAACAAAATTTTGTTTTCTTTTGTGTATTACACACCACTGTTTCTTTTGATATCACGTTTATAAATTCGATACTTTTTTTTTCAATTTTATGTAATTTCACCTTCTTCTGTCAATGCGACACTCGACGAGGGATCAAGAGAAATAGAGAGAGAAATAGAAAACAAGAAACAATTTATCTTGGGTTTATTACCGATAATTAATGAATTTTAAAGCTTGTAAAATCATATTTTGTCCGATAATAAACGCGATATTCATTAAGTACCTTTCTAATAAGTCAGTTTTACAAAATGTATGAATTACCTTTTGACTAACGATGATGTAGAACGATATAAATGTAATTATAAATTTTCATTGCATTAACACAATTTTCCAGTAAACACAGTTTTAATGCACCTTCGCGTTTGCATCCGGAAAGTGTTGACCATTCGATACGTAGGAGAGATACAGTCGTTTTATTAATATAACGATACTAATGAATAATGCATGGGGAAAAAATCCGTGTAAATGGGCATTGAAAACCAGTCATTTATCGAGTATTAATTTACGTAGAAAGTCGAGTGTGGATTATCAAAATTACTTTTGATGAGATATCAATATTATGAATGTGTTGATTTATTATTCACTCGATGTCTATACGTATTATTAAGGTTCTTTTTTATTTTTACGTTTTTTCTATAACGTATATGTACTTAATTCTGCTATTCTACAAGAATTTTTCAAAATTGAATGTTTTATTAATTTTCTATAATCAACTCAATAAAATTTTTAATTTAAAATATATTATTTTAAAAATAAATATTTTCTTCATTGAATTTTTATTTTATACAAATTTTTTAAAAAATAGAAAATGAATTTTTATCGTAAAAATATTTTGAAAACAGAGAGATTGATTAAAAAGCATTTATTATGCCTAGGGGTCATGTGACCCAAGGACAGAATACATCAATTTTTTATTTATATGTATCTAATACAATACAATAACGCTAATTCAATATAATGTATGTATAATTACAATAATACAAATGAAAATGAAAATGTATAGCGAAAGTTTTTAAAAATGCGCATTTTACTTAAATGCGTAAGATGGGATGAAAACTGACATTATCACCCGTTACCGCGATTAGGTCACCAAATTTTTCTGTTACGAATATTAAGTCAAACGCAGCGCTTACAAAATGCATATGCTTGAATATCAAGAAACATAGACAAAATGAAACATTAAATATCAACATTATAATTTATTTAAAATAAGCTACATTTATTCTGTACTAGATTATGTTATATTTTCATTTGGATATATTTATTTTAACCTCACAAGTATCCAAAGGTTTTTTGTTTATTTTGTCATCGATTACTTTTAAAAATAGTATAATAGTTTTTGATATCTAACATAAAAACAGTTATTAATTTACATAATCTTTCCCTTAACCGTAAGAGTAAAAAATATTAAGCTCTCAGTAGACACGGAATCTGGATGGGATTACGTAGTTCACTTAATCTTCTCTTCGAGTCTTCTGTGTTTACAATTTTCAAAGCTTGTCCTTTTCTTTGTACATTAAAATATATTGAAATTTTCATTACATGTGTAAAACTGTAGCAAGGATTAATCTTCTGAAATTGAAATTACATTTTTTAACGATCTTATTTCTTAAAGTAATTTAAAAGGTAATTCTTTATAACAATAATATATAGTTATATATATATATGGGGTATTCCACGTGAAGTGGTCCGATCAAAATTTTAAAATGCGCCCAATTTTGGGTACACATTGCAAATGTTTTTAAGAATACAGAAAAAAATTTTTAGGTACCGGAATCTATTTGCTCAAAAGTTATTCTAACCTCAAAAAGTGAATTTTTTCCAGTTTTTTTCAACACCAGCTGGGTTCATCGCTATTTAACTCAAAATCTATCAACTTTTACTATAGAACATTATATGTAACATTCGTTGCTAATTATGTCTAGAATTTATCCTTCTGGGTTAGAATTTCTAATTTCAAGGTAAATGTTAAATAAACTACATGTCAATATTCAACTTGAAAAAAATCTAACTTCGCCACAATTGATTTTTTTATCCAAAAGTCCAAAAGAAAGCTTGGAGCAATACCTTTCAAATGATCTGTAGCATTTTTATGGCCTTCAATTCTGCAGAAAGTTATGATAATTTAAAGAAAGACAAAAAATTCACAAAAATTAACATGGTATTTCCCATTTAAATTTTTAAAAAAATTTCGTCTTTCTTTAAATTATCATAACTTTTTACAGAATTGAAGGCCATAAAAATGCTACAGATCATTTGAAAGGTATTGCTCCAAGCTTTCTTTTGGACTTTTGGATAAAAAATCAATTGTGGCGAAGTTAGTTTTTTTTCAAGTTGAATATTGACATGTAGTTTATTTAACATTACCTTGAAATTAGAAATTCTAACCCAGAAGGATAAATTCTAGACATAATTAGCAACGAATGTTACATATAATGTTCTATAGTAAAAGTTGATAGATTTTGAGTTAAATAGCAATGAACCCAGTTGGTGTTGAAAAAAACTGGAAAAAGTTTACTTTTTGAGGTTAGAATAACTTTTGAACTAATAAATTCCAGTACTTAAAAATTTTTTTCTGTATTCTGAAAAACATTTGCAATGTGTACCCAAAATTTGGCGCATTTTAAAATTTTCGATCGGACCACTTCACGTGGAATACCCCATATATATATATATTTATATATATATATATATGGGAGATTCCATGTGAAGTGATCCAGTTAAAAAATAGAATTTTGTTTTAATGTATGGAATCAGTAAAAAACTACTTGAATAGAGAGTAGCTAAATTTTTAGACCTATATTTCATTTAGTACCAGAGCTGTAACCAATCAAAAAATCGAATTTTTTGAAAAAAATGACTTTTTGGCCATTTTTATCACTTAATAATTCAAAATCTAACAATTGTTTCTTATATACATTAAATTTGAAAAAGTTTATAAATTTCAAGAAGAATCTGTTGAAATATTTCATTTATATTAGTTTAACATATTGAATATAGTTATAATGAATAAAAACCTTTGTAGTAAAAAAAAGGGTTGTACGATCAAAAATATTTTATCCATCCAAGAATCTAATTCATCGATGATTAATTACCTTCAAAATGATGCAATTGAATTTATTGGAATTTTAATAAGTTTCAGGTATTTATTCAATTATATAACAGGTATAACTGCTTATACCTACTGCTTTGTGTTTGTAAGCCTAAGCAGCTTAGAGATTGAAAAGTATCAGTAACTAAATTAAATAGTATATTTTAGAATTATTGAAGAATAATAGTGCCATGTTGTTTGTATGCAAGTATACGGTTACTCTGTTTTTTTCATAAAATGCATTCGCTCTCTTTTTTTAAGCAATTTGCCTAAAAACACCATAACTTTGTCTGAAATGCTCTGCCGCACTCAAACTTTGCACCATTTTGAAGGTAAATAATCATCGATGAATTAGATTCTTGGATGGATAAAATATTTTTGATCGTACAACCCTTTTTTTTACTACAAAGGTTTTTATTAATTATAACTATATTCAATGTGTTAAACTAATATAAATGAAATATTTCAACAGATTCTTCTTGAAGTTTATAAACTTTTTTAAATTTAATGTATATAAGAAAAAATTGTGAGATTTTGAGTTATTAAGTGATAAAAATGGCCAATAAGACATTTTTTTCAAAAATTCGATTTTTTGATTGGTTATAGCTCTGGTACTAAATGAAATTTAGGTCTAAAAATTTAGCTACACTGTATTCAAGTAGTTTTTTTACTGATTCCATACATTAAAACAAAATTCTATTTTTTAACTGGATCACTTCACATGGAATCTCCCATATATATATATATTAGTGATGAAGGTATTTAAGTGCAATTCGAAATTATTAAATTTTTCAAAATTTTATATGATTTCTGCTAATTGACGTGTAACAAAATTGCAGTAAATGATTGAAGATAATCAAGTGACACTCGTATCAAGTACATACAAAGATTATTATCGGGAATTTATTTCACAAACTCGAATAACGAGCTTTCTTTGTAATCTAACGCATTCTTGCAACAAAACGAGATTAAAAAGAAGAAGGAGGGTTTTCAAAGTGAGAGAGCATCAAAAACAAAGAAGAGAGAAAGAAAAGAAGAAAGAAAGAAGTACGTATAGGGGTCGAGGAAGAAATCCTCGTCAATTTCTAAAGCAAGTAGGAGGAAAAGAAAAAAAAAAAAGAATCGCAGGGTAGATTCGAGCATCCACTTAGACATGCGGTGCCAATGAAGAAAACCAAGGCCGAGTATATCAAGACGATAATAAGGGGTGAGAATAATTGAAGGGTCGGAGAGACAAACGAGAGAAGAACCCAAGACGAGGAATAATTAAGGGTGTACTTGCTATTTCAATGGAGAGAACCGGGAAAAATAAGAGAGAAAAATAGAGAGACCAAGAAAATAGTCGATTTTTTTTCCATTGGATGAATAGCGATGCTCCTTGAAATTTTCGCAGACTAAGGGATTGGATGGTTTAGATTGACTTGTTAGTGCCTCGTTAATTAAAAAACGAGAGAGCGAAAAATAATACCGATGGTTTTATTATAATTGACAACTATATATCCGTTAAATATTTTTTTTCGCAATTAAGTTTTTATCAATATAGTTAGATCGTAGATTGAACTTATTTTTCATTTTATTAAAAAAAATACACACATGAATGAATATATATATTTGAATAAATTCCCTAATAATTTAAATTCTTATCTTCGCCGCGTAACCGCTATAATGAGCAATTAAATGGAGAACACCGACCTCGCTATTGTAGAATTTGAATGGTATAAAATGTTAAAGTAATAGTATTAACCTGAATTTTCGTTGAAAAAAAGTAAATAAAGAGCTCGTTACCGATTTACATACTAATAACTGTAGTATCAAATACATTACGAGTAATGGGATACGCATCGCTCCAAATTTGCGAAACGATAAAATAATAAATTAAATTGAAGTAAATTGAGTACATTTATGGAAATTTCTTTTTTAAAAAATAAATTTAATACCGAGCAATTAGTTTACAAAATTTTTTATAAAAATACACCGAGAAATTCTTGGGGTACCCGATGTCCAACTACATTATTCGTGCATTCGTACGATGTTTAGGACGGCTGTTGCCCCAAAATGGTATAAGAACTGTTCAAAAGTGGCGCTGTAGTCGCAAAACAAACCACTTTTTCGTCATTTAGGATAGCAGAGCTCCCAAAACTAGGAGAGCTGCTGTACTAAAGGTAATGTACTGTATTTGTCCTTCACATAAGTACAGAGGGTGCCCCAAGAATTTCTCGGTGTATAATAACAACTATATTAAACAATCTTATGAACATAAGCTTTCATTACATAATACAAAATAGTTATACGATACCATTATGACTTGAAGGGGATGTCGGACTCAGAAATTGGTAATTTTTGATATTTTTGTATAAACAAAAGAATAAATTTTTTAAAAAATCCTGAACACCATGCCCTTAGGCATGTTTTTAACAACATATTCAAATTTTTTCAGGTTTGGAAATTTGTAATTTAATTCTGATTTTTGCGTTGAAAATGCAGGCTTTTTTTAGACCATTCATTACCGATCCAAAATTGTTTATTCAATTATTATTAACAAATTAATTTTTTTCTCAAAAAATCAAAACGCCATGCCCTTGCTTTTATTGTTTTAAACTATCCATATGAATTTTTACAGATTTTTAATTCAATATTTCTAACATAATTCTTATGTTGAAAGATGTAGATCCCTGTAATTTGGATCCGACATCCCGTTAATACTATATATAAGAATGATATAATATACTTGAAAAATAAAAGAATAAATTTAAGATTTTGGTAGTTTTTGTTGTGAATTTAAATAGATTTCAGTACTTTATATTACCATAACTAATGGCTTATAAAGTATTTAAGTAATAGTATATAAATGGGAAAAAAAATACTTTGCCACATCCAATACTGATTTCAGTATTTTCTACTGCCAGAACTTATGGCTAAGAATTTGAATACAATATATTGGTTTTATGAAAAATATAAAAAAAAGGTTATAGTGTAATTCCATGAGGATGGTGAACTTTATATCATACTTAACTACCATTATTTTATCTTCATTAGCAAGTAATTTATATAATGTAAAAAAAAAAATAATAACCATTTAATTTAATACTGTTGTTTTGCAATGCTTCGTGTCAGTCAATTTTAAATGTTAAGTAGGGTTAATGCCCAAGAATGTTAAAAAATACCAACACAACTGTAAATTCAGAAAAATATTATAATTTAAGATAAAAAAAGGGAAACTTCGTATATTTTATTTGTGGTCAGAGTTTATCTCTCTCTGTCTCTCTCTCTCTCTCTCAAAAAATATTACAACAAGGAATAATGTGAGGTTGAGTATTATTAAGTCAATAATATACATTTTAATTCATAATATATCACAAAAAAAATCAGCCGGATGAGTTAACTGTAATGAAAGTATTCACCTGACTCTAGCTCCCTCTATCGGGGTAATGTTTAACACTTCAACTCCTCTTATATGTTTTTACCTCTGTACGCGCTCTCTCACGGGCTGAGGTACAATGTTTCTTCTTCTATCTCACGCATCTTCCGTATCGCTATCTTATTTCTTCTTAACTGATAGACTGTATATAATAAATAAAGGAAGATACAAATATTGAAAAGAAATATAGACAGCGAAAACTTGATGTAAACGGAAGATAAACAAATGAGGTTGTATAGATTTGATGAAAGGAAATAGTATATAATATGCGGATATAAAAGGAAAAATACGAGGAGTGAGATTGCTGTATATAAGGGTTAGGCGACCGTACTTGAGTCTGGGGTTATCGCGTCCTTTGATTAAAATTAGTTGAATATCGTACCAAACGATTAATACTTTGACTATCGTGTTCTCGTATCGCGATTAATAATTATAATGTATACTCTCGGAGCGGACAACGTCGGCAAGTCTAATATTGATATTAACCTCGTTATAATCTAATATTAACTTTAATACTCTCAACGCACGAATGTACACGTATCCAGGGAGAGAGAGTCCAGTTGGTTAACTATATTATAGATTCGAGTATCGCGGATAAGCTGGAGAAAATAAAGAATAAAAGAATAAAATGTAAAGGAGAATAAGGAAGAGGTTAGATACTTTACATAAACACAGTCGAGAGAGTATCGTTGGAGAAAACTCGGAGATACAGGGAAAAGAAGAGAGGAAAGGAAAAGAAAAGGATGAGACAGGGGATATCAAGAGAGTCATGCAGAAATGCTTTAAATTTGCCTAAGAAACCGCTTCGTATGCTCGAGACGACTAGTTGTTTAAAATAATCGTTACGCTGACGACGCGGCTTCGCCCTCAGGGTTTCACCTTATGCCGAAATACGTTAAAGAGACAGTTTTGGGATAAGTTAAAAAGATCCGACCAAATACTAGAAAGAGAGAGAGAGAGAGAGAGAGAGAGAGAGAGAGAGAGAGAGAGAGAGATAAAGACAGAAAGAAAATGTCAGTAATAACCCCGATGTTGCTGCTTCTTGAATTTTCGTATCATTAGCCGAATTAGATTGTTTCGTTTAGTAATTACCTTAAATTAAATGGAACTTCTTTAATTTGAGTTTCTTTTAAAATATTAAATTATTGATAAGGTAGATCTTTTTAATATAATGAAGGTAATAATATTTTTTACGTTAAATGCCGTTTAAACGAAAATTATACACTATCTTCTAATTTTTAAATTAACAATAGAGGGTAAAAAACGATATTTATCATCATGTAATCATTTCTGTTGTAAGTGTTACGTTAAATTCAACCAAATAAATATAACAGCAACTCGCATACAAAAAAAACAATGATGAAAAACGAAAGAAAATTCATAAATAATAAAATACTAATTATTAATTAATTATCGAAAAAAAACTTTTCATTAATTAACCTCCTAACAATATACATTTTAAAAGAAAACAACTCGACGTAACGGTAAATTAGCTTTTTTTAACCAATATCTCCATACTACGTATGAGAACCGTTATTATACAAAAAAATGTATAAAAACGGGCACAATCTGAAAAATAAAATCGATCTCGATAGAAAATAAAAATGTAAACGTCAGTTCTCCAAAAAAGCTTGCGGAAAACGTCCTAATTAACTGTAAAGTAAACCAGTTATAAATCGATTGATTTCTTGTTATTATTTTTAATTTCTCTTTTATTCACATAGAAACCTAGACGATTCTCGAGCGACGAATCAATCGAACTACATGTAAATTCGTCGTTAATTTTGACTTACGCTCGGTTTGCCGACAAAACGCTCGATTAATCAATGGTGTAACAGTACGTCATAGAAATTGCGAGGAACAAAAAAAAATTGAAATTTATTTTTTCCTTCTCTCTTTCGTAGAGAGGAAAGAAAAGTTTAAGGGAAGTACAATCGATAAACCGTTTTATTACTTTCCTTTGATGCGCGAGTTCTTTTGCGCAATTTCGTTAATTGCCCTGTCAATATGATCAATTAATAACCTCTCGTGAATGGATTGATTATATCGAGGTGTACTTATTAGGCGCGATGTGAAAGTGTATACCGTAAAGTTTATTAGATTTCGTTGCATCGTCAAAATGTTTAGTAGTTTTTAATAACTTTTAATTAGACTCGATAATCTATTGAGATTGAACTTTTTATTTTTTACTTACGTTTTGCTTATTTTGAGATCTTTATAATTTTATAATCCCGACTTATATTGAAAGACGATGCATCGAAATATATGTATTAACTAATTAATTCAATTAATGGGCAATAATAATTAATATCTATCTTAATAAACAATCTCAGTAACGATGTAAATGATTGTTACTAAATAGCAAAGAAAAAAAAACAGAAGAGTCATTCTATTGCAGTTGTTATAATTAGTACTGTAACTTAATTTCATTGCGTAATTAAGTTTAATTATTCGATACGCGCGAAAGCATTAAAAATTACTACTGGAATAAAGTTTTCCTGGTACTATCGACAAAGACGATTACTGTCATTAGACGTAATTCGATTAATCTTAATAAATGTATTAATACGACGAGTAAATTGTTTATCGTTCAATTTATACGGGGTGTATGCCGATTTATCGATATTAAAAATATTTGATTATCTATTTAATTTAATAGTAAATTTAAGCACAATTCAATTGGCTTATGAAAATGAAAAATGTTTTATTACTTATGATTTTTTAAATTTATGTAAGTCTAACGATAAATGAAATGGTTATGTATATATACCAGTGTATTTTATCATTATTAATAAGGATCAAGAAGTTTTCATTCTTCCAAGACAATGAGGAAATTTATAGTTACAATAAAAAGTTGATGTTCGTTTCAAGTTAATTAGAATCGTCGGTCATTAAATAAGTAAGTAGTAATAGTACCAATTAAAAAAGCCGGAGAAGAATCTTTGCAATTAAACATTTTCTTTTGTATATAGAAATACTCATCTCGATTAAGTATAACTTTTCGACGAGAACAACGAATACGGTAGGCTGCGTCATTTAGCGTTATTATAAATTAAATACTATGATTATTGCGAGATTTTTGTGTCCATGCAGTATATTTAGGAAAATTTGAGTTTTTTTCGATATTGATGAACAAGCCATTATTATTTAACTGAAAAAAATGATTTTCAATCAATATACTAATAAAAAAATATAGCCCTATGAGAATATATAGAATAACCATCGAAACATCGCCGGTTAAATAATAATGGTCAATTAATCAATATCGAGAAAACTCTAGTTCTCTTATAAATACTAAGATATTCCAACATTTCATTTCTTCTCGTGTTAAAAGTAAGAATTGGGTCGATTTAAATCGAAATATATATATATATACCTATATCCGTTGTTTTATTTTAGATATACACGTTTGGAGATTGCCACCGTTAAAATAAAACCGAGACTCTCACGATGTGAAAGTGCATAATGTTCCGGTAATTAAAAAATAAGAGTTCGTACGTAATCGTAGAGGGCATCAACGCTCGGTCGAAAGCATCGCGGGAGTATCGTGTAGTTAAAATTCGAAAACCGTGGATTATTAGCCGCGTTAGCTCGAAGGACCTTCCTTATCATTGAACATCCCTGTTGGTGGAAAATGGGTAAATTATTACCCACCCACGCGTCTCCGTCATTATGTGCCCAAGATGCAAACAAGCGCGTACCGTACCTGATCGATTTTCCACGGCGCTTTAAAACTAATCGCTGCGCGATTTTAATGTCGGCCGGGCCGCGTAACTAGGATTGATGCGCGTCCGACGCGTGTACATCGCCCGAGGTAAACGTGGGCGAGAATAAGTCACGACGTCTACGGCCGTTATGCATGGGATGATGCTAACGGGACGTTTTCACCCCCTCTCTCCCCCCCCCCCCCATTCACTCTTCCCTTTTGTGTGCATCCACGTCCACACATCCACGCGCTCACACGTGCACTTCAAATTCAATTTCGAGAGACTTTGCATATTATATACCGAGGGAACATTATTTTTTACTTTTTTACCCAAGGTTATAGTGGGATATGCGAAATTTCGTTGCCCATCGCTCTACGGTAAAGAGGCAGCTAATCAATGGTTTCTTTCTTCTCCACCAACGACTTGTTTGCTCGTTCGGATCTTCATTTCACTTGAATTGTGTCTTACGGTAGAGGTGTACAAGTGTAGTTTCTCTCCGAGTGTATGAGAAAATGAATAATCTATACGTATACTTTCGAGAATTCATTTACACCTACTCACTCTGCGAATTAAAAATTGTGGAAAATTACTTGTTCTTGGTGTTGAGGTTACACCAGAAAATTAAATTCTCTCCTTTACGTCTAGCTTTTTCGTAACCGAATTGTATCGATTTGGAACGATTAAACATTACACTTTTTAAATGCGATCGAAGTTTGCTAAAGGTTTTCAGCTTATGGTCGAAGAATTTTTGGTGGGCCACACACGCTTGCCGCTAACTAACTATAGGCTAACTGATTATTCTTTCTCATTTTTGACGTAGAAGGAGAGAGAAGAAGAGGTGCGCGCGGGGCGGGGGGAGTTTCCTTTTATTTTCCAGTTCCTGCTTGGGGAAATTATGAGCCTGCTCGAGCGCGATGGAGAAGAAGAGGCGGGTTGATTTTTTTCAACCGATGCTGTACCGTTCTCCAACGGAGATTCTTGTTTTATAAGTATTTGTACGAAAATTAATGGCACATCAGACTTTTCCGTAAGTTTGCGCTCCGCTTACCGCTTTCCTCTTTCTTATTCTTTCTCCTTCTTTTTTATAGTCAACTTAATTATTTGGTATTATCTTAAATTCGTCGAGTCGATTGGACTGTCGAATCGAGCCATGGGAAAAATTTTTGAACTCGCGATTACACTACGACGAGACTGCACGTGTGACGTAAATATCACGCTGGGGGAAATTGTTTTCCCATCGACCGAAAAAGAGAAAATATTTATCCAATTTTCATTAATTCAATCGGCAATTCATCAACCGTATACGAATATTATTTTTCTTTTTTTTCCCCTGTCGTATGGAAAGACCGTTAGAGTAAGACCCACGCGTATACCGTCATTATTGTAAATGGCTCGTAATGGCCCTTTTACGCATTTACGTGTAGCGTTCCTCCTCTTCTCGAGAGGCGTTGAAAAATTGTCATAAGCTTCGGCTTTGTTTTCATGTTGAGCTTCACAATTTTTTTTCTTTTTATTTTTTCAAAGATATTCGAATTGTTTTATGATTGTAGTTTTGGAATGTTACTTTTTTTTCCTCTTCCTATGGAGATACTGTTATGTGTTTATGACGCATAAGCTTTTATCGTTAAACATTTTGTCTCGTAGGGGGGATTTTAAAAATTAATATTTCGATCACGAATACACGTTCTCCGTTTAAATTTTTTTAATGTTACATCAGTTGATTTTGCAGAGGTGCGCACTTATTAACCAAATGAATGTCAATTCGATGACATAATTTTCTTATAAATGTCCTGAATGGTTTTGTAATAAATGGATAGAAAAGTAACCTCTATTTTCTTCAAATATGTTGCTAATATAGTCTCCAATTATTACGAATGGTAATAAAATTTGTCTATTCTATTAATCAAATTCTCTGATGGGAAAAGCATCAGTCTATTTAAAATTATACGTAGTTAAGAAACGAAATCCGTTTCTACCAGGATTCTCACTATTCTTACAAACGATGCAAGTCAAGGTAAATTTTTTAAATTTATTACTCTATTATTCTAATACCGTCACATACCCAGTTGTTGATCAGTTAAGGCAAATCCGTACGTTCTTAGAATAATTTTATGTTAAAAAGGCTAATAATTACATATATTTTGACGCATACATAAAGAATAAGTATTAAACTTCCTTTTAGCGATCTTAGAAAAATAAAATAACTGCTATTTTTAAAACTACAATCTACGAAAAAAAGCGGGAAGTATTAATTTCTGATGAGTAAATTTTCGGTACGTATACCAATTCCTAGTTAAGCCTACTATCAATTATTAAATATTTAACCATCAAATTGTATGTAGCAACGATTAATTTTATGTGAATCTTATTATTTTATTAAAATAATAAACTGAACAGAAATTGGTTCATGATCATCAATTGGGTACTTTACGGATCTTGTTCGACAAGCGTTTATTTTCATATTTGCAATTTTTTGGTTCTATCGTTTTATTCTCGATTGTTTAATGAAAAACTAATCTTAATCTACGACACGTGTAATAATCAACAAAAGATCAACTGCACTCACCCAATCTCTATGTAATACATATATCTTAAAAATTGAAATGAATAACCATTTTGTCTCAACTGAATGATTCTTTGAATAAAGATACCTTAATAAAACGTTACCGAAAGTATCATCCATTTAAAATATCTATAACCAAATGGCAAACGAGACGTACAAGATCCCATGATCCAAGAGGTACTAATTTTCATACACACGTTTAAGCTACTTTCTATCTCTATATATCTCTCTCTCTCTCTCTCCTGCTTTCTCTCTCTCTCTCTCTCTCTCTCTCTCTCTCTCTCTCTCTCTCTCTCTCTCTCTCTCTCTCTCTCTCTCTCTCTATGTCTCTCTTTATCTCTCGAAATGTAAACACCGTGTAGGTAAAGGCAATAAAGGCCTAATGCCCTTTTACAGAGAAAACAAAGGGGTTAATCCTGAACAACTGTGGCGCATCTCGTCATTCCCCCCTAACCATAAGGTACACATTACTTTGGAAGAAATGTATTATGCCAGTCTTGAGCTAAATGGGCGGCTATACATCTGCAACCAAATACACGTACGCTTCGTCTATTTGCACATATCACATACACGTACACGCAAATGTGCGAAGAAGAGTAAAATCTAGGAAATTTTAAATTATATTTATCTATTAAGAACAACGATTAACTTATATTTTTGTTCACGATCATTTTTAACACGACCGTACGTTATCAAAGTTTTATGGGTTATTATCAGCGTTTGCGCGCGGATCGGTAAAGGGTATATAGCTAGATTTAAACGTACAGTTACTCTTTCATTCTGTACGATTATCGTTATTTCAATTAAGAATAATGATGTAAATAAAAACGTCGTTGAATTAAAATCAAACTGTTTACTCGCGTGACAACTAAATAAACGCGGAATATGCATAATGGATAAAAAAAATAGTACAATAAACGAAGGAAAAAGAAAAGAATGACCGAGAATTTTAAATTTCCCGCGTCTGATAGCCACTTCCTCTCTAACGCCCCTGGCGGCTGAATAACCCTCATTACGCCACGAACGCGAAATGGGTAATAATTGAGACATTAGTATCGGGTGAGGGGGAGAAAGTAAGAAAATTAAAGGAATAAAAAAAAAAGAGGAAGAAACGCCGAGTCTGCGGAGGTCCGAAAGATCCCCGTGTAATAATGGCTCGGTTACTCCCGAGATAAAAAGAGACGGAGCAAAAAGATCTATTTACAGTTGTATGTACATGTATACGTGTATAGATAGAGAAGCGTGTATGGGATGCACCTGCACCGTGACAAATTTCTGGACGATTGCCGTGGAAGAGACTATTGTGTTTTGCTTCAACTTTCGATTGATATGGTCAATTTTCTTCGTTTCTTTTATCCCTCCCTCCGCCTACCCCACCACCACTTCTCCTCAACTCGGACGAAGAGAAATTATGTGGGTATAACTTAGAATTAATTTTTCTTCTTCAAAGGATTATACATCTTAATGATAGCAATTTTATCGAATTACAAGATTATATTTCTTTTTTTTTTGTTGAGGAAGAACCGGCAGTCGAACGATGTAAATACTACTCAGGCGATTACGTAATAGATTTCTAGAATCGAATATCAACAATTTTATGCCGGTTATAAATTATCTCGTAGTATTTTACCGATAATCGTTTGTGAGAATTACAAATACGATTGAATCATTAGTTGATTAGCTAAATACTATTTTGTGCGTGATATAAGCTTCAAGAAATTTGACTCGTGCGTATAGAAATGGAATTAATTACCTTTTAAACAGCGCAAAATATTAAAGTTCCAATTTTATTTACATTTTAACGCTTACTTACGATTTTCAAAAATCCATTTATTCGATTACTTTGTAAAATGAAAAAAAGATATTATTCGAAGAAAGCCATATACCTTAAAACTGACCAAAAGCGAGAATAAAATCGGTAAAAATAACAATTTTTCACGCGAAATTTCATTCCAAATGCATCTGACCGCCAACAAAAAGTACACGTGTCTCTCGTTTATTTTTTGCCCGAGAAGATAAAAAAAACGGAATAAAACTACCCCAGACACAGAATGTTCTTCGGAAAGTCTAATCTCACGAAAAGATTTTCGCATCGTACCTTTCCTCTCGTCCCTTCCAATCTCCGGCAATCCGTCGTAGTGCTTCTCGGTTTCGAAAACCAGAAGCACCGTCTCATTTCGGTGAAAGAGCGTCGAGGGAGCAACGGAAAGAAAGATAGAGAGGGAGAAACAGACCAGAACCAGACGACAAAAGGGAATACACGTACATAGAGGTAAGGGAAGAAAAAATAAATAGAAATAAGGATACGGTGTGCTCGTCATTTCGCTAAATTTAATTTTGCGAATTCAATTCGTTGGATGGTTTTCTAGTTGTTGATGGTCTACCCGTGGTCTTGGTCAATATATATAGAATTACTATGTACGGATGGTATCGTTGTTGTACAATTTGTTTTTTATCGCAATGGTTTGTACGCTTGACTTTACGCTTTTTGTACGAACAAACAACAAATAAATTATTAATCTTTATATTTCTGCTTCGCGCGTTATATTTTCTTGTATTTTTCACTAATGATTACGCGTTTCATTTCTTATTACGCTATAGCGAAAAGTAAAATATCGATGGCTTTACGAAAATGAAAAATAATATTTGAACGTGTAAATATAATAAAAATTGAGATACATTGTCTTACCCATTGGATCCATATATTTTCTTTAAACTCGCATATATTTTTGTCCCTACGGGGAAAGATGTCGAGACGTGAAAGATATTTTTATTTTACCAAAAAATTATAATCTACGATTTTAGGTACATAAAAATGTTGTTTTAAAATTAACAAATATACATTCATTTGTAACGCAAATTAAAAAGTGTCTATTTTTACGTACTTACCAATAAAACGAAAAAAACGAAGTTTTATGCGTACGTACCTGCAACAAAATTAACAAAGATGCAGTTGTTAAATTTATTTATTTATAGAAATGTGATTATAATAAATATAATTATATAAAGTAATACGATGATAAAATAATTAAACATTTATCGATCGACCTGGAATATTTAATTTCTTAGCATTTATTTATAATTCATAATAAATAATGCACAATGCCTTATGTTAATAATTACACATGAGCTTACAAAATCGAAAGTTTATAGGATATTGTTACGAAATTATAATAGTTTATAGCTTTTCATGCTAATAATACGCTTAAGTATGGATGATTGCAATTGATTTAATTAATGACAAAGTGTTTGATCACAGTACTGCTTTTTGTATTGTACTATTATAATCATCTTACAACCATTTTCCAATTTATATAAAGAGGATTAATTCGGCAAACGAAACATATGTTTACGTCAATCTATTGTCTTTTACAGCATTTATTTATACCCGCAATCATAAATATCAATAGCTCTTAAAAAAACAAAAAATCTATATATCTCATTAGGTTCGCGTGATTGTAATGCTTGCATCAAATTTGCGAGATTTATCGAGCACTTTGCACGACCCGTCCAATTTCCCGGTGAAAGAAAAGAGGGAAATAATGCATTGCTCGTTGCTTTCATGCACGGAACTAAAGAATCCTCAGTTTCTTTTTCTTTTGCGATTTTTTTCTTTTTTTTTTCATGGGTAAAAGGAGACTGGAGCTAATGGCCGCGAAAAAGGCGCCGCCACCCCCGTATGATCGATTGACCAGTGTTTGCGGAAAAGGAAACGAAAATTAGGGTTGAGCTTGTTCCTCGGGATGCAATTATTTTTACGTAATTGTTTTTCAACGTTTACCTTTTTGACAGGTAGATTTTTCAAATGTTAAGCAATAATTAAGAACGTGAACAAATTAGTTTTCAACTTGAAATTCGAAAATGGATGTACTTTAAATTTTGTGAAATGATCATCGTCTTATGATTAAATATCTATTGTATTAGTAAACAAAAAAGCGTCGATCAGTATTTAAGAAGAATTTCGATAAAAATAAGATCAACCTAAAAGCGTTAACTTATAATAGATATATGTCAAACAAATTATTAGTTAATTAATAACGCTTAATTGAATAAGATTCATTTTAAAATCAAGTAGTTTTGAGAAGAAAAATCTAAATAAAAAATAACAATTTCTCCTTTTCATAAATTTCTTGGTAGAGAGTAATCCGATAATAGTCGTAACGCTATTCTTTAACATGGCACTTTAATTAAGAAAGAATGAAAACGTTCCTGTAATTTCTTTTAATCATTTTTTCGTACAAAGGGCTTCAGAATTATTTTTCCGTCGGAAAAATAGATATAATAAAAGAAAAATTGTGTAAAAGATTTTTAATTTGATGCACGAATTTTTCCGATCTTAATTTTAAGATTGTAGCACATTTTTTATTTTACTGGTTGTAGTTTACAACTACAAAATTAATTGAATTTAATAAATTGTGGGTCGTATTAAATTATTAAGTAATTAAGGTCTTAACGGTAGTTAAGTGCGTTCGATAAATATCGAAAAACAATTAACAACAAATCGAAGTAACAATCGTAAAAAAGGTTATATGAAATTTCCTTTAATTCCAAATCGATTGCATTACTTTTTTTTCGCAAAATTTATAGGTTTAAAAGCTCTTTCATTAATACTCGCGTTAATTTAAAATTGTATTAAAATTGAAGGCACAATGGTAAAAACATATTGACTAAAAAGAAATCATATTAAAAATTAGATTCACTACGTGAATCTTACTCTAAACAGAATTAAAATCAATAATTATATTTTTAAAAAAAGGTAAGAAGAAGCGTAAGCTGAAGAAAAGTTTCTCGAAATTTGCATTAGCCAGTTATCATTGTGTAATTAAATACTTATTAACTGAGAAAGTTACAAGTTACATTAAATAAAATAATGCGAATTTACGTAGTAGAGAAAAATGGCTCGAAACGTATAGAAAAATATGAAAAACGTCAGTTGCATTTTCACGAGAATGGATAATCGTGAAAGCTACGTAGATACAATCTCTTCGTAATTAAAAGTTCTATTGTACTTAGTAACGAGTTAAAACAATTTCATACCTGATGAACACTTTGAAGAGTTACGAAAAAGTAAGAGAAATTCTGTTGATACAAATGTAAGGTAAAAATGTTTTTATATAAAAAAAAAATTCAACAAGAACACTTTCTTTTTGTAGATAAGGGAATCCATTATGGATAAAAAAAAGTAAATAATATTTTTCATCTCTCGACAAATGCGCATAAATATTAATTCAAATAAAACCAAGTATATTTATCGAAAATAGATGAAATTCACTTAAATCTATAACTATATTTCAGTTGAATATTTGGAATGGTCAGCTATATAAGAGATACAAATGAAATATCAAAATGAACAATTGATCAATAAAACAAGGGTGTTTGCATTGTATATAGTATATAAGGAGCCTATAAGCTTTGGTTATTAAAACATCGAAGATATATCGGTGCGCAGCGAAGAAGAGCAACAACGAAAAGGAAAGGAAAGGAAAGGAAAGGAAAGGAAAGAAACTAAAAATAAAAAGGAAAAGGAAAAGGAAAAGGAAGAAAGAGAGAATAGCAACACTCGACATGTTCGTCGAATCCAAGGACATTCATACGTTTATTCAACCGATAGAGTTGAAGGGTTCCCGCGATACGCGACGTATACTTTTATTTCCCACGGCACTCCGATTAGACTCGCGCCCTGAGCGCGTATTTGTCGGCTCGAGGCGGAAAGGAGTCCCGCGTACTCGCACACACGTACACGTCCGCACACTTCAGTATGTACTACACACAAGGTAAATAACGCGGGACCGTATATATATACTCGAGGATAAAGGTGCATTCAGTCGAGAGATAGAGAGAAGAGAGAGAGAGAGAGAGAAAGAGACGACTCGAAACCGGAAGACGTTGCTTCTCGGAGCCTCCTTCGCCGCGAAATAAAACGATCTCTCGAATACCTTTGTTTCTCTTGCACTTGCTACGTAACTTGGAAATTGGGTTATCATTTCTTATTTCTCTCCCTTTCCTCTTTTCTTACACCACTCTCCTTTTATCCTGCATAATTTCCACTATTTTCAATACCCGATGCACAAGTAACCCATCCGCCTAATGCGTCCCGAGATATACTAATTTATGTCACTCCGTTACCAACGCGTCTACGTTAAATAGAATAAATAATTCAATTAATTTAATGCATTTAGTTGAATTCAATCAATTTAGATTGCTCGTTACGACATTTTTTTTTCTTGGCTAACTTGCCTCCACACGAATTTCACAGTAAATACACATTTACTACGTATTCCACGAATTGCAAATAAATAATACTTACGTTAATTAAATCAGTATTATTTTTATTTTATGTAAAATGGCGTTTATAGTACACTTTAGTATAATCAAATCCGCTTTGAGATAATACAAGTTCTACATTGTTTTAAAGCATTAGAAAACGGTTTCTATGAAGATAACTCACAAACCATTCTACATATAAAATATTTTATTAAAATTACTATAATCACATTTTTTCTGTACAATGAGCCTTTGCGATACCGGATAATGATTTTGGATGGAATTAACAATTTGTAATCTGGTCAGAAGCTTGCTTTTTATGTCTTTATTTGAAATATTTAATTTAATTTCAATTATTAACATTTGCGCCCCTCCACACGGAGAAAAATTTCTAACGTTTGACCTCTAAAATTCGCATGCCCTCTAACCCAACGTATGTTTATATAGTTTGAACCTATGCGTATTTAGATTCGTTCTAATGCACTCACAGGTTCAACCTATGTGAAATTTAATGCTATCGCATTAAAGACATCAAACTTCATAGGTTAAACCTGTCAAGTCACGGGATTAAACTATAAACATATGTTATGGTTAGAGAGCACGACAATTTTATATGGTTAAACATTACAAATTTTTCTCCGTGCAACTGTACATTTTTCAATGTACGCGATTGCTCATTACGCCAATTAACAATTCCATTAAACTCTCTACTGTTAAATCCGAACATATCATTAGCTTTAGAATCTAACAAGATTATAACGAAAATTCCGTTGGAAGCTTTTTGCACGATAATCCATTCGACTCGTTTCACAAAAAGGTTGATCGCCACAAACATTAAAAAATCGACAATAATATGACATTTTATGTTATCTAGGTGCGACCGTATTAAAGAAAATGACGGTACGTCACCACCGACAATGGAGATATTCTTTGGCGTTACCGTACGAAAGAAATTTCGAGCGTCGAATCCACCTGGCTTAAACATAAACAAAACGAAAATTCATGTATTATATAGCTGAGAATACGCGAAATGAAAATACTAACGATATTTGTTTTAGGTGTTATTTTAATCCACCGCTCGGCTAAAATATGTATTTTACGTTTAAAATTCAGTTCTCATGTTGGTTCACAATTCAAACAGAGTAAGAACTCGTGTATCGCGAAGGACTGAGAGAGGGAGAGAGAGAGAGAGAGATGTAAATTGCGAGGTAAGGTAAAGATAAAGACACTAAGAGAATGCCGAGGATAAAAGAGAAGAGGGAAGAGGGAAGAGGGAAGAGGAAAGAGGGGTAAGGGTAACCTGAGCAGTTACTCGCGTCTTGATCAATGAAGATTGCCGAGCCTCTGTCGTTCTTTGTTGAGAAGAGCAGTAAAGTGCGTCGACGACGTCCCTGCGGAATTGACGAGCTGAGAAAGCCTCGATATATACTACTGTAGGCGGTAATTGCGATTTCGAAGTGGATGTCGAGGTAGCAATTTCGAAATTGTCGAGTTGTAAATTAGTTCGCGGATAGTAAGGGAATGAACGTGCGCGAGATACTGAAAACGCTGGATTCCTAAGCCACTCTCCCTACCCCTCTCCCTCCCACTCTCTTTTCTTTTCGTCCCTTTACTTCCTCTTTTTGTCTTTGACCTACGCGCACACCGAGAAATTTGCATTTAGAAATAAACTTTCGGTAAGCGAGAGAAAGAGAGAGAGAGACCCAGAGTGAGTGATAAATTTTGACTTTTTCTACTTTTTCTCGGATAAGTGTTTATGATACATTCTTTTAACATTTTTCCATGTAACATTGCGCGATTAATTATGCGTGACGAAGTTAATTTTTTTTACCTTCAAATTTATGGTAATGGAATAGTTCATCGTTGACAAATATGATGCAAAAAGGTAACGTTCATCACGCGTATCTCATTCTTTCGAATTTAGCAAGTGAACCACGTTTAAAACAAATTACTTGTTTATCACCTCGAAAATCTTAAAACATTTTGTACACTAATAAGACCCACAACGAACTAAAACATATTCAAAATTTGTAGTCTAGAATCTAGGAGGGTTGTTGTATGACCGATGGAGATGCAATTAGGAGATACAACCCTACTATTCCCGACGTGCTTATGAAATTCGTGCAGGGTGTTTGGTTTAACAACGCGCCTGGAAAAATGTATGAACAATTTAATTGTTTAAATGACTATAACATTGAGGAGCATCTTTGTTACTCGATATAAACTACATTAACTGATACAATATAATATAATAATATAATTTTGCGCTCCTCGCTCACTTTAGTTATTCTTTCGATCTTTCCAGAACCAATGATAATATAGAATTGTTTAAATAATAAATTAATCCAAATACAACGCGGGAAATTAGCGAAAAATAGTAATTTCAATTTGTTTATAAGACATTTCCAACCTCTTTTATTAATAAAATAAAAAATTTATAAAAACGCTACCAAAACGCCAAAATAATTTTGTATATGTTTATCTAAACTTTATATAACGTTAAAGTTTGATGAAAGTTCATATCAACGTGTCCAACGCGACATTCCCAAACTTGGAAAAATGTTAATTAAGCATTTGTATAAAGTTTATACAAACTTAAAATAATGTCTTAGGTAAGATTAAAAATAGTATTTTTAAACTTGTAAAATTTGAATTAATAATAAAAAAAAAAATTTTATTCCGAGATTCGAACCTCCGATCTTCTACTTCGAAGTCCTCGCTCCTATACTGAGCCATTTTTATTGTTTATGTCATAATAATATTAAATTTTGTTTATAAAGAACAATTGAAACATGCTTCCAACTTTATAACCTGAATGTAACTTATTCATAAACAATAAAAAATGCTCAGTTGGTAGAACGAGCCCGAGTAGAAATTCTAACCAGGCCGCCTGAATTAGAAAACAGGGCCTGAAAAGGCCGCCTGTTAAGGGCCGGGATACGAATGTAATGGAATTTAAGTCAGGGCCTAATTTTGTTAGTTTGGATGTGACGTTATAGTAAAAGTTAATTTTGTTAGTTCGAATGTGAGGTTAGTAATAGGATCTACAATTATATAGTATTGTATATAAATTTTCAGGTTAGAATTTTATCAAGAGTTTTTTATAAATATAAAATGAGTAAAAAAATTGATTATGCTCAGAAGCTTAATTTACTAAGAGTCGAAGGTATCGATTGAAAAGGAAAATACAATATATAAATAAAGAAAACACTTTAATAATATAAAAGTTTATGCAGTACTTATTATATTGCTTAAATATGTGAAAAGATTTAATTTTGTATTATATAAAAAGTGCAATGTTATTAATAGTATATTATATTAAGATTGTTGTAATTATTTGAAAATTATATTAAACCATATATTTTAATTATATATCTATAATATTTATGTTTATAATAAATATTAATGTATTAAAATGCATTTTATTTTATTTACAAAACCTATACGCACACACACACACACACGCGCGCGCGCGCGCATGTACGCACGCCTAATTAACCTTATATTTATAACTTATATTAGTATATTTTATACGGGCCATGCCCATGATCGACCCTTTACATGTGTTAGTTTTGAGATGTGTGACATCACATAAACTCGATTTCTATAGAAAAGTGAGAGAAAACAGTAAACCCAAATCCCCGTCCTCTAAAGATTAAAAATAATATTTTTAAACTTGTAAAATTTAAATTATTAATAAAAAAAAAATTTAATCCGAGATTCGAACCTCCGATCTTCTACTTCGAAGTCCTCGCTCCTACCAACTGAGCCATTTTTATTGTTTATGTCATAATATTAAATTTTGGTTATAAAGAACAATTGAAACATGCTTCCAACTTTATAACCTGAATGTAACTTATTCATAAACAATAAAAAATGCTCAGTTGGTAGAACGAGCCCGAGTAGAAATTCTAACCAGGCCGCCTGAATTAGAAAACAGGGCCTGAAAAGGCCGCCTGTTAAGGGCCGGGATACGAATGTAATGGAATTTAAGTCAGGGCCTAATTTTGTTAGTTTGGATGTGACGTTATAGTAAAAGTTAATTTTGTTAGTTCGAATGTGAGGTTAGTAATAGGATCTACAATTATATGTATTGTATATAAATTTTCAGGTTAGAATTTTATCAAGAGTTTTTTATAAATATAAAATGAGTAAAAAAATTGATTATGCTCAGAAGCTTAATTTACTAAGAGTCGAAGGTATCGATTGAAAAGGAAAATACAATATATAAATAAAGAAAACACTTTAATAATATAAAAGTTTATGCAGTACTTATTATATTGCTTAAATATGTGAAAAGATTTAATTTTGTATTATATAAAAAGTGCAATGTTATTAATAGTATATTATATTAAGATTGTTGTAATTATTTGAAAATTATATTAAACCATATATTTTAATTATATTATCTATAATATTTATGTTTATAATAAATATTAATGTATTAAAATGCATTTTATTTTATTTACAAAACCTATACGCACACACACACACACACGCGCGCGCGCGCGCATGTACGCACGCCTAATTAACCTTATTTATAACTTATATTAGTATATTTTATACGGGCCATGCCCATGATCGACCCTTTACATGTGTTAGTTTTGAGATGTGTGACATCACATAAACTCGATTTCTATAGAAAAGTGAGAGAAAACAGTAAACCCAAATCCCCGTCCTCTAAAGGTTAAAAGTGATCCGATGTTTTTAGACATTAATTTTATTGAAAAAAGAAGCTTTTTTGAACCAGAAAATTCCCGTCCTCTACGGTTAACAATTAAAAACAAATGTAAAATAACAAATACATTCAGATTTAGTTTTTACTACTAATTAAGTGCCTTAATATCACCTGAACATACCCACAAATAGTATTACATAAAACAGGCCCTGATCTCCACCCCATTACATTTTTTAAAGGCCCTTTACAGCGCCTGTTAAGGGCCGGGATACGAATGTAATGGAATTTAAGTCAGGGCCTAATTTTGTTAGTTTGGATGTGACGTTATAGTAAAAGTTAATTTTGTTAGTTCGAATGTGAGGTTAGTAATAGGATCTACAAATTATATAGTATTGTATATAAATTTTCAGGTTAGAATTTTATCAAGAGTTTTTTATAAATATAAAATGAGTAAAAAAATTGATTATGCTCAGAAGCTTAATTTACTAAGAGTCGAAGGTATCGATTGAAAAGGAAAATACAATATATAAATAAAGAAAACACTTTAATAATATAAAAGTTTATGCAGTACTTATTATATGCTTTAAATATGTGAAAAGATTTAATTTTGTATTATAAAAAGTGCAATGTTATTAATAGTATATTATATTAAGATTGTTGTAATTATTTGAAAATTATATTAAACCATATATTTTAATTATATTATCTATAATATTTATGTTTATAATAAATATTAATGTATTAAAATGCATTTTATTTTATTTACAAAACCTATACGCACACACACACACACGCGCGCGCGCGCGCATGTACGCACGCCTAATTAACCTTATTTATAACTTATATTAGTATATTTTATACGGGCCATGCCCATGATCGACCCTTTACATGTGTTAGTTTTGAGATGTGTGACATCACATAAACTCGATTTCTATAGAAAAGTGAGAGAAAACAGTAAACCCAAATCCCCGTCCTCTAAAGGTTAAAAGTGATCCGATGTTTTTAGACATTAATTTTATTGAAAAAAGAAGCTTTTTTGAACCAGAAAATTCCCGTCCTCTACGGTTAACAATTAAAAACAAATGTAAAATAACAAATACATTCAGATTTAGTTTTTACTACTAATTAAGTGCCTTAATATCACCTGAACATACCCACAAATAGTATTACATAAAACAGGCCCTGATCTCCACCCCATTACATTTTTTAAAGGCCCTTTACAGCACCTGTTCAGGGCCTTTTAATATTCGTCAGGTACCTGAACAGGGCCTTCTTTTTGCCTGGAAAACATTTCTACTCGGGAGAGACTTCGAAGTAGAAGATCGGAGGTTCGAATCTCGGAATAAAATTTTTTTTTTATTACACGGAGAGAAATAATTAGTAAATATTACAAAGCAGTTTGGTAAAAATTCCTAAACTCTCAAGTAATGTGGTAACAAACTGCGAATCTCGTAATTTTTACTAGACTAAATTGTAATTTTAATTTTTTTTAACATTAGAAAAAAAATTTTATTTCTCCCATATTATTTATTTTTGAGTTTATGTATATTATTCGAGTGTTATGGATATTTTAAATATTTAAATGAAATTTAATTAGTGAAAAAAATTCTGGATGTCATCGGGATCGAACCTGCGAAGTTTGGGTTGAGAATCCAAGTCCTTACCATTGCGCCACCGCGTCACTTGCATGTGTTTCATCGAATCGTCCTTTTAAAGTAAACAAACGAACGACGCGATTCCAATAAAAATTTTAACCTAAAGATCGCAACTTTATCGCTTCTTTTCGGTATCTCGTGCTGTACTGTTGTTTATAGAATTTCGTAAACAGTATAGGAAAAAATCAGAGTTAATAAAATTTACAAGCTTAATTGTAAAATTTAGTACGTTAACTCCACAAATTTTACTACATTTAGAGTAAATTTTACTACATTTACTGTAAATTTTACTTAGCAGTTTGGTAATTTTTTCGGTTTTTTCGGTCTGTGACCACATTACTTGGGAGTTTAGGAATTTTTACCAAACTGCTTTGTAATATTTACTAAATATTTCTCTCCGTGTATTAATTCAAATTTTACAAGTTTAAAAATACTATTTTTAATCTTACCTAAGACATTATTTTAAGTTTGTATAAACTTTATACAAATGCTTAATTAACATTTTTCCAAGTTTGGGAATGTCGCGTTGGACACGTTGATATGAACTTTCTCCAAACTTTAACTTTATATAAAGTTTAGATAAACATAATTTTTTAACGCGGGTCGTCACGATTTCAAAATTTGAATGACCCTGCACGTTCAACGTACATCATATTAAATTCAGTGGATTCAAATTTTTAAATCTAACCTCCCATTCGTAATCAATATGTCCATGTGTTACATCTTCTGTATATTGATGTTCAACCAAGATTTATATGCATCCGTAAGATTTCCTCCGTTGCATTTTCAAAATTGGATATATCTGTAAGGAAAATTGTGTTCTCTGTATTCTTAGATATTTATAAATAGAATGGCGGGTCAAAAAATAAGTTTTTTTAAATAATTCGATAAATTCAATAGGAATTTAATTTATTTAGATTTGTTTTTGTAGGTTCGACTAAAAGAATGAATTTGATGAATGAATATATACACATATCCACATATAAACTTTATCTTGGTTGAACGATGCATTGTCGCCAATAACTCGACTTTCTTTTTTTTTTATTAATAATTCAAATTTTACAAGTTTAAAAATACTATTTTTAATCTTACCTAAGACATTATTTTAAGTTTGTATAAACTTTATACAAATGCTTAATTAACATTTTTCCAAGTTTGGGAATGTCGCGTTGGACACGTTGATATGAACTTTCTCCAAACTTTAACTTTATATAAAGTTTAGATAAACATAATTTTTTAACGCGGGTCGTCACGATTTCAAAATTTGAATGACCCTGCACGTTCAACGTACATCATATTAAATTCAGTGGATTCAAATTTTTAAATCTAACCTCCCATTCGTAATCAATATGTCCATGTGTTACATCTTCTGTATATTGATGTTCAACCAAGATTTATATGCATCCGTAAGATTTCCTCCGTTGCATTTTCAAAATTGGATATATCTGTAAGGAAAATTGTGTTCTCTGTATTCTTAGATATTTATAAATAGAATGGCGGGTCAAAAAATAAGTTTTTTTAAATAATTCGATAAATTCAATAGGAATTTAATTTATTTAGATTTGTTTTTGTAGGTTCGACTAAAAGAATGAATTTGATGAATGAATATATACACATATCCACATATAAACTTTATCTTGGTTGAACGATGCATTGTCGCCAATAACTCGACTTTCTTTTTTTTTTATTAAAATTGGTCAATAACGTATATGGAGTTATAAACACGTAGTAGATGTCGCGACGGCACGATGAAATATTCACGAAATGAGAATGAACCGATGTAGCTGCAAGAAAAGGGAATGATGGAAAAGTTAATGGAGTGGTAATCGTGGAGCGCGAGGTCGGGTAGGTATAACGCAAACCACCCCTTATCTACAAGAGGTAGGGAACTTTCTTGATTTACGAAGAGAGCAGGAGCGCGAGCGCGTCAACCCTCGACGATTTTGTAAGTACCTTGTACACCCCAAGACACAATATGAGAGCACACCGAAAGTTTCGCGTGTATTTAACCAGGGCTGGAGCTAAGAAAACGGTAGCTACCTTCGGTACTTTATCCTCTTCTACGAATTTTCGCTAAATGTTCTGGCACTGTTTAATCTCGTTATTTCCCTCCCAGACGGGTGATATTAAATTCTACAATTTATCAGAGGACGCTGGGATTATGTTGCTCCCTCTATCTCTCTCTCTCTCTTCCTCCTCCTCTTCCTCTCTCTCTCTCTATCTCTTCAGTTAACTATCCTATTTACAAATTTCCCATTCAAAATGCGCGAATAATTAAATCGTCTTACATCCAGTCGTTAACGACTCTAATCCACAATAATCTTTCACGGTGGAATACATTTTAAAGATATTTCCTCCTCTTTCGTCTTCGAGAACACTATACATTTAGAATTGATAACCGAATTATAGAAAAAATCGTACCATCGAAATTTACATAAACTTTCTCGAGGAAAATAAGGAGAAGAAAGTAAGAAAGAAAAAAAAAAGAATAATGGAAATAAAAAGAAAGTTGGCTATCTCGTATTCCCCGGTTTACCCTTAAGAAGTTAAAATTTTTTTAAACCGTTGTCATTATTTCCGAAAGTTGGTAGTAGATAATTCGTATCTGGGAAATCCCAAAAGGACACAGCGTAAAAGTAAGTTGACAAAAATGTTCTCCACCGCGAAAGGTAAACTCGACGGGATAGTTCGTAATGCCCAAGTGCGTCGTCCTCCGCTACGATAACCAGGAAAGAAATAACCCAAAAGCGAATAAGAATAAACTCCGAAGACTTTGACGCGTTAACGAATAACTAGCGAGTTCTTCCAGAAAAGGGGCGTGGATCGTTCGTCTTCGTTTATTCCCTCGATTGCCGACGTAAACTTTTGTATACCCTCGAAAATGAGAAAGAAAGAGACCCAAAAACCAAGCGGGCAACAGTTTGCATTTTTTTTTAAAATTACGAATTAACGCAGCTGTAAACTGCGTATCCTGCAAAATCTGCAATTATCGATACTTTATCCGCGTAAAAGATAAGAAAAGAAAAGAAAAAAAAAAGGTTCCATTGATTAAACGTCTGCGTCGCGTGAAATAGGTAAATCATGACAAATAAACAGGAGCGTAATAAGTAAGGAGATTTAACTACTTCCATAACCATCACTTAACAGCAAACACCTCTTTTTCGAACAATCCTTTAACACCAGCTTTTTATCAACTTCCAATTTCCAACGCATTTTCAATATTACCGGCGCTTTCAACCTCGAGGGGTTACAAAAAGAAGAGCGTTGGAAAAAAGACCCTGAGATAACAGAGGCAAACCCTAGTCGATTTTCCTGCAGAGTGCAGAAAACTGACCAACCGTAGGCTTTTTTCTCCTTCGCTCTTCTCTCTCCCTTTCTCTTCCTTTTTATCCTAGTTGTCCAACGACGTGACGCTCGCACCAACGACGTAATTTACCGCGCGTACGTATACGTCCCTCGTTTTAATACCGTTCCTTCTTCCTTCTTCCTTCTTTCTTCTTTTTTTTTTCTTTTTCTTTTTCTCCCGGCTTTCTCTTGGTAGTTATCTTTTCACGCCTTCTTCTTCTTCTTCTTATCCTCCCCCTCCTTTCCACCTTTTTTTTCGCGCAATCGGTTGGGGTCAATTAAAAAGTGAAAGAATTTATCGGATGTTTTCTCGAGGATCATAAAAGGAAGGATAATATAATTTTTAATTGATACCTTGTGACACATTGATCATCCCGCGGTTTGTTGACTAATTTACTTTTATGTTTTCGTTTATTTTTTAATTAAGTTTGACGGATCGGTATAGTTTAAGAACTAGTTGTGATACGTGTAATTATTACTTCTTGATAAAGAAAAATCTCCCTTGATATACGTAAAACCGAAGATTTATTAGGGATATTATGATTTTCTTGATCGATTTGTTATTACGCGTGTAAACAAATATAAGTATACGTTAGAATTTATCTCTATCAAATAAATTTCCTAGAGTATTTGTAACGCGTCACAAACAATCGTCTCACCTCCGTATTTTTTGGTAAATAAACATACACATCACTTGAGAATAGATAACGCACTCTTTTGATGATATAGATAAAATTAAAAAAAATATATTGAGACAAATTATTCCTCATCGCGAAAATAGAGCTTGCTTACTGTTAATACAATAGTTTTTTTTAAAAACAAGTGTGACGATATTGAAAAAAGAAAAAGGGTAAAACTCTGAGCGCAATAGGTTTGTAAAGGTGGAGGCGTTCATCGAGTGTAAGGTACACATGGACCAGTGTGTGCGTTACAGAGAAATAAAATTTTCCTCTTCGGAAGGCTTTATTTACTAATAAACGAATGGGCTTCCGCACTTGTGGTGTTAGCTCAAGTGTTTGGGGCTAGCCACTTGTTCAATCAACGGACACACAACACCTTCTCTCTCTCTCTCTCTCTCTCTCTTTCGAGGTATTATTAATATTTCTTTGCTCCTCGTAATTTTATGATATAGAGGTGTATACACACCGGTGAACGTCGAGGTGATGAAGCGCAATGCGTTCTCATGATTAATCGCGTTTCGTTGTTACCTCCTTGGAAAATAAATAAAGATAGGGGTAAGCACTTACTATATGCTGCACGCAGATGTTACTGGATATATTCAGGTTCAGAACGTTCCACTTTCGGTAATGCATCGGGTGATTTTCTCATTTCCAGCGTATATCCTTTTTCGACAAGGTTTCCGATGAAATTATAAACAGACTATCATCCCGATGAGAATTGAACTTCCGCGACAAATCACGCTGTATGTTAATCAAATTAAAAATAACAGCATCTATCAATATCTAACGCATCGTCTAAGTGAACACGTCAAACGCCACTTTGGGTAAGTTAACCACTTGACGGACATGGCTATGTCATTTAGGGAGTTTGTTAAGTGGATGGTCAATGTCCTCTGGTTCATTGATTCATACGAACGTGTCATCTGGGCTTCGCCTCAACTCGTACGAACTCCTCCACCCACTTAGTTCGATAATTCATTTTCGATCTAATGCATTCTTACTGAATGTACCGACGAACAAAAAATTAAACACGATTACAACTTCCTTGCATTTCGATGTTCAAAATCATTTTGTAAATAGATACATTTACAATCAATTTAAACATGCACGACAGGGACAGTCATTAATTACAATTACAAATTAACGTTGAAGAAAAATAATTATACAATAATAAGCTTTTTTCACGAGACAACATTCGTAAGGTACGTCAATCGTTGAAAATAATAAATCAATTAAAAATATAAATAGCTCACTGTTGATTAATTGTTCTTTCAAATTGAAAAGAAAAATCTCCCTTGATATACGTAAAACCGAAGATTTATTAGGGATATTATGATTTTCTTGATCGATTTGTTATTACGCGTGTAAACAAATATAAGTATACGTTAGAATTTATCTCTATCAAATAAATTTCCTAGAGTATTTGTAACGCGTCACAAACAATCGTCTCACCTCCGTATTTTTTGGTAAATAAACATACACATCACTTGAGAATAGATAACGCACTCTTTTGATGATATAGATAAAATTAAAAAAAATATATTGAGACAAATTATTCCTCATCGCGAAAATAGAGCTTGCTTACTGTTAATACAATAGTTTTTTTTAAAAACAAGTGTGACGATATTGAAAAAAGAAAAAGGGTAAAACTCTGAGCGCAATAGGTTTGTAAAGGTGGAGGCGTTCATCGAGTGTAAGGTACACATGGACCAGTGTGTGCGTTACAGAGAAATAAAATTTTCCTCTTCGGAAGGCTTTATTTACTAATAAACGAATGGGCTTCCGCACTTGTGGTGTTAGCTCAAGTGTTTGGGGCTAGCCACTTGTTCAATCAACGGACACACAACACCTTTCTCTCTCTCTCTCTCTCTCTCTCTTTCGAGGTATTATTAATATTTCTTTGCTCCTCGTAATTTTATGATATAGAGGTGTATACACACCGGTGAACGTCGAGGTGATGAAGCGCAATGCGTTCTCATGATTAATCGCGTTTCGTTGTTACCTCCTTGGAAAATAAATAAAGATAGGGTAAGCACTTACTATATGCTGCACGCAGATGTTACTGGATATATTCAGGTTCAGAACGTTCCACTTTCGGTAATGCATCGGGTGATTTTCTCATTTCCAGCGTATATCCTTTTTCGACAAGGTTTCCGATGAAATTATAAACAGACTATCATCCCGATGAGAATTGAACTTCCGCGACAAATCACGCTGTATGTTAATCAAATTAAAAATAACAGCATCTATCAATATCTAACGCATCGTCTAAGTGAACAACGTCAAACGCCACTTTGGGTAAGTTAACCACTTGACGGACATGGCTATGTCATTTAGGGAGTTTGTTAAGTGGATGGTCAATGTCCTCTGGTTCATTGATTCATACGAACGTGTCATCTGGGCTTCGCCTCAACTCGTACGAACTCCTCCACCCACTTAGTTCGATAATTCATTTTCGATCTAATGCATTCTTACTGAATGTACCGACGAACAAAAAATTAAACACGATTACAACTTCCTTGCATTTCGATGTTCAAAATCATTTTGTAAATAGATACATTTACAATCAATTTAAACATGCACGACAGGGACAGTCATTAATTACAATTACAAATTAACGTTGAAGAAAAATAATTATACAATAATAAGCTTTTTTCACGAGACAACATTCGTAAGGTACGTCAATCGTTGAAAATAATAAATCAATTAAAAATATAAATAGCTCACTGTTGATTAATTGTTCTTTCAAATTGAAGAGAAAAAGCGAAAATTAACTATAATTAAAATAATCCGTATAACTTAATTAACTTCAATTAAATTATTAATCATTTACAACGATTACTTATCTTGCTACTGTTTCAACATACGCACAGAAGTATAAAATCCATTTCAATACCAGGTCGCAAGAAAGACAGTGATAATAAAATTTACAGTTGATACGTAAATTACGTTTAATATTTCCAGTAGCAAATTTACTAGACACAAAAGTGGAGGAAAATTTTTTGCTTCGCTTCCGCGCGAGCACCGAGAGAGTTACGACTGGCAGTCACGCGAGTAAGTTTTTATAAAACGACTCTTGTGTCTGAAGTTGCGTAATAAGTCGCAAAAAAGAAGAACGGTGTGCGAAAAAGAGTCGAGCTACGCAGCTGAAAAGACAATGTGAAGTGTATAAACAAAGGTGTAGATTCATTTTTCTTCATCGTGAAAACTTTGCGAACCGATATGACTCCTTTTGTCCTCTGGGAATATTGTTTTTCTGATTAATTTACCGCTCTTTTTTTTAAATTATTTAATTTTATTTGTTGGAAAACAATTCGATTTTCGTGAACATGTTATATGCAAAATAGGACCTCGAAAGTCCCGTAGGTGTTAAAACTAAAGTACTTTAGTTGAAAACTGTAACGCACCGGCGAAGTAAACAGACAAGAATATTCTTTCATTTCCCGTAAAATAAAGTACTTCCCAAAATTTTACAAGGGACACGGTCAAATGGAGGATCGAGTGTTGATAACGGTACGATAATACGGATGTGTATTTGCATAAGTGTCGCGCGACACTTCATTTTTGTTGGAGTCGTCGATGAACTGTAAATTCCGCGCGGGTCGTCATAAATTCGCGAGGGAATTAATTGCAAACGTTATATGTGCCAATGAGACGGTTGGCCGTTAATTAAAAAGTGCCGTTAAGGAGGTTTTGCCATTGACTCTTTCAATGAGAAAGAGAGAAAGATGAGAATGTGCTTAAAGGATGATTGAATAATAAATTACGAGTAAGGATTTTAATTGGTATTTGAATATTAATTTTCATCCTTTTCCTAGGTAACTTCGAGGATCTCGGTTGTCCAGGGTCCGGGTATATACGCAAATTTCCGAAAATTAATTCGTACATCGGCTTTATTTATTTGTACACGCGAATAAATAATTTTCATCAAAATTCGATAGCCGGATGTACAATTCTAATAACCGATTAATTAACGATGATCACGCTCGTCTTATCAGATGTGGAAAATTAAAATGTTTCACTCGCGAATGAAGAATTCAAGTTAATTTACTGCTAGTAAAAATTCAATTAATTTTATTGCATATGCATGTTCGGATCGTCAGGTGTAAGTGTTTACGTTAATAACACAAAAACTCAATACCTACGCTTATTCGTTTTTCGATCGATCATTGTCCTCGATCCAATTTCATTATAAAAAAATGATTACCCATCATCCAGCAATATTTCCAGTAACTAACCACCCAAGGATTCGTACCAAAAAAAAAGAAAGAAGTAGAAAGGGATATAGTTTGGAGAGGCAGTCCTCCCAAAAGCATTCTTAATTCTCGCGTAACAAGTCCCATTTACATTAGGCTATAAAGTAGCCCCTGGACGATGCAACCGAGTGCATAGCTCGTCCTCGAATGGCTCATAGATCACCCGAATAATTTCCGTTGTGCATCGAGCGCTATCCTCGCCGCTCTACAAATTACGCGAGCTCTCCGTTACGTTTATGTAAGGCAATCGCGGTTCCGTTTCGTTTCGCCCAAGATAAAACGGAAGTGGATCGAGGCAAGATCAACGGGTTCCGGATATTCCCTTATATTGTTAACTTTGACTTACTTTTATCTTATTTCGAAACAAATGAATTCGAGTCAAAGAGATTTCCCTATTTTTGGAATATTCAATCATGACAGTTACCTACACTGTGACAAAGAAATATTTGTGAAAGAAGAAATGGTACAATAATTATTATAAATTGATATTGACTTGTAATCAAATATATTTCTTCGATATTATTATTAACTCTTACAAAGAGAACATCATATGTTTGGAAAGCGGATAGTGTTCAGCTTGTAAGATATGTTTTCTAATGTAAAAATACAAAAAATGCCAGAGACGCAGATCCTAACAATCGTTTTTTTCAAAAGTTATACGCTATTAAAGCAAAATTTACAAAAAGAAAGAGGCTTTATGTTAAACGTTTGTAATTACTAATTTTTAAAATATTAACATTCAAACTAAACTTTAATGAAAAGCTGGGATAGAATAGATAAAATTTAAAAAAAAGACGCTCAAAACCGTTGATGTGGAGCAAAGTTATAGCTTAATTAAGAATTTGAAAAAATTAAATGAAAATTAAACACTACAAATTTTATTGACTTTTTAAGCTGAATTTCTTCAAATTCTTAATTTGGCTGAAACTTTGCTCTATTATAATGGATTTAAGCATTTTTTAAAAAATTCTATTTACTTTATCTCACCTTTTTATTAAATTTTAGTTCGGATGTTAACGTTTGAAAGTCTAGAAGTTACAAGCGTTTAAATTGAAGCCTCTTTTTTTTTGGAAATTTTGCTTTAATAGCGTATATCTTTTGAAAAAAAAACAATTGTTAGGGTCTGCGGCTATGGCTTTTTTATATTTTTAAATTAGAAAACATATCCTACAAGCTTAATACAATCCGTTTTCCAAACATGTGAAGTTCTCCTTAGTTTTTAACTATATGGAGATTGTAGCAAAATATAAATGCAATGAAAGTTTAACTCTTAAGAACTGATTATACTCAACTGTGAACAAATATTCATATTTAAGTCATCAGATATTAATAGTTAAGAAACGTTGACATTGTCAGAAATATCGCTTTATCTGAGTGTAGTAGAAATATTAACGATTTTTAAAATTGTTTTAGTAACTTTTTATGTTCTCAACTCGATGCTAGTCAGCGGAGGAGCAAATGATTTTATTAGGTTAAATATAGCCATATTTTAAATAATCGGTAAATTTCTATCACTAGGGTTTATGTACATCATTATTATAACGGATGTGGATTTTTTACACAATATCACGAAGCGTTTTTTAAAATTAGAGGTAAAATTAAAGAAATACACAAATCAATCTGAATTTCGATGCGTATACTTTGATGAACAATTGTGAAAAAACAAATTTGATGTAGATTGTGTAGTGAAAAATATTATTCACATAGGAATGTTATTTCGTATCCAGCAAGTAACGCATGGTAGAATTTCAACCAATTTCAACGTTTTAAAGTTACAAATAACTTGTACTCCATTTGTTACTCTTTTTAAAAATTGGCAATTTTATTTCGTAAAAAAATCTTCAAAATACATTTTATCTATAAAACCTAGCAATTAATGTTATGAAATATATTTCACTTAAATTATTAATTAATACAACGATGTAATAACTGGAATGTCCATATTAATGCTTCAAACAAACGACCAGGAACTACAGTGCAATATTAAATATATTTTATTAAATATTTTCGGAGGACGAAACGCCTTTAATTATTTTAAAAGGCCGTGCTCTGGGAAATTCCACCAACATAGTGGACAAAGAGTACGATAGGGCCTGCTTATTCTAAAAGTAAAGATTTGGTTCGGAGAGACCGATTATTATTATACATATACATATTACCCGAACGTTTACATTTTGTCACGAATAACTCCGCGATACGGTCTAACAATCTTCGCGCTCTGGGCTGGTGGCTTTTCCCACCACCAGAGGGAGACGAACTAATCTCTCTACACTCGTTGGAGAGATCGTCGTTTGTTTTCATATATATAGCCGCAGAACATCTTGCTGGCGTCGCATATCATCTTGCGACAGGCGTCTAAGGTAAGTTCTCCAGTTCCTTACTGAGGAGTCCAAGTGGAGATCGAGGACGAAAGCCTAATTATTTTAAAAGGCCGGCTCTGGGAAATTACACCACCATAGTGGACAAAGAGTCCGATCGGCCGATTTATTCTAAAAGTCAAGCATTTGGTTCTGAGAGAAAAATCTACAAAAAGGACGTAAATAAACGGTATGTTACATTGGTTTATTGAAAATAGTTAAGAAACGTTGACATTGTCAGAAATATCGCTTTATCTGAGTGTAGTAGAAATATTAACGATTTTTAAAATTGTTTTAGTAACTTTTTATGTTCTCAACTCGATGCTAGTCAGCGGAGGAGCAAATGATTTTATTAGGTTAAATATAGCCATATTTTAAATAATCGGTAAATTTCTATCACTAGGGTTTATGTACATCATTATTATAACGGATGTGGATTTTTTACACAATATCACGAAGCGTTTTTTAAAATTAGAGGTAAAATTAAAGAAATACACAAATCAATCTGAATTTCGATGCGTATACTTTGATGAACAATTGTGAAAAAACAAATTTGATGTAGATTGTGTAGTGAAAAATATTATTCACATAGGAATGTTATTTCGTATCCAGCAAGTAACGCATGGTAGAATTTCAACCAATTTCAACGTTTTAAAGTTACAAATAACTTGTACTCCATTTGTTACTCTTTTTAAAAATTGGCAATTTTATTTCGTAAAAAAATCTTCAAAATACATTTTATCTATAAAACCTAGCAATTAATGTTATGAAATATATTTCACTTAAATTATTAATTAATACAACGATGTAATAACTGGAATGTCCATATTAATGCTTCAAACAAACGACCAGGAACTACAGTGCAATATTAAATATATTTTATTAAATATTTTCGGAGGACGAAACGCCTTTAATTATTTTAAAAGGCCGTGCTCTGGGAAATTCCACCAACCATAGTGGACAAAGAGTACGATAGGCCTGCTTTATTCTAAAAGTAAAGCATTTGGTTCGGAGAGACCGATATTATTATACATATACATATTACCGAACGTTTAAATTTTGTAACAAATAACTCGCGATACGGTCTAAAAATTCGCGCTCTGGCTGGTGGCTTTTCCCACCACCAGAGGGAGACGACTATCTCTCTACACTCGTTGGAGAGATCGTCGTCTGTTTTCTATATATATAGCCGCAGAACATCTTGCTGGCGTCGCATATCATCTTGCGACAGGCGTCTAAGGTAAGTTCTCCAGTTCCTTACTGAGGAGTCCAAGCTGGAGATCGAGGACGAAACGCCTTTAATTATTTTAAAAGGCCGTGCTCTGGGAAATTCCACCAACCATAGTGGACAAAGAGTACGATAGGCCTGCTTTATTCTAAAAGTAAAGCATTTGGTTCGGAGAGACCGATATTATTATACATATATTTTATTAAATAAAATTTATTTAAAAAATCTACAAAAAGGACGTAAATAAACGGTATGTTACATTGGTTTATTGAAAATTGTTTAGAAAATTCTGAAAATATCAGTATTATCAAGAGAAAGATAAATGCAATTGAGTAAATATAGTAAAATTGAGGCGCAGCTGTTCGATCGTAATCCTACAATTCGTATACATTGTTCAGTAAGAGAAGTATAGTGTCTAAGGGCGTCGTATATATACATACTTTTATTTAAACGAATTCCACGTAGAGAAAAATCGTTATAAATAAACGATATTTTCCTTTTATATAATTGTATATTGTCATGCGCATAGCGTTGAATCTCTTTTCTACAAAAAAAAGAAAAAAATAAATGATGCCCAAGTTCTTTCCGTAACATCAACTTTTCGGAAGCTGCACAACATTTTCAGTTCTGGATATTTAAATAATAAATTTTTTCCATCGCGTTTCGCGACCTATAAGTTACACTCATAAGAGCAATTCAATTTTGATATTCTATTAAAGTAAGACGCAAAAGTTGTATCGGCCGATAAATTCACACATACTTATTTGAAAAACTAATCGAACTAACAAGTGCACAGAGTATAAAAGATTAAATCTTGCAAGTGAATTCGCTGAAAATATTAATTAAAACATAAATATTTCAAAAAAATCCAATTGCAGTTTTAGATAAAAAGTAAAGTAAAACTTTCCATCATATTTTGACTATTTATATATACGTACGTTAATTCTTGATGCAATACACGCGAGGAATACGAGATACTTTATTTTTTCCATTAGAATTCCATTAAAAATCAAAGTGTACGCACGGTTTTCTAAAGAGCTGAAACTCGTTGACGACACGTTCATTCCCATTTCGAAATAAACACTAGGCTGAAATAGACATCTAATAATATATAAAAATACGTCAAATGGGAAAAGGTGCCAATTACACTTTTCACCAAGTCATCGTCATTTATAAATATACGCTTGTATATATGTACGTGAATATTAATTCGCCAGCGCGCGAATCAAGAAATAAATGCAATCTTAATCACGAAATTCGTTTAGCTCGTTCGATTTTCAATATTAACTGCAAAAACTCGGTTTGGTATGTAGGTTACGAAGACACGTTTCCATCTACGTTTTTTTTTCATTCCAAAGATATTGCATTAATAATTATGGTTATATATATATACACCTATGCACACACGTACACGTATACGAGGAGTTTTAAATAAATTTTTATTATATCGAGCGCGCACGGTCTCTACCCGAGACCGGTTTGTCGTACGCTTACGAAAACCGTAACTCGCGCATATATGCTGCGTTTAAATACGCGTATATTTCGTTAGAAATGACCACGCGTGCACCAAAAGATTTTCGTTTGATTTACTCTTTTGAGAGTTGAATTCCTTACGAAATTATGAATTCTCAGACGTCGTAAATACGAGGGTTGGGTAATTTTTATTACCTTGCTTATTAGAGATGAATATTCCTGCAATAAATTTGATAGATTAAATCGACTCTCCGTGAAATTGAAAACTGATAATTATGACATTATTAAATAACGTGACCCTTCTATCGATGGATTTTCAAAATTCTTTTATCGTCTTTATCAGGTTGTGCCAACATTTTTTAATATCCCGTGAATTATTATTCGTTTATCTATCAATGTATTAATTATATATAGTTACCGCACCACACGTTCCTTCGATTATTAATATTTTTCGATATACGCCTTTGCCATCGAAATTGTGTATGATGTGATATTAATTAAATCCTGTTTATTGAATCAGTTATCCTCATCATATTTTATGTATTACAATCTTACGTAATAATTTTACTTTTATGTTGTCTTCGAACTCACTTACCGTAAAGTTTATTATTGATTTTTCATAGTATTGAGCTAAAATTTTGAGAATAACTTTTGTAAATTAATTGTTAGAATGTAAGTAGGACATAAATCATAAAAAATTTTCAATTTTTATTAAAACAATATTTTAGCAGAAATTTAGCTAACTAATGAAAAAAAATTTGTAAAAATATATCTAAATTTTTTCATCAAAATTAAAACACTTACTTTCTAAAAATTAATTTAGAAAAGCTTTCTTCAAATTTCTGATTTTGGGTCCTTCCCTAAACCAAGGATTCTGATGGTTCCATGTTGTCAATTTTCGTAACCAAAATTTTTAAATGTTCACATAATATTTTAATTTATGTACATTAATATATTCTGTATTACCATGAATTGAGATTTTAATTGAAATTATTAATTTTAATGAATTTTACAAGTGAAACAGTGTCTGGTCCCCTGTTCTCGAAGAAAAACAAAAAAATATTTTGTCTTAGCATTAAGAAAAAAAAATTGCAAGTAATAAACCGAATTGAAAAATTGACCCTCTCATTTCCCCTCTTTAATTGAATAATAATATAATATTATTATAGTCTAGGCGCAGATGAGCATCACCCTCCCCCCCCCCCTCCCGCGTGCAGGTATAACATAACCGTCCCGCAAAATAACAAATTCGCAACAAGGCGCCATAGCTGCAGAGTGAACGAGAGTGAGGAGGGGGTAGGAGGGAGGGAGAGAAGGTTGTTTTTGCGAGTTAAAACAAAAGGAAACGAGTTCAGGCGAAAAGGGGAGGAAACTCGAGGAGCGAGCGCGCGTCGGCGTTAATACAAAGTTGCGCTCGCTCGCGCCTAATGACACTTGACGCTTTCATCTCTCGTTTCACGGCTTCGCGTACTTAGCGGCCGATTAGAAAGGCTCTCGCTCCGTAACTCGAGACGTATTTCGTGACGTCGGGAAGACGCGAAAGATGCAATGACGCTAGCTTGGTTCTTTGAACGTCTCTCCTCTCCTCTCTCTCTCTCTCTCTCTTTCCCTCTCTAGGGTTGGAAATTGCTTTTTAGGTTACCAGACGATGACCTACACAACCTGGCGCTTTAAGTTTCACTTACAGTTATAACTCCGATGATTATATTACTTTTTTTCTCTCTCCTACCTTCTTTTATATCTCCTTTCTTTAGGTTTGATTAAATATCACACGGATGTCTCGAACGGATATCTTGGAGATGATTTATATGAATTACCTACGAGTCAGCTTCGAAGACGAATACACACCATTTCTGTTTATAATCGTTTTTAGTTTTTACAACTACTTACGTCACCTGATAAATCATTTTATAAATATTTTCACATTAACCCTGATGGGGATTTATTCTATTTTTTATTGTAATATAATTATTTTTAATTTAAAATAGGTTTAAAATCTTGACAATTACGTCACAGGGACGAAACGGTTTTATCAGTGATTGCCCATTTTTTTTAATTTATTGGTGCATATTTACACAAAAGTGGCTTTCATTCGGTAAATCCAAACTAAAACAACCGATATATTAAAAAATTGTGGAGAAAACAATAAGTGGATTACGTAAATAATCGAGTGACTGTTCCGAAATAATAAGTAATTTAAATTTTAATTGGAAAGTGAGTTTCAATAAATTCGGGGTTATGCTCATTCTATAATAAATGGGAGATCATAGTGGAAAAAGGGTTTTTATTTAAGCTACAATCCTTTAGAAAACAATGAGTTTGGAATTCTTGGTATTTTTCAGAAAATGCATAAAAAAGGTATATATGTTAAAACTATCATGCGGATAAAGTGTCCGTCATGCGTCGTTTCCGTTATGCGAGTGTTCCATGTACTTAGAAATATAGAGTTAATTTTAAAATTTTTTTATTTTGTAACAATTTCATTTTTTTACATATTATTGACTAAAACAATTTATTTTTTATTTTTCAATATATTTTAATATACTACTTTTGCGAGGAAATAATGAAGAATATTGATAATCATAAGGGTGGATTTAAAACGGCATATATATACAAGTTCGCTATACTGGATTTATAAAATGTAACTTTATGTATTTCTGTAAACGTTATACTAATACATCGAAAACACGAGAAAACGTGGAAAAAGAATATATACCAAAAAATAATGGTATGTATGTATTGATTTATCTTGGAGAACAACATACTGTATAAATGTACTTTATACTTTTTAAAATTAATACGTTAATTTCTTAATCTAGTATTAAAGTGAATTATTCATTATTTAGTATTTGTAATGTATCTTAGATTTTAATATGTGCAATTGTTACATGCACATTTCACTTTTGTAAAGTTTTTTTCATTTAAACGTTTCTTAATATTATTTTAAATTTCCTTGTTATTCATATACATCTCTAGGTTGCTAAGTAAAGTAGTAATACTTACTTTATAATTTTTTAAAACAACTTACACGCTCATTTGGAAAGCAGGTCTTTTAGGATATAAACGTACCTGAAACAAAAATAATAAGGATAATTATTAAATGTAATTTACACCAGTTTAAAATCGCGTGGAAGATTAATTGCTTATTTTATAATATATAATAAATTTTCGATCTAATTCAGTTTCCAAGAATTTCTTAATTTTAATACCAAACTGTCAATTAATTACAAAGAAAATAAATTTTTTACGGTATAAAATTACGTAATAAAAAAATTCTCATAACATTGATTAATGTGACATAATAACGTCGATATTATAACGTGAAGCGCTTAACTATCCTCTTACATTGCATAAAATTTCGAAAACAAAAAAGAAACCGGATTACCGAATACCATTAGAAGCTCCAAAACTCGGGTAAAAAAGAAAGAAAGAAAGAGTCAAACATCAATTAGGACTACATAACCTCCCTCGACACCTATAAAAAAAGGGTCATTACATAAGGCGCTAAATACGCATCCTCACTTTTTACCTGTAGGGTAAGCTATCCTTTTCTTTTTTCCACAAGCAATTAAGAGCCAACGAAAGTCAGTCCCCCTTGTAATTATAACGCAATGCAGACGCATATTAACTCTACCGAACGCTACAAACATAATAAAAAAAGAAGTCGAAAGGGGGGTGGGGAAGGCAGATGAGAGGGAGAGGGAAACAAAAACAAGGACCACTTCACGAATAATTTATCGATCGAGGGAGGCCATTAAATTTCTTTCTTTCTTCTCTTTTTTTCGTTCGTTCGTTCGTTCGTTCTTCTTCTTCGACCTGTGTTAAACCGGTTTCGGGTGCTCGTCTCTCTTTCGGGGAAACCCAAATGATAAATCTCGTTAGATTAAGCCAGTAGGATGATTACAAGTTTCGACTTATTAAACTTCTGGTTGCAATCACATTAATTATCGTTATTATAATTGCTACTATCCAATTTTCGGTTGCTTGTTTTTTTTTCTCGGCGATTAATCGTTTTTAAAAAATGAATTTATACTTGGTGACTACATACAAAACCACTGCAATTTTGCGATCCGCGCACACACTTCATTTTAGCTAATTGATCAGTTGTTAAATCAAGGAGGGATCGCACTAGCGAATTAAAATCAATAAGGGACAAAGATGTTAAATTTTAAAAACACGAATGAATCGATTGCGCGAGAGATCGCAAGGGGATCGCAAAAATAACATTATCTTCCGCGTTATACGGTGTTACGTAATTTTCGAATGTAATGGAGAGAAAAAGAACGTATCAATTTCAATCTGAATCAGATACGAGGCACCTTAAGTGAAAAGCCAATCAATATTCAAATATTCACTTCCCATTGGTGGATTATGATCGAATTGTCGGTTGTCAGAAAGTAAAATGGCTACTTAACGTTATTTTTTGGTTGTTCTCCTTGTATCGTCCACCATTACGCGAAAGCATCACTGACATTAATGGTATCAAAGCTCGGGGGCATCGTGGAAAAAGAAGGCACGTATTAGCGTATATATACATACATACGTATACACCCATTCGCCGATGCTGTTTCGAGATACGACAACATTATATCTTTACGTTCCTCCGTTCCTCGATCTGCGTCCAGGGATCGTCTAATCATTCCGGTCACGCACATCGGCTTTCAATCAAGCTATATAATATAAAACTATAAAATCCACGATATACAAGAAGGTTGAAGGATTAAGTTCTTATCTGTCGCAAATTCTTAACGTGTCATGTTTCCTCGATAATAAAGCAACACAAAAATGTGGTAATAATAATAACTAGACCGTATATGTATATAATTATACACCGGATACTTATATTCACCGCGTGTACATATATCGGATGGAAGCGGATAAAAATTTAATTATTTCGACGACGACACGACGACGCTCTACATTTTTCATCTGGGGCACACTCAGATAAGGGTGTTTAACAATTTAACAGTCAAATATTAGACGTCCAGATAAACGAGATATAAATGAATATAATGCTTTATTGATTCGTGATAAATAGCACTTGGTACAAGGTGATATTTTACGATGAAACGGTGTAATATTTAATTAACTCGAATTATTGTAATATTCTATTGTTTCGTATGGGCAAGCGGTAAAATTCGGAACGCAGGAGCAAAGGGTTAAACGGCGTTCAAGCCCATAAAAGTATGTGGAACTCTCTCATTACCCTTAATTTTTTTAATTACGCCACTCCACCGGGTATGGACGTTAATTTAAACCATAAAAGAGTTTGTTCGTCATTACATGTGACATGTAGAGCGTACATCTAAATTTAATCTTAAACTGTGAATTCGAGGTAACAAACTAGCTGGAAGACCGAGTTGATTCGTACGCTAACGATGATAAAATTCAGCCTGACACAATTACAGAAGAGAGAGAGCGAGAGAGAGATTCGCTTGTCTCTCTGCCTGCTTCTCCCTTTCTCTCCGGGTGCTCATTTCGAGTTACAGTAAATCGGACAAAATGCAGTAACGGTCCGAAATCTATTCCCTGCTCCTCCGAGGCTGGAAGATGTAACCACCTCCCCAGGTTTATCGCGAGCTCTTATCTCAAACGAGGTAATTGTTAAATTCATCGACAAGCCCGTGTAGACAGAGTGTACGGAGGTACGGGTATACCATACAGAGGAGAAGATCGAAGAACAATTTCTGCGGATCGCTAATTAACACGGACACCGACACCGACACCGACACCGACACCTCTTCCGCGTCAACAATCCTGTCCTCGAGGTTCAGGATAGACTCCGCGGCTGCGATCCGCGATTAATCATCACTCGGCGAATTTTTCCCCGGTAAAAGGACGCGAGGGGCTTTATTACCGGTGTACGTGTGCTCGGTTAGCGAATAACAGGTCAGCGTTTGTTTCACCGCTAATTGCCAACAGAGGAGGCAGGCGCATTTGACGTAGCGGGAACCTGCTCTCCTGTCCCACAAACATCCGACTCGACCGTACGTGTCTCTCTCTCTCTCTCTCTCTCTCTCTCTCTCTCTCTCTCTCTCTCTCTCCTTCAATTCTTTTTGCCCAGACGCGCTCGTGTTCTGTTATGTCCGCTCGCGTAAAGAACCCAGCACGTCTCTCTCTCTCTCTCTCTCTCTCTTACGGTTGTCCACTTTTTGTCACAGTTCGATGAGGCGCGAGGATTTGTACCAAATGTCAAGAGTTGTAACCGTTGGTACCAACTTTTCCTGGGTATATCGATTCCGATTAAATTTGTTACGGGCATGCATCCATTCCGATCCACTCCTTGACGCATTCGCTCACTTCTTTGACGATTATTCATCCTCTGCCGATCCTGCGTCGTATATACGTATCAAGCATACACGTGTTTGCTTTTAGAATGCAACGACTACTTGGAGATAATTACCGAAGTCCGGAAATATGCGGATTAACATTTACACGAAAATTTTAATGGACAACGGTTCTCAAATTCATATTTACATAGATGTATACAAATTTACAAACACAAAGATTTAACTTCCTTAGTTCCGTGTTGTATATAGATACACTGTAAATCTAACTAATGTTAATGATTACAATCGTCTAATCCGACAATGTCTGACACCGATATATTTATTTACTTTTCTAATATGCATTATATTTATTATTTCATGACTATGATCTCATATGCATTTTATAACTATTTATGTGGAAGCAATGCCTGAAGCGACCATTTGTTAATTTTATCGAAAAATAGTGTTTTTATTTTATTTTTGTAATATAAAATAAACCATTTGCTTTCACTATCGATCCATTAGATATCAAATCAAGAGTTCATTACCCTTCGGTTATTAGTGTTCACCCATCTGTCAAATATTGTATTAGTTTCGTACGACTTTAGATTACGTTCAACAAATTATTTAGAATCATAAATTATTATAAATTTAATTAAAGGCAATGAACTTGTAGAATTTCCTAAATAAGTGCCATTTTTCAATTACATCGAGTACTTTAAATCGGTGAAGTAGCTAGAAAAGGTCGAAGAGAGGTGATGGGACCCTTTAAAAATAATGTCCTCCACGTGATTCATAATTAAAAGATCGTGGCCATCGGCCCTCGAAATACGAGCATCAAGTAAAATATATACCAAGAGCTTTGTGTCGGGAATGATTGGAGAGGGCAGTGTTGGGTTCTAACCAAGAAGAGAGCCATCCATGTAAATATCATCGAGCGAAAGCTAATCGCATTCGCAGTTCGCACCCCTTTTGGCGTCGTAGACCACCCCCTTTTCGTTGAACAGCAAGGTGGCTTTAGGTATTTATCGGAGGTGGACAATGCGTCGTTAAAGCCGCGCCCGGGCACCGACGGGAACGACGGGAACGACGGGAGCGACGGTAACGGCTCTAAAAATAACCCGGGCACAATACCCGGAAGGGCGCGTGGCCGACCGGAAGGTTGCATGCCAGATGGGCGCTCGGCCGTACGCGGGTTTAACCTGCGTCTGCGTGCTCGAGCTTCTAATGAGAGATCCCACTGATATCGGAGAGAGTGAGAGAGGGAGGGAGAGAGGAAGGGGAACCGATCGCTTTATCTGCTCACTCGAGTGTAATGGGATTCGATGGTGAATAAGTTGCGTTTATTAGCCTATAGGCTAAACTCCGAACGTAACCCTCCTTTTCGCAACCTACTCGGTTATTTCTCTTTTTCCTGCTTTAACTCTCGGATAATCTATATTTTATCATTATAACTCGATATCTCAATGTTCTGTATTACTATTATATTTGTTAAAAACAAAAAAGAATTATCTCTCGAGATGTATCTGAGATCGTTGGACGAAATGCATCATAATGCATCATAATCACGAGATAAAATTCGTATATGAACAATGAAACGTATGAATTTTTCGGAGGAAATATTTGACGAGTTAGGTATTAAAAGATCCGAAACTATTACTATCCGAGTAGAGGTATGCGTATATATCTGGTAAAGGATCGCATCAACATGTATTTATGTAGACACGAGTTTAGCTCTCTTTAGAACGTTAAAGTCTATACATATATCGCGAGTTTACAGTGCATTACTGAAGAGGAGAATTTCGACTTGGTGGCCACCCGCCGTGAAACCTCCATGAGGCGCCAAGATACGCGATGATGCTCCAGGGCTATTTCAAGGTATACATTTTTTGTTCTTCGTGTTTGCACGCGGGCAATACGGTTACCTTTCTTTCTTTGTGCTCAAGGCGTTTATAACAATGTGGTACCGTTTTATAGATTTTTTTTTAACTTGCACTTCTTTCCTTCCTTTTCTACATAAAGGAACGCTGGTTCATGGAATTTTTAATTATGTCTGTATTTATTTTTTATTCTACTGAAAGAGTAAGAAAAAGAACGTATTTCTTCTATTTTTCTTTTGATCAAAATTTTCATTCTTAAGGCATCTAAGCAGATTTTTCTTTTGGAATGGCTTTTTTAGGTTGATGGTATAGGGAAAATATAACATATTTCACCAGAATTAGGCCAACTTATCGTTCAGTTTTTAGGTATGATATAATTAAAATATCTTAAGAGGAGAAGCCTGGGTCAAAATTAAAAAATATATAAATTAATTATTTATTATACGAATTGCACTTCATCGCTTACCGCAAGATATACCTCGGGAACCACTTTATCGAATCAACTTAAATTTTAACTGCAACAGCAAGATATAATTTTAATCCATTTAATTAAAACATAATTAGAGAAAGCTATTTGAGTTATTTATTTAAAAAATGATTTATCCACTTTTTAATTACTAATTATAATATTTTTTAATTCTATTTCATTGAAGTAAATTAAATCAACGTTTAGTTGTTACCATATTAAAATTTGAAGCCTATTTGATGAAGTGACTTTTTAAGATATCTTATGAAAATATCTCTACGTTGAAGTTTCATGATACGGATTACGATAATTAATTAAAATTCTCTGGTATAGTAATCAAAGAGTTAGCCATGTGACCAAACATGACCAATAAATCCGTAACTAGTGATAAATGGTTGAAAAATTAAATTTTTACTAGGGTATGTTTGATATAAATCGATAATAACACAGTTTATTTAAAAAACTATTTAATACGCATTGCATAATAAATAATTAATTATATATATAATAAAATACTGTTTTGTAAATTTTAACTCGGGCACGTCCTCTTAAAACTCGATTAAAATATTGAAATTTAAAAAATATTTATGTTCCGGAAAATGATTGCCCCAAAGAATAAAATTACAATAATTATAATTGATAATATATAACTAAATTAACGATACGACGAATGTACATTTATTTTAATGTATACGTGTACACTACATACATATAATGACGACAGAGAGAAAAGGCAGAAAGAATCGATTACGCAATCATAACGTTATTATAATTATTTTATCATACCCCAAAAAGTGTCGTATGTGTACGTAAGGATAAGTAAAGTTTTGCATGTATGTGCGTATATGTTTACGTATGGTACATACACCCGCAAGTATAAAAGTATGTGAACGAGGACACCCGCATTTGTTTTTTGAGAGTCAGTAAGCAACAAGACGTAGACGCGCGTACAGTATAAAATAAGGATAAAAATAAGTGTATTCGATACATTTACAGTGTCACGTGTCGTCTAAAAATAAAATTTTTTTTTCTCTGCTGCTAATTTTTAATGTACGACAATGGATACTCTTTTACGTTTGCTATACGTTATTTCTATTTCCAGTATTTCACCAACGTTTGTTGCCGCGATATGTGAGTTGATTTTAAATATTTTTTTTTAATTTTATTAGTTCTACCAACAAGTATAAAGTTTTATAAATGTATATTCAATTTTAAATTTATTATTATTGAAATACAACAATTTATTCGTTTATATACGATAAGGTACGTTGAGAGCCTGCAGTTTGCAACTTTGCCGCACGGTTTTTGCAATACACTTACAACTACGTTGCTAAACGTGCATGATTTATTTGAACAGTATATTGTATAAAAATACATTTACATTTAATACTGTACGCGAAAAATCGATTTATATATTTACAAATAAAGATGAAAGTCAATTTTACCGATTTACCGATAGATATACAATTTCGTAATCTCACCCTATTTATCTCTAAAGTATATCGATAATGACTTTCGAAATGTTTATAAACTACTGATATAATTTAAATAAATTAACGTAAGGTTAAACCGCAATGGAAATAAATAACGAGCCCACGAGGAAAAATATAAAAACCTGTTGCGCAGGATACACCCTGCCATAACTTTGAATTAAAACGATCCTTGGACAAATTTTTTTTTTGCATCGCGAAAAATCAATAAATCTCAGAATTTTCATTATAGTTATATAATTAAAAATAAAAGAAAAAAGTGGGGAAAAAAGAGGAATCCGAAATAACCTTAACTTTGAAACTGGATCGTATCGAGGCGAACCGGCGACATAAATATATCTTACCCCTATACGATTACAGCCCTACGGTTTTATACGAGGCCGAATGCAAAACGACGCCAGCTTATCATCATTCGAGACCAGCACTTTTCCGCATTATCGTCCCTCGTAAACATGACGAGAGAGAGACAGAGAGGACCTCGTACCTGTACGTGTCTAGTGGAATTCCGTTCATACGTTGGATCTATTGATTTAAATATCGATCGGCAAGACCATTGGAAAAATTGACGATTGTATTACGGGATGGCCAATTAGCATTGTACAATTGTGATAGCATATTACGAGAACGTTTGGTGAAAGCAACTTTTCATTTATTTTTTTTTTTTATTGAAATAGACTTAAGAATTATCAACGAGATTGAATGGCGTGACTCGGTTAGACTTTTGTTGTACTCGTGACTTACAATTAGTTTACATCTTTCGATTACTTCTGAGACACGAAAATCTGGTTCCGTTAAATAGTTTTGTAATCGTTTGTACAATTGGTTTTACGATCGGCATAATTTACTAATCTAATAATACGAACATATAATATTGCTTATAAACTGTGCGTCCAGTTAATTCTAATACTCCAAAAAGAATGTTCCTAATCTTCATTACTATGTGACTAAATCCGTGTACCAGAGACTGCTCTAAGATATTACAAAAAAAAAAAAAATTCTCCGCAGCAAAATGTAAAATGTACCACGCAATCTTATTAATTAACCAGGCGGCTATATATCTCGATCCATTACCGCAAATCATCAGGGATAGAAAGAGACTCGGTTCCAATTATTTCACCATGCCTGCGGTGATGAAGAGATACGAGCAACATACAAAAAAAACCAACTCCACTTTGAATACGTATTGGCTCTTTTATACTGAATATTGAAATTCACACGCGGACCCTTTACCATAATTTTTTACTTCTTCTTTTAGAAATTGGTAATTAACGTTTATTCGATTTAACACATACCGAGATATATCTATATATGATGCACGGAATTCCGCATTAAAAATCGAATTTGCTGCGAGTAGATTGATATTTGTTGTATTTTGGGTAACGGCTATTAATGTCAAAAGAGTGTAATTAAAAATTAAACAATTTATTTGTACCTACGAGATAATAGCACAATTTATACAAAAAAAGATAAAGGTTTTCATTGATAAAGCTCTTTATATTTCATCAAAAATTATAATATTATTACTATTGAAAAAATGTTATAAATATGAAATTGATTTGTACAATTTGATATAAATATAGTAAAAAGTATTATATTCCGTACGTAAAGTATACATAGAATATATTTATTGACGAAAATTTTAAAAAAATTTGTAAAATCTATTTACCAGAATTACGTTAAGTTCTGCACAGATATAAGGTACAATTGTTTATTTGCTTTGTTTATTTTAATATTAGGTATATAAGTACTTATACCAGACCCTGCACCAACAGATAACTACGTTTATCTCTGTGGAGGTTTGCATGATTTGTGCTGTACTTTTATATAAATTCTTTTCTGGTTAAATAAATAAAAACAAATAAAGTAGGACAGACTTGGCTGCTAAATACTACTACGACTCGTGCAAAAATTACTATGTAATAAAGTAAAAATTATGTTATAGTAAAATCTTATAAAATTCTGGAAGTATTTATTGCATAAACTGTAATTTATATTTTATTTGATATCACATTTTATTAGAATATAAATATCAATAACAATACTTAACATCATTTCTCCTTAAACGAAACGCAGTCAAATGTTTTTAAGATTAGTTATTTAAGTGTATAGGTTAACATATAACAGTTGCTATTGAAATTTAAGAGATGTTAAATATGCATACGCTTGAAACTTGTTATATGCTTGTTTTCAGAATAAGTAAATACGACAATTTTTACAGATTTTCTTTTTGATTAACGATGTGCGATAGTCAATATTTATCCTCTCTACCTTATCGGAAAACGCAAAATAAAACAGTATGTGAAAATAAATCAGAAGAGGCGCATTTGTTTGTCAATAATCTAATTATGTGCTGAATTTGAAACAGAAATATTATTGCATTGTCGAGAAAAATCTTAACAACAAATGTGAACCTAACCTCAACGAGATGGAAAGATTTGATATTTGTTGGTAAGAATTTTCTCGAAAACGCAATAATATTTTAATCTGAAACCCAGTACACAGTTAATTATCGATAAACGAAAGCGTCTCTTCTCTTATTTTTCCTCATACTTTTTTATTCTTTTATTAACCCATTACTGGCGAGGCGAACATTTCGTAGTCGATTGATTTTTTGGCTTTGCAAAGCTATGACTAACTAAACGTTATTGGGGGAAACATTTTCTTAAGTCTATTCAATTTTATGATGTAAGCAACAATTTGTTCGTAAAATATAATTAACAAAACCTACTGATACTGCATCCTTAAGTTGTAGGATATATATGTATATATATATATATATATATGGTTGATACCAAATATTTTCAAAATGGCGAATCTTTTTTTTTTTTTTGAAAATTCATTTCAAGTGGTAGTCATCATAGATTTTTTGAGGTTGTTTATTTTAAATTTCATGTCAAATTTTCAGTTTTCGAAATAGTGGACCCAACAGAGCCGTCATTATCCAAAATAGTTTATTTGCTTATTCACAGGTCCAACATTCTGATAAATGAAAAACTGACATAAAATTTGAAATCAGCACCCTCCAATCATTAATATATATATGTATTGCATCATCAGTAGGTTTTTCAAATCTAACCACGGATTCGGAAAGAGCAGGTCTTTTTGCTTAAGTAAATGTTTCTCTCAATAATGTTAAGTTAGTCGTAGCTTTGCAAAGACAAAAAATCAATAGACTATGAAATATCCGCTTCGCTGATAATGGGTCATCAAAAATTGAAACCCCTTAATTTATTATAAAGCGACGCATAAGTGCAACAATTAAGCACATCACACATAATTTTCACTTTTTATATAAAATTTTGAACCGAAATTATAAAAACAAGCGAATGTTAATATTTTACGCGGAACATTTGGGTTAATTACAATTGATTTTTCTCTTCGTGCATGCATGCATTTTTGATGAAAAGTAATGAAATTAGATATAATGGGTATGGATAAATTCCATCGAAAAGTCGCACATTAAATATATTATGTTAGTTCATCAAGTTCGACATCGACTGGATCCTCTCTATTAAGTTTTTACAGAAATTTATTTTATATTTTGACCGTGTAATATAATATAATTCGTAAATATTAATTGTGTCAAATATAAATTTCTGAATTTCTAGACGGACGAAATATTATCGACGTCTGAAGTATTCATATGAAGTGTAGAATAATGAAGATTGTAAATTTTATTGAAGCGGCATTACTCAAACCAAAGGTGAGTTAAGATACAAGCCGAATTTAAGCAAAATTTGCTTGAACCAAGTGAATAAAAAGATAGGAAAATCCAAGGATTAAAAATAGAGGAAAAGTAAAAAAAGAAAAAAGTGTCGGATGTAAATGAGAGATCGTTAAAAAAAGTAAGTGCGCGAAGGTGTGCTCGACTTGGGGCGCATAACTCGAGCGAATCGTCGCATTAAACTACATTATTAAGACGTAGCTGGTGGATTAGTTTACGCCCTGTTTGTAAGGCCTGCCGCTTCATGAATACCAGATAATGAAATTACCGAGCCCAGGCAAATCTGTGAGCGCTCCTCCTTTAAACTCGGCTCATCCACTGAACTAAATTAAAAGCTATAGGGTAAAATTGAAAAATGCCCTGATACCGAGGAAATGTGCTGCTATTACCCGGCATAAGCAATCTTTGAAACGACCTGGACGATTAATCCACGCGCAACGCACTATATACTCCTCTATTGTCCTTTACGTCGTGCATTTTCATGCATCGACCCTTTTGTTTCTTCCTGTTCGCGAGTGCAAGCTCGTTTTGGTTAAATTTCAATTCAAACGCAATTCTCAGGAATTGTGGTGATGCATTTCTGGAGGTGACGGAATCGACCTCACCGATTCTGATAAATTGACGAGTGCATTTCAAAAGAGGACACACAATTAGAACTCGAAGAGGAAAAATATAACTTAGCATTTTCTGTATATATACCTATATCTTCGAGATTCATGTAAATCATTTGATGACCGAGTGAATATTACAAAGAAAACGAAAAAATTAAAATTACGTCGAGTTGTCCGTAGAATTGTTGATACAGCATTACAAATTGTAAATTAAACGGAATAGTCGACCGTCCCTTAAGGAATAAAAGAACATTACCATATTTTAATATCCCAGAATACGATAAAAATTTAAACAGATATTCTTTGAATTTGAGAATCCTCGTTCCCTCGTGATTTTAAAAGATTCAAATAAGCAATTTCAAAATTTGCCAACTCGAGTACGATGGAACATATTTTCTTAATGATAACACACGACGTTATCGTGACACGTGTTACGACAAGATTGCGAAATATTAAATTCACGAGCGTTCACCACTCAAAATATTACGAATGATAATTGTAAGAATCTCTCTTCTTCTTTTTATTCTCGTTCAAACGAGACAATATTATACACGTAAGAGTCGAGAACTGCCAGACGAATAAAAAAAACGTAGCAATTCCCAATGAATCAATACAGCGAGTTATGAAACTCTTATCTCGAAACAATATCGGGTGCATCCGACGCCTCAACATCTACTCGCATCCGTCTGAATTTCAAATCTACATCTCTTATGAAACACAACCAACTTCAAATCTCTTAAGGAAAATTGAGGGAAAGAGAAACAGAAAGAGAGAGAGGTAGAGAGAACGAAACGTGTATTTAAATTCACAACAGCTGATATATCGAACTCAACATCCCGATGTTTTAAGAACGATTGTACAGTCAAAACCGAATGTATTAAAAAAAATTGTTCACATCCGTCCGACGAAATGTTGATAAAGTAAAAATGTAGCGAATGTCTATGTAGAAAAATTGGTGTACGCATTGAAAATTAAATGTACCTTAACGCGCACGAGAAAACATTTGATTTTCAAATCAGATAAACAGAAGCGTGGTGTGCTTTTTGAAAGGATGTTTCAAACTTTTCGAAAAAGAATATTTTTCGCGTGTCCCATTGAAGTACAAATAAAGTTATATTTACAAAAAAAAGTTGAAAATATCTTTTCCGAAAAACAATTTTATTTTTCTGTTCTCGAGTGAATGCTTTGTAAAGAAGTATCAACTGTAGTATTAAAGATATTTACCTTTTAATATTTTGTCGAACTCGCGCCTATATTCGAATTTCTTGATTTAGGTGCAAAGAAACCAAATGATCATTGGTCGAAAGTTTAAATTAAAATCCGTAAATTTGCACTTATCTTGCTTCTTAAAGTGTTAGGGAAATTATTAGAAAAAAAGAAGAAATTGAAATGAACAACCGAGCTCACGGTTATTCAACCATACGGACCAATCTGCATTTCTGATGAAACTACAGAGAGACGTGTCTGTACATTGAAGAACAAGACGTAGAGACGAAAAAATAAAAAGGCAAAAACATCTACCTAAATTCAAAGGATCTCGGGTCAGCGCATTATGCATGAGATGAGAATATACCGATATCACATCCCCCGAGAAGGAGAAAGAAAAGGAGACCGAGAAAGAGAAAGACCACACAATGCTTCACGCGCTCCTGATCATGTTTACGTGTGTGGGTAATGAACCAGTGTGTCAGAAGAGCGTCGCGTCCACTTTGCTCAGTGACCATACTTTGGGATTCACCTACTTGATACCTCGAGCGATGAAAAAATAAATTACACAAAGAAATAGCAATTTCCTGCTAGGAATATGTACAAAAATATTCCCATTAAATGTTTATTTTTGCTGGTACTACCTTGTATACATAAAATATTGAAATCATTAACGTTTATTAAAATAACGTATATTCCCGTTATGATCTGTACTTATATATACACACACACACACAAACACGTTACGAAATATAGAAAGTAACCCGCCGGTAATATGAGAACGCAATTCGTATTTGAATTTTTTATTATTATTAAAATAAATAAAATGCATTCGATAAAACCAAAAATTCGAAATATAGTGTATTAAACGCAATTAAACGTGTATTTTGTTACTTCGTTGCAATTAATTATTGTTCCGTGGATTGCTTTACGTAAATTTATTCTATAATAAAATAAATGATTTTAAAACGAGCAGTATACAATCCTAAAAAATATGAATAAAATTATGTCTATTCGGGTCGAAACCACAGAAAAATTTAATTCTATTAATTATTTAAGTATTAGGCAACAACAACATCCGATTGTAACCTAAAAATAATTTTTTTTTCATCATCAGCACATCAACAACATTCATATTCCTTAGACTAGTCTTGATAGTGTATCCTCTTTGTTCACGGAGTTTCTTCTCCACGTAGTATGTTTTTTTTTCGCTAGGTAGCGCTCACCCAAGATTCATTTTTCATTTTCCGGGTTATGCAGCGAGCCCGTAAATTTTCATCGCCCGGGCGCCTCGTTTTCGTGGTAAATAAAATTCCCAAGGCTCGTAATGCAACCACCTAGCAAAAGAAGAAGAACTTACGGATCCCCGCGAGAATAATCGTTCCTCATCCCCGTCATCCAGGATATCTCTCGTTGATTTTCCAAGATTTTTTTCTTAATTTTCACCTCTCGTCCTTCTAATCTTCCTCGTGAGAATTTTTTTTCGGGCTAGTCCACGGAAGATTTATTCGTTGTATAGAAAAAGGAAGATTTCGAGATAAGCTACAGGACGGATGACTATCAATTTTCCGAGTCCCTCTTTTTTTTCAAGTGAAAACACACGCGAAAAAATTTCGTGACGCTCTACCGAGAACCTGCTTGTCGTATAGAGTACAAAGTACAATTTTCTGGCATTAAAATTGCATCAATAATTACAAATAAAAAATTGGATGATCAAGAGATGAAGGTTGGACAAACGGAACCTAAATTCGTGTTGTATACTTTTGAAAATGGATATTCTCATCGGTCGACGTAGTTGAAAAATCCAATTGCAAACAAATGGATAAAAGTGTGGCAAGAAACGATGAAACCGAAACTAAAAATCATTTAACCATGAAACTCGTAGATATAACGGAAATCCAAATCTCCTTCCCACAGTATGGATCGAGTCAGTTCGGATAAAGCCGAAGACAAGGTTATTAAGATAAATTGCGCGGTCCAGAGGCGCTCGTGCTAATAATAAAACTCGAGCAAGCGAGCGAGCGAGAGAGAGAGAGAGAGAGAGAGAGAGAGAGAGGGAGGGAGGGAGAGAGCCTGCAGGATAGGCGATTTCTCGCTCGCGGCTTGGCATTGTTTCATTAGCGCGCCATTGACCGAGCGTCGACGCGCCCATAAACAGCTTAGCCTGAAACGCTTGCGGCACTGATTGTCCCTCGTTCGAGGCAACCGTTAAGGGGATTCCCCACCTCCAACTAAAATCAGAGGAATTCGCTTCGAAATTTCTTCTACCCTAGCTACTGTTGGGCTTCAAATTTTTGTTTTACCAATTTATTTCCCGACCTATAACTATTTACGCACCATTACGCGGTTTTTACACTGGCCATCATAACGAAAACATGATCTTGATGAAGTAGTGACTTCAGCCGTTTTCTCATTTTTTTTCATGTCGTATTTCTTAGTAATCTGTTAATCGGTAAACTGTATTGTGAATTCATCTTTTTATTGTATACATATTGTATTGTATGAATGCGACGTAATGCTTTGCATTATACTATACTTCAAACAGTACCACAGAACAAATTCTTCTTGGAAAAGTAACTTGAATTTTGAATTATTTCACATAATCTAATGATAATTTTATGATAATATTTGTAAGAACAATATTATAAAAAGACGACTGAATTATAAGTTATTTTCTTTTTTTTAGGGCGGGGCGGGGGAGGGAAGGGTGTCATAGTTTTACCTAGTTGTAAATAGATGATGAAAATAAAAATGTTCATATTTATTTTGTTGTATTTTGATATATCATGAAACATACCCCTAATTATTTTTGTTATAATATATGTTAATTTTGTACCAAGAAACGAGAAGAAAAGTTGATATTTTCCGTCTGAGACCAGGATAGTGACTACAGTGTCCCAGCGATACCGCTATCTTATTCGGTATTAAAATTCTAACACTTAATGGGGTACCATAGTCAATATTTATCCTCCAGTACCTTATCGACAAACGCGATAATTGAAAATAAATCTGTAAATCAAACAGTAGGTGATAAAATAAGAGAAAAGGAAGAAGCGGTTTCATTCATCAATAATCTAACTGTAAGCTGGAAACTAAAAAATTTTAAACTAAAAAATTGTTGCACTTTCAAGAAAAGTCTTAGTAAAAGTGTAAACCTAACCTCAAGGGTATGCAGAGAGTAGACATTTGATGGTTCTCGAAAACAGAATACTGTCAATATATTTACAATGCATAGATGCCTCTTCTCTTATTTTGTCACCTACTGTTTTATATTTTAAATAATTAATCAACAAAAATTGAGTATGAGATCCCTTATACATAAAAATCTTCCATAAATGCTGAAGGTTACGTATATTACTAAAATGGACAAAATGTCCGGTTTCAAATTATTTTCAAAATGTAGCTGTACCAGTAGTTATACCTATGTCCTCGTATTTGTAAGTATTTGTCAATTCATGTCTACCCTTGAGACCGTCGCAACATATGTATGGATTTTTACGCAAAAGCTTATAACATATTGATGTCAAAAAAAAGCGGAGATATCTATACCTTGGTGGAAATATAGATTTTAAAACTAGATAATAATATAAATGATTAATGATACCGACGCGGTGGCGGAGTGGCGGAGACGCACCTCGGCCGGTCACGGAAGTTAAGCAGTATTGAGCGCGGTACCCAAGTGGATGGGGGTGACGTTCTCGGTCGCTTGGCTTTCGTGGCGGGTTAGGTGTTTTTTCACATTTCACAACGTGAGCGGGAGGTGTGAAACATTCGGTTTCGGTGTCAAGGGCTACGCAATGTGACTTTGACACCCAAAAAGAATGTTTCGATTACACCGGCCATCTCGGATGAGGTTTTCCCTGCTTCACAGGTTTCCCTCATCCACGGGCATAACCCCGGGCGAATGCGAGATGGTGGGTTTTTTAAGGGAGGGATAAAGCACCCACACATAGGTGGTAGGTGGACACCGTTAAAGTCCCCCAGGGGATAAACGGTAGGGAGTGCCAGGAAAAAAGAGGGCACAAAATCAAGAATAAAAAAAAATATAAATGATTAATGAATCGCTCGTAATAAAATTCTTTTTGAATAATTTTCTTAGGACTTAATAGAAAGATCATAACCTTCAAAAATTCACATTATCTTTTCAACTTCCAAAGGATAGTGAACCTATGGATTCTTTCTATAGATATATATTGATATAAAAATATTAATGTCATTGAGTAATCGTTGGACAGACTTGACAAATGATAAAAATGTTGAGTAGTAACAATTTACTACAAGTTTTCGAAAATTTAACAGATATCTAATAAGTTGTTCTTACAAGACTCAATTTAGTTCCTAGATTACTCAATAATACAATAATTTTCACTAGAATTTTTATTCTTCGTGTATTACTTATTAAATGGAATACGATTTGCACTCCGATAGAACTTAATTAAGAACATTTTGAATTTAAAGTTCAACATTTACTGTCACTTTATCAGTAGATGCTCAGTTAAATTAATTAGTTGAAAATTAACATAAGCAAATCGTATATTAATTATAATTAATTATCATATATGTACATATTGGGAAAAGATAATGCAAACATAATTATAATCATGAAAATATGATAAAAAAAATTTATTTACATAATATATTTAATCTCAACGTATTAATTTAATTAATTTATTTCCATTGATACTATTAATAATAATGAATATAATTTATATTTCCACTGATATATTATATCACTTTATTCCGATGTAAGTTAATTTGAAATTTAAAAATACATGCTCATCGATATATACGTTTTATTTAACATCAAATAAATTATTATTATTTTCAGACGAGGAGAAAAATTTCACTCGAATCGTCGGTGGTCGTTACGCATCGATAAAGGAAGTGCCGTATCAAGTAAGACATTTAATTAATTATTCGAATTACGGCTAAAATAATTTTTTATAACAATATGTTAATATTTCAGGCGCAAATTATTGATTCGGATGATACCATTTGCGGAGCTACGATCATTTCGGAATATTGGTTAGTTTCGGCTGCTCACTGTTTCGTAGGAAGGTAAATAATTCATTACGATTCTACGATTACCTCGTTATAATTTCCGGTTAATATTATAAAGTACATAAATTAGTTTAAAACAATATAATTTAACGTGCAATTTTTTTACTTTGTGTACAGCTATATATACAAATGGTTTTAAATTTACGAATCAAACAATCGGTACATTGTCTCGGGCATTTTAAAACGCGGTTAATAATTTGTCCGATTAACTCAATAAAATTTAACGTATTATTATTATATTATTTTTACTTTAATCTACCGTAACGTCGACATTATGTATAATTCTTTGAGTACGTATTTATGATCAAAAAATCCTTTGATCATAAATTTATATTTAAGCGTAATTATCGACCGAGAAAAAGTGCATTATCACATAAATATTAATAATCTTTTTCACGAATAAATTTTCAGCGATGTCAGGTCTTTATCCGTCGCCACAGGTGCATCATTTAGTTTTTCTGGTGAAAAGCATCAAATCGAGAAATGTATTGTTCATCCGAGTTATACGTGGCACAATCACAATGACAATGATATATCGTTAATAAAGGTATATATATATATATAATTGATAATATAAATGTGATAAGCTTTCAAATTATATATAGCGTAATTAACGTATTCATTTCAAGGTGAAAACTCCGATCAAATTTAAGGATAATCAACGACCTATATTATTGGCTAGTTCAACACCAAAAAACGGAGATGTCATGAAAGTGTCTGGGTACGGATGGGAGAGTGTAAGTAATTATAATTATTGAACACGAACGCATCGTGTATATTAAAGTGATAATCACACTATTTGAAAGTGTCAAATCCATTGTATAGGGAGTGAAATTTCTTTTAAAAAGTATCAATATGCTTAGATCAAAATTGTAGAGACAGCATTGCCAAAAAATCTGAAGTAAAACACGTCAATTCGTCTAGAAAAAAATTACTATCCAGCATAATAAAAATTGTCAATCTGATTTTCAATTTTTATGAAAAAATTCGAGCCACATAATATTATCTTTGCATACGCCAACATTGTACCAAGAATAATCGAGTAATTTTTATTCACTTTTTCTCTTCGGATATAGCTGCATCAAATGAAAGAATTTAATTACGATAATTAGATCTAAATAATAAAATCCATAATTTACAATTACTCTTAGTATCGGAAAGTATTGACTATGTAATTTAAAAGCTGACTCGTAATATTCACAATTATTCTCCTGGTAAGAAATAATAAAGTACCCGATCGTAATGAGGATTGACAATACGAACAACGAAAAAATGAAGAATATATAATATAATATAAAGAGAAGATGTTGAAGTGAGTGTAACCTGTAATCTTGGTATCAACAGCTGCGTAAAAAACGAGGAACGAAACGACATCTGAAAGCAGCGCTACTGGTAGTGGTGGATCACAACACCTGCACGAAACGGTACGAGGAAATATTCACTACGATCACGCAAAACTCGTTTTGTGCGGGTGTCAACAACACTGGCAGCTGCACTGCGGACTCGGGCGGTCCTGGCGTCATCCGTGGCAGACTCGCTGGCATCGTGTCCGCGGGCTACGAATGCAACACCTCCTACTATCCCGGTATCTACACCGATGTCCACCTCTATCGCAAATGGATTTCCGAACATACCGGCTTGAAAATATGATTCACTATAATATTATCTTTATAGATTAATTCATCTATATATAGATTATCTTATTTAACTAATCATTATTTTATGAAAACGCTATTATTTTCTTAGTATTTTCATTGCAAATGCTAATGTTACGTTGTGTAGAAAACTCTTCATTATAACCTATTATCAATTGTAACCATCGTGTAATTACACTATCCAATACCTATTGAACCTCATATATTTGTAAAATTATAAATTTAATTATTTCATACGATCCCTAGTAGAAATTGAAGTTCTTAAAAAATTTCTACTAATTAATGATACGTAGTAGTAATGAAAAAATGAAAAACCTTCGAACTCGTTTTTGTACGAAAAGGTAGGTACGTCCCTCTGACATATAGATTAATAAAATTTATGTAAACAAACAAAAATAAAATAAAGCATTTGATAAGAAAAAGATAGCCACTTTTATTACATTTGTAAAATATCACGTATAATTGGCATAATACGTCAAAGTGTCATTTTATGAAAATGAACGTGACCTAAAATATGCCTAGAGGGCCGTTGGTTCTCGAGTTAGTCGATTCGTCAGTATATGCTTTATTTAATCGTATCTACTTTTAAACTTAAGTAACATGTACCTATTCACATTTTTGATCAGAACTTCGCGATGATTTTTCCTATGAATAACTTATCTACGGTAATTTTTCCTGCTCGTTAACTGCTTGATAAAAAAAGTTTAAATCTTCTAATTTAAGAAATGCTCTAAAGAATATAAGAAAAATCGTTTTGCCACTTGATGAAAATCAGTTAATATTATTAGCAAATTTATACTTTTTGCCAATTTATCACACCTATATACGAAATGTTAAATCTTTTTGATTTCTACCAAGTATATGTGCAATAAGAAACTTAAAATTGTTAAATAAAAATGATAATACAAAAATATATGTTTATTTAAATAATTATCGATTGTAATCTCGATATAGAGCTTTGGTAAAAGTAGATTATTAATGAAAATATAAGTGAAACAGCTCATTTGTAAAAGAGAAATTGTTATATTTGCATTGTGCCATTTATGAAAATTTAATTAAATACAACAACAATATCACTCTCTGTTTATTTTAATAATACAATTATATGTAAACAATCTTCCGGAACAAGGTTTCTTCAACGGATTCATAAATTCAATATGGCAACAATTAAGTTATATAATATTTTTCAATTATTGGAATAAACAAACTAAACAAAAGCCTCAAGCTAGTAATTACAACGTTTTTAGCGGAAACTCCAAGCTAAACCGAATAACAAGGTCAAAGTGGCCTGCGATCTCGAAGAGAACCCTCCATTAAACGAAGGAGCATCACCCTCGTAACAAGGAAATTTGAAATGCAAACGTCCTGAGAATATCTCGGTGCATACTTGAGTCTTCCCTTACGGACCGATAAGCTCAAAGTCCACCCTCTCACTCTCTCTCTCTCTCTCTTTATATTGATATGCGGAGGTAGTTGGCACTCATGCATTAAGCGTGTATATGTTGTTTTTATATTATGTATTTCTACTGTTTTTGCCTTACGGTGGTTTTTCCTCCTAGGCATAATAAATGCTTTCAAATAAAAAAAAATCTCTTTCCATTTGGAGACGTTGAATCCCACCTTGTTTTTTATACCTCAATGATTCACAAAGGATGCGAAAATCCTTTACGGAGGTGAGTTTGCAGCTCAGAACAAATATTGTCATGCGAAACCACAGTTATATACACACGAATGTATAGTTTCCCGATTTGCCTTGTGTTACCGGGCGTAAAATACAGTTGACCTTCTTGTCTAGACATAGTTGAGTATCACACGACCCGGTGACAGTCCATTTTCAGCGTCTCTGTAATATCGCCTCTTTGTTCCTATTATCTCAGCCACTAATTTCCTAGTTATCCACACAAAACTCCAAGGACACGCATGAAATAAGTTTATTCGTAAAGATCATTCTGTCTGGCGTTAAACATCCGACCCGTACCGTTGACAACATCTCTAAATATCACGTGATGAAAATTATATTACAATTACTCTTAGTATCGGAAAGTATTGACTATGTAATTTAAAAGCTGACTCGTAATATTCACAATTATTCTTCTGGTAAGAAATAATAAAGTACCCGATCGTAATGAGGATTGACAATACGAACAACGAAAAATGAAGAATATATAATATAATATAAAGAGAAGATGTTGAAGTGAGTGTAACCTGTAATCTTGGTATCAACAGCTGCGTAAAAAACGAGGAACGAAACGACATCTGAAAGCAGCGCTACTGGTAGTGGTGGATCAGCAACACCTGCACGAAACGGTACGAGGAAATATTCACTACGATCACGCAAAACTCGTTTTGTGCGGGTGTCAACAACACTGGCAGCTGCACTGCGGACTCGGGCGGTCCTGGCGTCATCCGTGGCAGACTCGCTGGCATCGTGTCCGCGGGCTACGAATGCAACACCTCCTACTATCCCGGTATCTACACCGATGTCCACCTCTATCGCAAATGGATTTCCGAACATACCGGCTTGAAAATATGATTCACTATAATATTATCTTTACAGATTAATTCATCTATATATAGATTATTTTATTTAACTAATCATTATTTTATGAAAACGCTATTATTTTCTTAGTATTTTCATTGCAAATGCTAATGTTACGTTGTGTAGAAAACTCTTCATTATAACCTATTATCAATTGTAACCATCGTGTAATTACACTATCCAATACCTATTGAACCTCATATATTTGTAAAATTATAAATTTAATTATTTCATACGATCCCTAGTAGAAATTGAAGTTCTTAAAAAATTTCTACTAATTAATGATACGTAGTAGTAATGAAAAAATGAAAAACCTTCGAACTCGTTTTTGTACGAAAAGGTAGGTACGTCCCTCCGACATATAGATTAATAAAATTTATGTAAACAAACAAAATAAAATAAAGCATTTGATAAGAAAAAGATAGCCACTTTTATTACATTTGTAAAATATCACGTATAATTGGCATAATACGTCAAAGTGTCATTTTATGAAAATGAACTGTGACCTAAAATATGCCTAGAGGGCCGTTGGTTCTCGAGTTAGTCGATTCGTCAGTATATGCTTTATTTAATCGTATCTACTTTTAAACTTAAGTAACATGTACCTATTCACATTTTTTATCAGAACTTCGCGATGATTTTTTCCTATGAATAACTTATCTACGGTAATTTTTCCTGCTCGTTAACTTGCTTGATAAAAAAAGTTTAAATCTTCTAACTTAAGAAATGCTCTAAAAATATAAGAAAAATCGTTTTGCCACTTGCATGAAAATCAGTTAATATTATTAGCAAATTTATACTTTTTGCCAATTTATCACACCTATATACGAAATGTTAAATCTTTTTGATTTCTACCAAGTATATGTGCAATAAGAAACTTAAAATTGTTAAATAAAAATGATAATACAAAATATATGTTTATTTAAATAATTATCGATTGTAATCTCGATATAGAGCTTTGGTAAAAGTAGATTATTAATGAAAATATAAGTGAAACAGCTCATTTGTAAAAGAGAAATTGTTATATTTGTGCATTGTGCCATTTATGAAAATTTAATTAAATACAACAACAATATCACTCTCTGTTTATTTTAATAATACAATTATATGTAAACAATCTTCCGGAACAAGGTTTCTTCAACGGATTCATAAATTCAATATGTCAAGAATTAAGTTATATAATATTTTTCAATTATTGGAATAAACAAACTAAACAAAAGCCTCAAGCTAGTAATTACGTTTTTAGCGGAAACTCCAAGCTAAACCGAATAACAAGGTCAAAGTGGCCTGCGATCTCGAAGAGAACCCTCCATTAAACGAAGGAGCATCACCCTCGTAACAAGGAAATTTGAAATGCAAACGTCCTGAGAATATCTCGGTGCATACTTGAGTCTTCCCTTACGGACCGATAAGCTCAAAGTCCACCCTCTCACTCTCTCTCTCTCTCTCTCTCTTTATATTGATATGCGGAGGTAGTTGGCACTCATGCATTAAGCGTGTATATGTTGTTTTTATATTATGTATTTCTACTGTTTTTGCCTTACGGTGGTTTTTCCTCCTAGGCATAATAAATGCTTTCAAATAAAAAAAAATCTCTTTCCATTTGGAGACGTTGAATCCCACCTTGTTTTTTATACCTCAATGATTCACAAAGGATGCGAAAATCCTTTACGGAGGTGAGTTTGCAGCTCAGAACAAATATTGTCATACGAAACCACAGTTATATACACACGAATGTATAGTTTCCCGATTTGCCTTGTGTTACCGGGCGTAAAATACAGTTGACCTTCTTGTCTAGACATAGTTGGAGTATCACACGACCCGGTGACAGTCATTTTCAGCGTCTCTGTAATATCGCCTCTTTGTTCCTATTATCTCAGCCACTAATTTCCTATTATCCCACACAAAACTCCAAGGACACGCATGAAATAAGTTTAATTCGTAAAGATCATTCTGGCGTTAACATCCGACACCGTACCTTGACAACATCTCTAAATATCAACGTGAGAAAATTAAATACACTGTAATAGATATTACAATAAATCGCGTGGCGTTAATCTTGATCGTTAATAAAAAAAAACCTATGTGACGGTTAATAGATAAATATATCGATCCCCATTACATTTTTAATCGCCGCACAACAGCTTTGGGAAGATTATTCGTAAAAATGACGTAATTATTATTGATAAGTCAAAATCGCAGGACGTGTTGCACGTACGTCCGCAATCGTGATAAACATAGAAAGGCTCGAGAAGGTTAGGAATATGAAGGATCGAATCAATAAACCACAGGGCAAGTCCATCAATTCAAATAAACCGTATGGTCCGTAGCGCGTGTGCACAACAGGGGAAAAAGGGTGGGCGACAAGCCCCTAAAAGAGCTGGGGCTACATCGTCGTACGTCATGCACGAAGCGAACTACCGCGAGTACATAACAATAAATCCTTAATTAGAGTCCCGGTCGTACAAGAGGGAACCGACCGCGCGAGGTACGTGGCCGGAATTAAAACGAGGCAGTTGCCCGACCCGAGTCCGCGTATCTTCGCGCCGTTGCAAGATCTTTTATTCCTTGAGGTGGGCTCTGACTTATGCCTCCATATATTTAGGTCCATTAACTTTATAGGTGTGTAACTGCCTGCGTGAGCCAGAGGAGAGATATTCCCGCGAATCCCGAATCGAGTTTTACCTCCTGGATAAAGAGGAAATGTTGGTATTCGGACGATTGAAGGGATGTGCGAGAATGTTAAGCTAATTAAACCCTTCGGAATCGATGATTTCACTGCGGAAATCTCGGATTTAGATGTAATCGGTATGGTTAATGGTTATGTTTCCATTCTACCCTCTTTACTTTAACCCGGGAACTCGGAACTACGGGCATACCAATTTTTATTGACCACCTTCCCATTGATCGCTCGCTTTTTACATTCCTCGTGCAGCCGCTCAGTTTTAAGAATTACAAATCCGAAGACAATTATATGCGTGAAAAATACTAGCTCCGATACTTTCACCAAGTTAATCGATATAGGTACAACAACGATTGTTTCAACATTTTCGTGAAATATGTGTACGGTAGAAATACGATTTTGAGAATACGAAATGGACGGGGAAACGAAGTAGCGGGCTAAAACTCGGTGCCCAGGGTAATACGATCGTATCCGCAGCGAAGTAACTTAACGAATAAATTTCCCCAATCGAGTAGTAAATTAATAGTAACCATACGAAAGTAGAACCAGCACGAATTCCTCGATGCGGATCTTTAAAATTGTAGGAAAACAAGTATAACGAATAATTAAAAAGACGCTTTAACGACTAGGAAATATCGATGCGATATTCACGTACACAGGGCATCACGATAAATGTTCACAAGTAACGTTTCGTCGAGAAAACGTATATCCATTAAAAATTTAATCAACCAAAAAATACGAGCTCCACTCGAGTAATTAATCGAGTCGAAAAAGCAAAGAGAGGAGTAGGAAGAAGGACGATACGCCTCGACGAGAGAAAAAAGAGAGGGAGATAGAGAGGGAGGTAGAGAGGGAGAGAAAGAAGAATATCAACGAAAAAAGCTGACGTTGATGACAATGGTGATGAAGGGAAAAAGGTGGCTATAGCCGAATACGGATAATAATGCAGACGTCGGAGGCGCGTGAAACGCCCCATACGTTGGCAATAAATAGCAATTATGCTTAACGAGGAGTAACCTCGCGATCCGATGCGGCGCGCGAGACGGTGAAGCTAAACCTCGAGAGACGTGGAAACTCCTCGACTAACTTGGCTATATCCCCTATTTACTCCAAGGTAAAATCTCTTTGATTTTGACTGAATGCCGACTATTATTTACTTTTTATATCCGACTCTTTTACTCATCGATGGAACCTCGTTGCGTTCGTTTGGATTACACGAAATGCCTTTTAATTAATCAAATGTTTATTTACATCTAAATTATTTTCCAATATGCATTATATTAAAGTATTAGTAACATATGTATACTATTTGTTTATGTTAATTATACTGAAAAAAAAAAATATATATATATAGTATATTTTAAGTATTAAGAATCATTGACAGAAAAAATTTAATAAATTTAATGTTATACGTAAAAGTATATAGTCATTTAGATTTGCGGTTTAAAAATTCTAAACCTATTAATTTCATAATAGTTGTCAACGAAATTTTCTCTCGAAGAGTAATCGATATTCTCACTTGCAGTAATATTGTTAAAATCAGTATAATATACAATACAATAATAATATTAAAAATATTCTGTATCAAATGTGGTCGTCAATGACATATTATAGCCGATGCGAGTTTGAATAACCAAATTAAAAAGAAAAAGAATTATCTTAAAATAGGTTACGAGTTTGTTTACAAAATTTATTTATTATTTCAGGAAGGAACAAGGAAAAATAAAAAGTATTTATAGGTAGACTAGATTTCCATCAGTATAAGCAATCGGTAAAAATGTAGTTGTACTTTCGAGTGCGGTATTCGCAGTTACGATCCGTTAGGAAATGAAACTAAAATAATAAATGAATCCCAATCCCTCCATCAAAGTTAGTCTCGAGCTATTACACACGCGAGTTTGTACCTGCGATGGCCATCACGATTGTACTGGCTTTTGTGAAACTTCTCCCTTTACATCTCAAGTGATTAATCTCCAGTGGCGTCATATACTGAATCAATAGGTAGCGCGCATGCGGAAGCACCTTTATAGACCGAGTGCCGCTATACGTGTACGATTATTTAAAATATCCTTTATCCAACTCTTTTCACATTGATAATCACGCGGGATTATTCCCGTTCTCCCCGATCTATTTTCGTGTTAATCGATTGCGGTCCTTCTTCTAACAATATTGATCCAAAAGATTTCTCGCCTATACCAATCCTGATAATTATTATATCCGAGAAACCTTCATTCTTTACACACTCGTTCGATAAACATTACATCTATTATTATTTATTATTTATTATATATTTATTTAAATTACACACTGGAGAGAACATTTTTTGGAAAAGATACCCGAGTGTTCTCGATGAACATTCGAGTGTCACCATATGGTAGACAATTACGAAATGGAACACGTGCTTGAATTCTATACCCACTATGGGGTTGAAAAATTCCTATCCAGCGTGATAAAAAATGTGGATATGATTTGTGTTTAAATATCAGCTATATTATGTAGCTATTCTCTCCTGATTTTTTAAACAAATGGCTAAATTATTTTAAAAAATAGTTTTATTTTCTACCAAGGAATTCAACCAGCATATTTGAATAATTTTAACGTTATAATCATTTCGCCGTTGAGTGAATAACAAATCTCTTAGTTCGAGTGGAAATATCCGTACAATCAAAATTAATAACGTAAAATGTTTACAATATAGTGAAATTGTCGAAAAAAGTATGCACGACATATTTTCACTCTCGATATATATATACATCACAGAATTACATAAATACTCGTCAGCGTTCATTTTTACGATAATTCGCTTGATAATAGATTTTTAAGTGTTACTATGAAAAGTTATTTACTGTAATTATGGTAAATCTGAGCAATTATCGAGGGATGTTCATACTAGGTTAAAACATTAACTTTGAAGTATATAGATTAAGAGCACGCGAATCGAGCTGAATTTTCTTTCGAAGTATACGTTTTAATATGTATAATAATCTACATAAACTATGTTATTTCAGTGAATAATTAACGTATATTCGAAACATATGTACCTTCTAATAATCGCCCGACACGACAAAAACCGGTATTTTGAATTTCAACTATCCGACTTTAGATTTCCAATTAAGCTTTGAAATATTCTTAGATAATGATACTTACTTCCCTTGAAATGCGAACTGTCATACTCGATTTGCTGATCTGAATATTTAAATGGTCATTACCATTTTATATTAACAATCGATCGATATACCATATTTATATTTAATACACTTTTTATCATTTATCTGTATTTCGAAATTAAGTTATCAATTTGTTAAAAATGTTGATCGACTATTATTTGGAATTTCTGTGTTTTCAACCAATACGAATAATCCCTGCTAGAAGTATATATGATTTTCTAATCGTAATGCGGCAAAATTTCAGATTGTTCCGAACGCATTTAATATACTTTTTTTCATAGGAGATTAGATTTTTCTTTTCTTTAGTAAGCATAGCTGTTTAAAATGATGTTTTGGCTTATGCGCCTTTTGCATCGTCGCAACAAATAAATTACATTTGATACATTTGATATAGGATTGCACGGGGACGCCTTTTTCGTTTCCCTCGATTACACTAGTAATCTGTAATTGGAGGGGTACGGAACGAGGGAACAAATAAGGTTCTCTCGGGATCCGGCGGGCCGCAGAGATGTTCAGAGTACACGTATCCACGGAAGCGATATTATGTTTTTAAAAACGAAAAGAAAAAGCTCGTGTGAAGCAGGTTGTGGAAGAGGGAAAAAGCGGGAGCGCGGTCATTAGAAAAAAGAGTTTTGAAGCGACTACACCGGGGCATTAAACAATAAAAAAGAAAGTATCTTTCATTTACAAAAATTAATTGTATTCAGTCTAATGTTATATTTTTTAAGAACTAATATTTAATGTTATATTTATATGAGGAAATCCACGTCCCAAAAACAAGCAACATTTTTTTTGAGGCACACGAAAAATGTTAAAATTCGTGTTTTTTCACGTTTAAAATGAAAAAAAAGTATGTGCGGAGGCAGTTTTCACGTGTTGGACCTCAGATTCATCTATTATATACCTCTAAGAGTGAGAAAAGTCGCATGTACCTTAAAAAGAAATGTTGCTTGTTTTTGGGATATCAAAATCAAAATTAGCCGTGGATTTCCTCACATAATGTTTCTTTGATTTCTTATAATTATTATTTCTTGTTTATGTTAAATTAAATTTGTTATTTCAAAAGAAGTAATTTGTTATTTATTATATGTAAAACTGATTTATAATCGTAACACGGATAAGTCAACGATTTTTTATATGGTTTATGATAATACCTCGTCAGAAACGTCACATTTTCACCACTTTTATAATCATAAAGTAGCACAATAAAATCATCATCATCATATATATAAAATTGTATGTATGTGTGTATTGATATTCTGGATATACATATATATATATATATATGTATATCCGGAATATCAATACACACATACATTTACGAATTATTATGCTCATAGAGCGGATTAGCATAATGGTAAATATTTTAAATAATGATAACGTGAAATTGGAATATATAACGTAAAAGGAATAACATTTATTTAAATAATAAACTGCAGTAATAATGCATTGAGGTAGTTTAATAGAAAGATTATTTACTCTTCTATCTCTTCTTTGCTTGTATTAGTCATTTTCTGTGTCTTGCCTTTGTTTTGATCATTGACTGCAATTAATACACTTTGTCAATTGCAAATCCATCAATTTCAATGATTTCGACGATGTTTTTTAACCTATCCAATATTTTGATTCCTTATCTATATACAAATTTTATGATTACTAAGGTTATAATATGACGTTTTACCTTCACTATAATATCGACAGTTTATAATTAATTTATGATAATTCCAATAATACATTATGAAACAAGAAATGAATAATTAAATAGTACATTGTGTGCCAAGGGTATAAAATGGGCTTTCTTAGGTCGAGTGTGGACTTGCAGTACGAAGTGCGACAAGAAATACGCAAATCATTTTACTACTGCAAATCCAAACTCGATCTAAAAAAAACCTCCACTTAGCCCTTTTGCATACCATATTTTTTAAAAATCTTTAATTTCTATTCTTTAAAAATCAGTATATTATACAATTATTGAAATTATAATTAATTTAACGCTCGGTGATATGTATACATGTGTGTAATATATAGTTATCGGTCTTTCCGAACTAAAAGCTTTACTTTTGAAATAAAGCTTTCTATTTTATCTATATATATAGCCACATAACATCTTGCTGGCGTCGCGATTCATCGTGCGACAGACGTCTGAGGTAAGATTTCCAGTTCCTTACTGAGGAGTCCAAACTGGGGATCCAGGACGAAACGCCAAAAAAATATTTTTAAAGAGGCCATACTTTGGGAAATTCCACCAACTGTATACTGGACAAAAATGTGCCTGGTTTATTTCAAAAGTAATGAATTACAAGGGAAGTACATGACCTCCGGGAAACGGATCTCATCCTAACTTTGGTATGTCTTTTATAATATAAAATATGAAGAAAGCCAAGTTATCTCTTGCCAATGGCCACTTTTACGGAAGTTATTCGACATCCAATAATAATAGCAGTAAAAATTACTTCCAATTCGGTCGCTTATAACTCAAAAACAAATAAAGATAAACAATCGAACCAAAAACCAGAAGAAAGTTGAGTTCAAGTAGATATGGTTTGAAAAAAAGAAGCTCAAATTGCTTAATTTGAAGCAAAGTTATGAAGAAAATAAAAATTGAAGAATTATTAAGCCAAAATTTAATATGAAAAATTTATTGTTTCTTTTAGGCCTAATAATCTTCAATTTCTTATTTTCTTCATTACTTCGCTTCAAATTAAGCAATTTGAGCTTCTTTTTTTTCAAACCATATTTACTTGAACTCAACTTTCTTCTGGTTTTTGGTTCGATTGTTTATCTTTATTTGTTTTTGAGTTATAAGCGACCGAATTGGAAGTAATTTTTACTGCTATTATTATTGGATGTCGAATAACTTCCGTAAAAGTGGCCATTGGCAAGAGATAACTTGGCTTTCTTCATATTTTTATATTATAAAAGACATACCAAAGTTAGGATGAGATCCGTTTCCCGGAGGTCATGTACTTCCCTTGTTAGTTAGAAAATACCGACAACTATATAAATATTTGTATACAATTATTGTTGGTGTAGCTAGTACATTTATTTTGAATCGCCATCAAGGTATCGCGTGTACGAGCCAACAAAAAAGTGAAACTTCGCAGCGGTCGCAAAAGTACTTATGTATATCGATAAATTTTGCACCCGTTAAACATGCGGAGCTGCAGGCGCAACATAACTATAATTCTTTAATCCCTATTTTTAGGGTGCGAAAACGCGAAATTCGTCTATATGTTACAAAATTATATGTTTAATTTATTTGTATAAAAAGATAATACAAGTTATCATAGGTTGCAATAGCACAAAAATAATATATAATTTTAAATATTACAGGATTACAAAAGATATCTTAATTAATGTTGTTGCACGGATAAAGTTGAGAGAGAAAATTCAATATCGCCTTTACGATATCAAAATTTTTATCGTATATATACATTCTTATATTAAAACTGTATTACCGTTTTATCTCGCATATTGGATACCGATACTAAAGTTTAAACTTGTAATTTAATGTTACGATAAATTAAATGTATTAATTAACCAATAAAAAAATGACTATATTGTCAATCGTTCGTTACGGTAATTAAAAATAAAGATATAAAAACTGGATGTCAAAAGATAAATGTATATAATTAAAACATTTAGCTGATATACGTAGTTAGTACTTCAAATCCATATGGACAGAATTAAGAAAAAATACGCGCGATAAAGATAAATAAAAAAAAATATATATATATGTAATTTGGAGGAAGATTTAAAGAAAAAAATGGATGAAGCGTGCAGATATTAATTTGAAATAGGACATAAATTACCCATTCGAGGTACTGTCGGGAAGGAAGACAATGCAAAATAAGGAACGAGGCGCAAATGCGAAGGCCCGAGTAGGTGGAGGTGCGAGGGTAACCGCCGCCAAGGGGCACCGGCTCGCGACCACCCGCGAGGTAATAGTCCTAATATTTATAAAACGTGAGCACGCGATCCACCAGCTGACTTGAGATAATATTCATGTTTTATATACGCTTTTCTCGCTCTCATCATCGTGATTTACCCTCGCATTGCCTCGCATTGTGTTTACTTTTTAAACGGCGTGTGCCACGCGTACCATGGACCTATTTATTTTATTGTTAATCGTAAACCAGGTATATCTATGCATATCTATGAGTGCCACGTTCTGACAATAATCATTTTACGTTTAAATTGATCTTTCTAATAGAATTTTAAAGAAAGTTAATGTTGCAAACGCATGTCCATGAGCGTACTTTATTTCACATAAAATATCACGATCGATCGAAGGTATCGGTGAGTTTTAAAGTATCGAACGCAACGACCTAAATTCATCGTTAAAAGCCGTGATCTCGACAACACAGAATTCGCATAAGCACATCAATCTGAGATACGGTATATGCATCATCAAGTAAAAGCTGCTGGAAAGAGAGAGAGAGAGAGAGAGAGGGGGGGGGGAGAGGGAGAGATGGAGATTTGAAGTAACTTTATGTACACTTGGTGAGAGACGTGTAATGCAGAGTCTTAACATCTCTCTGCGAAACGCTCAAACTTTCTTGGTCGAACTGGAGTATAGCGCCGCTAGACTTGGGGAGCCGGATTACTACTTAGACTTTAACACTTTTTCAAAACGTTACCTACCAAACTTAAACTTTTCCCTCTTCTCCCTCTCGCGAATACACGCAAATGTATACGTATATTTTAAAGAAAGTTTTGTCAATCTAATTCCAAGCGCCAACTTGATTGGTACGCTTTGACCAACTTTTATCACTGGATATTGGATTTTGGTGCGATTTTTAACCTCTTTTTTTGTAACGATTTAATCAACCAAAGAGATAACGAGTCGATGAATAACTTTTATTTACTATTCAATACACTGGGTTATCACTTTTTGTGGAATTGTTATTTCTTTTAAACAACTATATACGTTTACTTTTTAAACATGACATTTGAATGTTTGCCAGCAGAGAGTCGAATCTTCTAAATCTGCGTTTTACAATATATACTCCTAATTTTATAGACATCGATAAAGTACATTTTTTTTTTTTTACTAATTTTGATAAAAAAAATTAATTTTTACAGCACACGAGTAAACGAGAATGATTTGATAAATAACTACACATTAATAAAAGATTTAATAAAATATCTCAACTAATAAAATGAAAACTCTCTTTAAAAGGAAAACAATGGGAGTTTCTTCACACGATACTTAACCCTAATCATAAACAATTTCGATTACCTTTAATTACAAAATTAACTGCTCTTCTCCCGACTCGAAACCCATATATTTATGGAAATCCGTGCGTACACTCTTTTATTTATTCTCTCTTTTTTGCGTTCGTATCAATTACGACGGATCGCAACAACAACAACGACGAAAAAAAAAGAAAAGCAAAAAAAAAATTACACACCGGACACAGCCTTTAAAAGCAGGGAACTTTTGAAGAAGGGGTGGGAACAAAAGGGCCGGCTTTCATATCCGTTACATATTCATGAAACAATCTCTACCTTTATCCATCTCCCCTCTCTCCACGCTCCCCCCCCTCCCCCGCCCTCTCACTCTCTCAATCTCTCTTGCTCTTTCTCTTTCTGCGTACGTATATACGCGTGCATCCCTCCTTTTCGCACTTCTGGCAGTCATGCATAAAAATCATCGCGTATAACTCACCTCGGCTTTTCCACTCGAGTGAGAGATGAACGTTTGCATTTGAAAGAATGGCTAACACGTACCTGCAAAACAAAATGAAATTTTTCGTTTATTAATCAGCATTCAGGCTTGATGGGATAATAGAGTTTAAATCTCTGATAAATGCTTATGATATGCTACATTTTCTTTAACAACTTTTTTTTATATCATTTTGTACGTATTCCAGAGCATTCCCGGAATTTACATACATTTCCTTCTCCGTTCCTTTTTTGCCTTTGAATTACAGTATACAATATTTTTGTCATTGTCTGTATACAATTACGCGTGAGTATATTAATTCATTTACATCTACAATTATTTATATTTTTTGTGGTCAACCAGAGCTAGAATGTTGTTAAAGTGTAGCTGTAAAATCAGAAAATTGAACATTTATTTTAATTCAAAAGTTTTTTCCAACGACGACGTTAACTTCTCTGTTATTTTATGTTTCCTAAGAGAATATAAAGTACCTTAAAGATAAAATTTTACGCAACCAAAATAAGCAACTATTAGGTGAAATAAAAAAAAACTTTTGCACGATTAATTATTATTTTCTTTGAATATTTATAATTAATTTTACTCCCTTTCAGCAGATATTCATAAATTAGTTTATATACACTACCGTTATCGCAAGTTTTGTCGATGATTAAATAAATAATTGCTTAATAGTTAATTTTTACACATCGATAGGTTTTTATTTTAAAAAATAACTAAATTACTCGGCATCAAAATATGTTTGAGTACATTATATCTTTCTACAATGACTGTAAAATTAGAATATCATGCAAAATAAATAGAAATTTAATACCAATACATCTTTGCTGAATAATAGTACGTTGTGTAATACACCGTCGAAAAACGAAAGTGCACGTTTACTTAAATGAAGGGTACAGACGAAAAATTCAACAAATAACATAAATTAACCCTTAAAAAATTCATTTTACCTCATTGCTCACCTTCTCTCTTTCTGTTTGGAGCCCCCGGAATTTATGCCTAATTACCGAGAGTAAAATAAAATAAGTAAAAAAAAAGGTAATGCCAAAGTAACTTCGTCCAGGAGTAGGATAAATCGAATGGAATAATTATCCTGGGGGTTTACACAGTTCCTTGACAGCTGCGTTTACTCTGCTGCGCAAGCTGTCGAATTTCACGAACGGCCGGAATTAATTTCCAAGCTTTGCGCGAGCGAGTTGCACGCGATTCGTTTGGCGAAATTCTCACTCACCCTTCGTCGATGCTGTACTTCGCGAAAGTTACCTCCGCCGCTCGTTCGACCGAGAAACTCATCGAGCGCATTCTAATGAAGCACGACGCTCCATTCTTTTCCACTCTTTTTTCCTCTTCCTTCTCTTCCTTCTATTTTCTACTCTTTTATTTTTTTATTACTTCGGTTGAATATTTATACAAATTATTTTACCAATGCTAGATTGAAAGTTGGGCAGTTGTCCCTTTTGGGTAAGCGTTCCTTTTCATTTGGTTTTTTTAATCCTTCATTTTTGGTTACCGTAAAAATCGATGATTTGTGTGCAACGAGGGCGAAAAATAAAAATATAAAGTAACATTTATAAAATATATCAGACTAGCATTAATATATTTATTTCATTGAGTGTGCTTACCGAACGTGTTGGCAATCGCTTGAAGGGCGTGTATAAAAATGTAAAAAAATATTGTATTTTGTAGTATAAATTAATTAAGAACGTTAATTTAGGAATTGCAACATGCAATAACAAGGTCAGTTTGTCAGTAACAAAATTTACATTAACAAATTTCTTCCCACCAAAATTTGCAAGGAAGATGCGACACAAACGATGCATATTAATAGACGAAACTACATTTGTTTTTGTTGTTCCAAGGATGTTCTACGTAAATCTGTATAAAACAGGAATCGCTTAGAACTGGACTATAAGGATAAAATGTAAATGTTTGCGCTAAATATTTCACCGGGTAAGAGAGTAAAAAAATAAAAAAATTTAAAGAAAATAAGTTGAAGATAAGCGAGTAAAAAATAACATTTCGCGCTTTCTTTTTTTTGTTAAAGTAACAACCGGAGCTTTTTCAATGTCTCACGGTAGGAAAGCTCGAGAAATTTGAGTTGAAGGGTGCGCATCCATTATACCTACGTGAATATCTCATGCATAAATATCAGAGACGCGTGTTAGCATTCATAAGCGAATGGTTGACACGGGGCGAAGAGAGAGATGCGTGACGTTGTTTAGGTCTTACCGAGGATAGACGCACACCGAACCTACCGAGGATAGATTTACTTACTCCTTCAGGATTCGGATTAAACGAGTAAACTTTTATTTTTCAACAGATAGTAATGAAATTTGGTATTTCTGTAATGCTTTGAACTTTACATTATTCTATTTACTTGTAACACTTCCTTTTTTGATTGTTAAAATAACAACTCGTTAAAGAGCAGATTCTATATTTTTCTCGAGCTTTTATTATATATCCATATTTTAATGTATAAAAATAATTTTTCGTTTGCATAAGTAAAACCTGCGAACGACGTTCATTTTGTTTCCATCTTTACTTAAATGCAAAAAGAGCATTTCACGTCAAGTGGTCCGATCAAAATTTTAAAATGCACCAAATTTTAGGTACACACTGGAAATGTTTTTTACAAAAGAGAAAAAAATTTTTAGATACTGGAATCTATTTGTTCAAAATTTCAAAAAGTAAGTTTTTTCAAGTTTTTTTTCAACACCACCTTTGTTTACCGCTATGTAACTCAAAATCCATCAACTTTTACTATATAACATTATATATAACAGTCGTTGATAATTATGTCTAGAATTTATCCTTCTCGGTTAGAATTTCTAATCTCAAGGTCAATGTCTTGTAAACTGTATGTCAATATTCAACTTGAAAAATTTGTAACTTCGACACGTTACTTCATCCATGAGTCTAAAAAAAGCTTGAAGCAGTACCTTTTAAACGATCTGTAGCTTGTAAATAACCTTCAATTCTGTAAAACCGCTACCAATATAGCTTATATAGCTGCCAATATAGCCTTATATAATTAGTAATTTGCGTTATTAATTTTAAATTAAATTAAAAAAAATATTTTTATCAACTGGAATACAAAATTTTGCATCAATTAAAAATATAGAAAATTATATTTTTTTATTTTGTTTAATTTTTTTAAAAACATTTTCTTCCAAAATTATTATATTGAACAAATCAATGAACTGACAACAGTTTTTGTTCATAATAAGAAAATTCTGTTCAATTAGATTGAATTTTTTGCAACTGACATGAAAAACTTTTGATGGTATCAATTAAAAATATATAAAATTATCTTCTTTTTGCTTTTTCTTAGATTTTCTAAAAACATTTTCTTCTAAAAATATGGTTATTATTATGTTCTATTTCCACAATATATTTTTGAATATATTTGATCAATTATTTTCAGAGATACGAGCAATCAAACATTTTTTACAAAAATATGTAAGATATTTTGAGCTGAAAAACAATAGAGATCGAAGCTACCAAAACGACTATTTCCAAAATTTAAAGTGGTTTAATTGCTTTTTATTTCCGAAAACGTTCGACATATAAACCAAAATTTTTTCACATTTTTATTAATTAAATCAAAACTAATCGATACATATACACTTGACTGATTAATTTCCAAAATATAAAATATTTTAAAAAAATCATTTTTTTTAAATAACAAAAAAACTAATAGAGATAATTAGTCAATCCAAAATCGAGCGGATAGATTTTTTTATTCTCTATAAAGTGCATTTGGTCCAATTAAAAAAATTAACAATATCAAAATTTTTGAAAAATAAATTTTGCATAAATCGCAAATTGTCTTTAAAAAAACTATTTGAGGAATAAATAACCAAAGTCTTTTCCGGAATACGGAAAATAAAAAGCAAACTATACACGCAAGCTGGGCGATATTGATCGAGTAGTTTCGAAAATACTGCAGTATACGTACACACACACATACATCTATACAGACATTTTCTAAAAACACCGTCTGACATGTACTTATAACATGTTAGGAACAAAATATACTTATAACATGTTTTTAGCGAGTGAAAAAATTTTAGTATTACAAAACTTCCGATATGTGGAAGCAAAAGTTATAATAATTTAAAGAAAAACATTTTTTTAGAAATTCAGATGGGAATTACCATATTAATTGTTGAAATTTTTTTAAATGGAGAAACAATAAACTTGAATCTACGTATAATTAAACCACACGAATTTTTCATATAAGATGAATACTATTACCAGTTAATTAAAACATTCACCATACTCGTTTTGTATTTCACAATATAATATTACCAGTGAGTAAAGGTTACGACATTTTGTCAGGTCATTTCATCAGGGATACGCGGGCGTGTTTTACCTCGTAGACCGCAGAATCGTGATGAAAACTCATCAGTGTCGCGTATTTTTGTTATTTACTCGTGAAAACATGAGCGACGTATTGTCATAACTTGGTACACAATTCGGTTTCTCGAGATGAAAAACCACCGAGCTTATGCTAACGAGGACGCGAGTTAATTAGCATTGTTCGAAATGAAATGTTGAATTAACCAAAGTCGATGATTAGAAAAGGGAATGTTAATGGGAAACTTTTTTCTCATCACCCGCGCGTATGGGATGCGTTCGAGAGACCCGAGAATTGAATAAAAAAAAATGTCCATACAAAATTGTAAGGATGCTTGAGCTTCTCTCCAAATGTGTCACAATTTCCATTAAAAGATCTCGTGACGGAATGCAAATTGCAACTGAAAAGAAAGTAAACGAAATGTTCAACCTCCAACCTAAATGACCTTCATTATCACTTGTGAGACGTGTACGGAGTGCAAACAACGTTCTATCCCACGATGTGAATAATCAATCGCGTGAACCCAGGTACTTTTACGATTAAGGATGTTCTATGGTTACGTCAAAGTTAACAGATTTTTATGAAATTGAAATATATTAATTGTAACAGTGAGAGAAATGTCCATGAAATTTTTCAATATTTTTTTCTGCACAAATTGTGAAGATATACAACATAGAAGTTGGCTTCTTATACAAAGGGTTCTTGTGTAAACTCGAAAAAAGATTTTAGAGTGCGATTGATGAAAAGTGTAGAGAATCTAATAAATAACTAGAGACATTACAAGTGAATATAAATAAAGCGGCATGCAAAATTAGAACCCATGTCACCACGCAAAAGTTGAAGAAATTGATGAAAACATTAACAAAAAGTCAAGTTCGTAGGCCGTGCGGGGAGCTGCGCGGAGAGAGGGGAGACTCCCTCTCTTCTCCGCACACAGCAAGGCACCATAGAACATCCTTAAAACAGTCAGAAATCGATATATTAAAAATAATTTAATAATATTAAAATAACAATTACCAATGTTGTTCTAGATTTAACGTGCAGATAAACCATAGAATGGGATTAGTCACTCAGTCGATTTGCGCATGGTTATATTTTCTTTCGTTTTTTTTCTTATCGAATTCGTCATCGAGTTTCCCTCGCATACGGTGTCGTTGCTACCGCGACGTTATGTAAGTGCCATTGTGAGAACTTTTTTGCCAGTACGAACGTTTCGTTTCGATCATTGTATACGCTCTTTCTTGCTTACAATTGAGCAAAAAATTGTTGTGTACGAGTTATCTTTCTCTCTCCCGCCCCCCTTTTTTTTCTTCGTTACTTGAAACGTAATATGTTTTGTTTCGTTCAATATGTTACTCTAGATGTAGTAATACAAATGTATATGTCATCATTTCAGGTAAAAATTTAGGAGGTTCCTATACCCGTTGTTAGAAATTCTTTTTAAAGGATAACTTATCACCGTGAATTGAATTTATGACTGTACTTTAGTGGACGCTAAATTCAATTTTTGGTTCTTCATTGAATTCTAAAAATATGCATGTGAATGGACTTGGCTTAAATTTGAAATATTGTCGTACAAAAGTGAGCTCTGCGAAACGCGTAGTACGAGAATTCGAAATATCTCTACACTTAACGTCAAAGAATTGTTACATGCATTTTTTATTCTCCATTTTTACACTCGTGATATGTAATTTTGATGGGATTTTTCGATTGATTTAGCGAGTCAATATGCGTTATTAATTGCACAACGTTTCGGAGACTATTTGTCTCCTTCTTCAGGTGCTGAAATTTTTATTAAAAATGTTAAGTTATTACAATGACCAAATATGCAATATTATAAGTTTCCATGTTCACAAATACCTTAAAAATATTATATTAGCATCTACTTAGATTTGTCGTTTAATTTACTATTCGTCATATTTCCAATGTATTGCACTACAAACATTATTTTACAATCAATTATTAATACTATTACGTGTATAATAACAAAGTCAATTTATCAGAGTATACTCACAAAAATCAAAGGAATATGCAGACTATTTTTTCCTCTTTTTCATATTGTAAATATGTTAAAATAAATAAATAAATAAAATATGTATAAGGGACAAAACATCACACGAAGAATATCACAGCAATACTGACTAGTAGAGATTTTTTCTATGCGTTAGAATAAATCAAAGGATCAACAGTCGATAATACAGTAAAGCGCGAAAAATGTTTGAATTTAAAAATTAATAAAATTAGAAATTGAGGAAAAAACTTTTTGCTTAGATTAATTATTAATTTTGTTTAAATTTGTGAACCAATGTAGTATAAACAGATTGTAACTTATCAGTATCTTCTTTTTTATTAATTGGATTTTTTTGCAAATTAATGTGTATTGTTTCTGAAATAATTCTTTTTCTCCAATTGTTTTCCCTATCAAGAATACTTATATTGTCAAAATCAAAATTATGTCCTAATTTATCAATGTGTTCATTAATAACACATTGTTTTTCATTTTTTAAGCTGTTTTTCTGGTGTTCTTTAATTCTAGTACAAACTGTTCTTTTTGTTTCTCCCACATAAGATGCATCACAATCATTACATTGAATTCGGTAAACTACATTGGATTGTTCACTTTTTTCTGTTTTGTCTTTACCTCTGCGAATGTATTGATTAAAAGAATTGACAATTTTTGGTACAGTACGTATACTATATTTTTTAACTTTCTTTGAAATGCTCTCAAATAATTTAGGAATATAAGGTAATGACATAGACATTCTCCTATCATTGTTATTGGCCAAGTTATTAACAACGTTATTATTATTATTTTTATGTTTTGTTTGTATACGTTTATGAACATTCTTATTAATAAATTTTATAGGATAATTATTTTCCAATAACAAAGAATTTATTGATTCTATATTTTTTCTATGGAACTTTTTATGTGATAGTAAAATGGCCTTATCAACTAACGAATATACCATTGCTCTTTTTTGTGAAACTGGATGCTGTGATTTATAATTAAGAATTCTTCCAGAAAATGTTGGTTTGTGATACCAATCATGTATGATTTTCCCATTATCATTAATTAATTTTAATTCTAAAAAATTAATAATTTTATCCTGTTCACATTCAAAAGTAAATTGTAGTTTTTTATTATAAGAATTAAATGTATTTATAATTTCAAAAAGCTTATTCTTTGGTATAATGGTCAATATATCATCAACGTATCTGTAATAAATTAGGGGTTTGAAAGATAATTTTTTAATACATTCTTCCTCCAAATCAGTCATAACTATATCTGAAAAAATAGGAGAACATGGACTACCCATAGGTGTACCATGTACTTCAAAAAAGAAGATACTGATAAGTTACAATCTGTTTATACTACATTGGTTCACAAATTTAAACAAAATTAATAATTAATCTAAGCAAAAAGTTTTTTCCTCAATTTCTAATTTTATTAATTTTTAAATTCAAACATTTTTCGCGCTTTACTGTATTATCGACTGTTGATCCTTTGATTTATTCTAACGCATAGAAAAAATCTCTACTAGTCAGTATTGCTGTGATATTCTTCGTGTGATGTTTTGTCCCTTATACATATTTTATTTATTTATTTATTTTAACATATTTACAATATGAAAAAGAGGAAAAAATAGTCTGCATATTCCTTTGATTTTTGTGAGTATACTCTGATAAATTGACTTTGTTATTATACACGTAATAGTATTAATAATTGATTGTAAAATAATGTTTGTAGTGCAATACATTGGAAATATGACGAATAGTAAATTAAACGACAAATCTAAGTAGATGCTAATATAATATTTTTAAGGTATTTGTGAACATGGAAACTTATAATATTGCATATTTGGTCATTGTAATAACTTAACATTTTTAATAAAAATTTCAGCACCTGAAGAAGGAGACAAATAGTCTCCGAAACGTTGTGCAATTAATAACGCATATTGACTCGCTAAATCAATCGAAAAATCCCATCAAAAATGCATTTTTTATATTTGATTAATAAGGTCGATGTAATTGAATCAGAAAAACACTCTCTTCTTCAATGCAAAAACAATGTACTTTCTCCAGATTTGTCACGGAACAACGAAATAAATTCATTGACATGAACAACTAGATACAGATCTCGAGGAAATAACCCGAAGGAAACACCACAAAGAGAAAATGAAAATAAAGAGAAAAAGAATGGTAGAATTTCACTCGAAATCAAGTGTAGGGTATAAGGCAGTCGAAGCTCTTTTCCGGTCGGTACGGAAATCGACACGGCACGGTTCCGGGTAACGGGTCTCGAGGGTCCGCTGCATCACCTGGTTTACGAGCCAAAGGGGGCGACGCGGACGCATCAGCATCCGAGGCTCTCTCTTTCTTCGGCATCCCTTGGAGAAATCAGCGCCAAGGAACCAAAGGTGTCCCAGTCACGCGAGACTCTTGACCGAGTGCCCGAGCTCGAGTTTAGCTAGTCCTCTCCTTCACTTTGACTTATCGTCATTCCGATCTTCTCCTTTATGCAACCAATTCGATGAAATATAGGCAACTTACCTAGATTTGTAGGGTCACCATCACCCCCTTCTCATTCCTAGGAATATACTCTCACATAGACAGTTGAACGATTCTTCTAACAAATCCGACGAATATATGCGATTTTGAAAATCTTTTTGAACGTTTAAACGGGAAGACGAAATTTTCTTGAAATTAATTAGTTTAACATACACAAAGTGAGTTATAAAAAAAGTGAATACGGCACGTCAATCGACACCCGAGCAAAAGTTAAACACACCCAGGTAAAATTAGGTTAATTAAAACCTCTCCACGAGCGCAAATTCATTTTGCCGCTTAGATTCAAAAGTCAAACATTCAAATTTGCTTAATGCACGTATTTGCAATGTCCGAGGGAGAATTCTAACGCCGTTTCGTGCATTAAACATACTCCCGCCCCAGCGAATTTTCGTTCCTATACGAAAAAGGTTTGAAATGCGTTTGATCAGCGATGCCAGTGACTTTGCCTTTGCCGTAATTGCGATATATAAATCGTTAGTGACCCAATCGTCAAAGTATTCTTTTGTCATCGATAATATAAGATATTTTTTCAAATTAATGAAAACAATTCGTTGAAAAAGTACTAAGATCTACATATCCTTGACTTTTAATTCGAAACGGGAGATCGCATTAGTCTCGAATACCAGTAAAGATTAATCCCAGCATTATTCGAATTCATACTAGCGTAATCCGTAGATGTGAGGTAAAATCCCATCAAAATCCAGTATTAATAGTGAAAAGGTACGTTAAACCAACCCTCGCGTTTGATCCGAGGGCATCGGTAACACGAGGATTCCCTCGCAATATTCGGGAGTCATATCGCAGAGGATCCTAACGTTAGCCGTGGACTATTAGGAAGCGTTGGACTACCGGGTAATCATACCGCGAGGTGAATAGATAACGACCAGTCCACCGAGCAAACGGAATAGTAATCAGGGATCAACAACCCCTGGCGTTGTTATTATTGACTTGACCTAACAGGTGTCCAGGTCCCTTTAATCACGAATTTCGGTACCTAAATGTTCAATGGGAACGATAAGGATCTTTACGTTCCAAAGGAGACGGATGGACGAATGTACGCGCCGATCGATCATACGATGTGTCACCGCCAGGGTATTCGAGAGTTTAAGGCATTATAGATCGTTGGCTGAGCTTTCCTTATATTATTATAGCTAAACTATCCGATGGATGAACCAAAATATTTTTATACTTTGAATCTCCCAAATTACTCTTAATTATTAGGTACATCGGAAATAATGCAATTTTTATTTAAAACGAAAACGTGTTAACGAAACGTTGCGAGCGAATAAAGCAAACAAATCCTCATAAATATTTAACCTACCAATCAATCCCATCCCCCGGACACAATATGTATATATGAAGACAGATAACAAATTTATGGGGATTAACAAAGATTGATGTGAGTTGCATCAGAATCACATTACCGATTTAAAATATAATTAGATTTATCTGACGTCCACCGGAAATTGATAGAAACAAATTAATGTTAATATTCCATTGAATAACAGATACCAGAACTTAGATAATGATAGTTTGTATTTGATTTGCAAACTGTTCAGATAAACGGTGCACGTCGTAATCATTTAATACATCAGGAAATGTGATAAATACATAAAAATAATCTAATAATAAAACTAATTTGAATAAAATTTAAGTAAACCGGTTGGTCCTACGTTGAGCATTTGATAATGTAATTTAAAAAAAGTGATTTACATCGTAAACTAAATAATTGATAACCAAATACTTGAACTATATTTTATATCCAGGAAGTACCTGAAACCACGATAAATGTAAAATTACATCACAAGTAGACTATCGTTTTCAGTAGAACATACTCGTTTGGTAGGTAAGTGAATTATATCTTCTTAAAATATCGATCGTAATGATTGATTGGTAAGGTAAAATTGTCCACGGAGACCAAAACTGTTCGGTAACCTACGAAATCTCGGAAAGACACGAAGAGTGTTTATTTAACGAACTATGCAAATCCGATTAGGACAAAGCCGCTAAAGTGTTACGGGGACTCTGGTTCACTCTCTTTCTCTTTCTCTCCGTATTCCTCTGGGTAATCGCTCGAGATGTTAATCGAGGCTCCAAGGCCATACTAACGACCCGCATAATTAAAGATCTTTTCAAGATCAGGCTCGCCCGTGACCATTCATACAAACAAAAGAAAAAGTAATGCTGCGGAATCACGCGAAACGAGACACTGTTTTGTATATATATATCGAGACGAATGAAACGCGTATCAGTCATTCGATTAGCATAATGATTAATTTCATTTCATTGAACGCGATATCCATCTTACCTATTTCGTTATGATATATCATTTAGGTGATTAACATCATTATCTACGTTTTATATTGTATCACGGTGAATAGAGTTTGTCAATTATAAAAGCTGTTTCGCGCGGATCTCTTGCGCGCAATTTTTTCTTTATTTTTAACGTGGGAGGTTGTGGGTTTTGGTATCTAATGCTCGGGTTGCGCAAGTTTCCTGGTTTTTGTCGTGCGTTCAAAGTGAATTTTAAATTAATCCAGCGAAATCGTTGTTTATCTCGGGTTACTGCGGGTATTTAACATTTTAATTTTTACCAACAGGCTAGTCGATTTTAATTGCAATAAATCTAGCGAAATAATAGGCATTATTTAAACGATTCTCGTATAACTATTCTTTTTTTCCTTTTACAATTTCCGGTGCTGAGTTGCGAATTAAAAATTTATAAAAATTAATAATTGATACTTATTACTGCTTGTAATTCAGCACCTCTCGCTTGTCTGATTTAAATAAAAAAAAATAGAACAATAGCCTGTAAGGAAACAATTATGAAATGAAAAAAAAAAATAAGCTCGAATAAATGATAAATGAAAATAAATTACTAAGCCACGTATATATCAACGATACGTCCAATTTAATATCCATTATAATTATAAAAGAAACGAACACCTTTATTCATCTCAACGTCTAATAAAAAAAAGTATAACTCGACGATTAAGATTACTCCGAAATGAGCCATCCCATTGAACGAAAAGGTTACGTAGCATTAACAACCGCATCGGAAAAAAGGAGACTCGTTTCACATTATTATAGTTTAATCCGAGTGATCACTCGATACCTAAATTACCTTGACTCTCCGGGAGTACATCTAGAAATGTGTTTAGGCAAAGTCATCGTAACATCGTGTCTCCGAGACGCCGAGTGTTTCTGAGTCTCATGACATAATCCGATTACGTGAGAATCGTAACAGGTGAGGTATTTTTTTGCTTCTCCGTATTAACCATTTATATTCGAATTACCGAGGATAAAATAATAAAGAACCGTGATTCGAACACGATATGAATAGTTAATTCGTTGATTAGACCGATTACCAAAGTTTGTTATTAAATACCGGAGTACTTCCGGTTATTCGTTTGGGGGCATGAACGTAAATATAATAAAATTATTGTACAATTCGAATTGTAGATTTACGTAACACCGCGCTAAGACTTTCCATTTGCGATTATGTTTCCTAAAAACGGTGAAATAATATTGCATTATGTAAACGGGATTGATTAACTAATCACTTACGTGTTCTGTTTGCTCAATTATCGGTTTCTTACAGGATAGACGGTAGGTATGGGAGTTTTCAAGGAGTATGGAATATTTGGTTTATCTCGATGGTTATTTTGACACACCGTATACTTATCTGTTTTGTACAAGGTATTGATTTAGGTCTTTAAGTCTACTTCATTAAAATAATTTTATGGAAAACGAAAATTTTTTATTACTACGAAGGATGAGTTGTTGAACACACACACACACACACACACACACACACACACACACACACACACACATATATATATATATATATATATATATATATATAAGTACGATAACGATGTAAACAACAAAATTACTTTTAAAAAACAATAATTTTTGTAGAGTTTAGTAAACATCAACGACCGTGACAATGTTCTTATTCGGTACGGGATATACATATCTATTTACATCGCGAGCAAGGAAATTAAAATCCAAATCACGATCAAGTATGAAAGAAATACAAGTTCTCTCTTACATAAAGAGAGCGAAAAAAAGAAGAAAAAAGTCATCTCGAAACCTCGAATCGTCGATTCAGCACACCCATATAAATCGAGTTGCGCGATCGCAAGGGCAAAGACAACGTTCCACCTTTTCCGCGGGTCCAATTGCGCGAGACCTTGTTCGCGCACCTTGGACCGCTACAAGTCCTTTATCGGCGTGGCCTGGTTTTAAGGTCGACTCTCCAAACGCGTGTCTCGTTTTTCTTTCTCTCTCCGCTTCTTTTTTTTGGTTTCTCTATACGTGTGTAGACGACGACGCGACGTCACCTTGATTGCGAATTTATATCTCATCGTGGGTGGTTTTCGAGATGCGACATTTCGTGAATATATACGTACATTTTAGTTTTTAATTTATATCTGTCGAATATTCATTGTTTCGGCGTACACCTACGTGTTCCGAGTGTTCATTTTTTTTTTATTTCAGTTGTAATAAGTAGAGAGTTAAATTTTAAAAATAAATAAATTTTGAAAAAAACGAAATATCCTACTTACGTCTGTATTTTAATGGTTTTACATTTAAATCTAATGTAAAATTCACACTACCTACGTATTATCATAATACATTGAACAAAACCGAATTGCTAAAAGGTTAAAAGCAAAGATTTCCAGTCCTTTTCTTTTCTCATCAATATGTATCAAAGTCCATCAACGTTGGCGCGTCTTAAATTGTTAATACAGTTTTTAAGATTTTATATAAGGACAAAAAGAAATGTAATAATTGACTAGGCTCTATGCAAAAAGAAACCTTTTATTAACACATTTTAATTCGATCATCTGAAATTACTCCGAGATAACCTCGAATATCTATTTACTAATTCCATACATTAAAAACTGAACTTGAACTTGTCACAAACAATAATTTATGGAAATATATGAAACGAATTAAGTTCAATATGATAATTCAATATCTATATTTAAATCAAATTTAATATGGTTATACGTAACAAAATGTATTAAGATTCGTAAATTGTTGAATGATTAATAAGACATGTAAACGAGCGCTTTGTATTATCTAAAATGAAGCAGATTTTTTTTAAAACGAATAGTACGATATCACAAAAAGTATTAAAATATACCAAAATTCTTATTGGGAAGTACCTAACAAGTACAAAATAATAGATTGGAGAAAGGTGGCAACCAAAATCCGCAGTTGCGCAAGGACGAAATCTGCGATTTTTCCGTCAATCAAAGTGCCCTCGTCGATCAGTAGTCACGTCGTCAGGATTGCAAACGTGAGTGACGGGTAGCGCGAGAAAATAACGACGTTATCCGGAAACCGATGCCTTTCTTCCGCGATTTTTTACCACTCCGAGAATTGGATTAAGCAGGTGGATTACGAACGATCCCGAATTTCATTCGTTACTTACTGCTAGGTTTATCAATTTTTCTTTTATTTTATTTATTTATTTATTTTTTGTTGATGATAGACTGAATTAATTTGTTTTTATTTGTATTTTCAATCGTCTTTAGTCATTGATGTAAATAAACGGAATTATTATTCAATAATGGTAAAATAAATTTACGGAAAATGAAAATTGAAATCTCAAAGAGCTTTCAATAGCATTTATAAAAAATTCAATAGACCAAGTTAAAAAAATATTGCATGTAAAATATTGTTGGATAAATATACATTTTAATTTTCGCTTGAATAAAAAATTTCACTTTATAAAAAAAAACTAATTGTATAGGTATATGTCGATCTATTTGATTGTTGTAATAGATAGAAATTTTAATATTCAAATTAATTCACTGGGATAAATATTAAGTCTTCATTTAATAATGAAAGTGCAAACTATCGGAATAAATAAAATAAATATACATTATACGAAAATTCACTACTTATTTGTATTTCAACAATTTGTATATCCATTACTAAATAATACAGTAATTATTAATATTTTTCTTCATTTTTCAACAAATATTTCTAAAATAAATATTTAATCTCTACGTATTGCAATCTAAATGTGAAACAGCTGTCGATGTGTAATTTAAAATAAAAAATGACTAAAAATATTGTTTCGAGTCCTTCTTACTATATAACAATGAAATTGGATGGGAAAGGCATTGCGTGAAATGATTCATTCGTATAGATTGATCTCCTTCGAGAATAATAAGAAAAACCTTCTACTTAACTGTTATTACAATGCATTTTACTATTTGAAATTTTCTTGAGAATTTTTATGATTAATTTTTTAATGAATCAGTAATAATCAATAATACGAGAATAAGTGCAGGAATTACTTTTAAATGAATCATTAGCTTGAGCGTTAAAAACTTAGTTCAACATGAATTTAATATTTCTATTGTTGTTACACGGAGGTGAAGGTTCATTTTTATACATTAAAGTTTCCACTTGGGAAAAGATTGCTTTATTTCTTTGTAAACAGTAAATGTTATTATTATCCACCTAATGTCATCTATTTTTTCTTTCAACGTTTCTATTTATACATAAATGCAGATAGTATTAGGTGTAGAAGATATAAACCGAAACCATGATCAGAAGCGTATGGTATCGTCAAAAATGAAAATTGTTTGTATTGACTAGATATTCATCTATTGTCTCCTACGTATATCAATGAAAAAAGGAAAAACATACACGTAAATTTATAGTCCATTTAAAGCGTCGACGAGAAGATCTAAAGTCGAACGACGACAGCTGATAGATGTTGATACGCGTCACATAAACATTCAGCCTATACAAGATGAGTTTTTTTACATATCGCTTGGCTTGCTTTCGCGTAAATTCGTGATCGATGAACTTGGGTTTTTTTTTAACTATGGTTTTTTCCAGTCACGAATGTTATTTTTTTCTCTCGAGCTTTTCCACGTCCACTCTCCTGTATTTATGATGATACATTTTTATCAAGTTTGTCCTCTCGATTTTCCTTACCTCTCAAAGGTTAATCCTTTCCAATATTTTATACCCAGATATTGACAATAAAGAATTACACAATTTAAAAGGGTCTTTGTCACTTTTTGTTGAAATCGTTCAAACGCGCTTCCTCTTTCGTATTTTATTGTTCGCATCCCAAACATAAGAAATACAAATTCACAATTACAAAGGAAATGGAGCTATTCTGCATAAAGATAAAATATTCGAATGGAGTTATTCGATTTGCGTGTACCGAAATTACAATAAATTCCATATTCATCGGAAACACAGCCGGTAAAATGAAAATAATTTTCATCAATTTTCATTTGATCCTCAAGAGAGTACATCAACGCGCATCCTCGGTTTAAACATCGTATCAATCAAAACGTACAAATTGAAAACAGACAATTATCGCGTACGAAAATAAATGTGTTCCCATCCATTACATATTCGAATAAAATTGAATAAAAAGAGACAAGAGACGAGATCGATCAGTGCAGACGGTTATACGCGTGGCAGATTTGGGTCGCACCAATTTGCAGTCTTTGTACCTCGGGCAAAACAATAACAACGCCAACAACAACAACAACGAGATGGCGGCGACGGCGACAACGACAACGCGCTACGAGAGCAGTAACAACCGCGGGGAAAAATAAATAAATGACAATTCTATCGGTACCTGCTGATCCATCCGTTTTTAGCGACAAACTTACAACCATTTCCCAATTCGATATATCGAATTGCGATTCAGAACACATAAGGGGATTATCAACGTGAAATGCGTGAGCTTAAACTTTCTACTCCAGTAATTATCGGTATATATATTCTATTTCGTTTCGATTTGTTTCCTAAAGTAACAATGCGCATTTATGATACATTGTGCACAAATACACACACATACATACGCACACACATATAGGTGTGTATTTTATAGATATACATACGTCCGATCGAAGTCGTAGATTATTAGAGATTGTTTTTCACGAAAACGTAAAAGGCTCAACCCTTCAACCGAGTTAATGGAAGTTTTTATTAAAAAAGTCTGAAAGAAACGAGCTCGAGTCCAAGAATTTTAAATTAAAACCTAAGAAGAAGAAGAAGTAGGAAGGAAATAAGAGGTCTATGGTCTTATACTGCCGAGAGTTTGATTAAAGCTAATCTTCTTTGTTATACCTTCCAAGTTCTGTTACGAAATTATTAGAGGATGAAACGTTTCCGCCTTCGTTAATTCAAACGGTACACATCGCTAATACATATACATTATAACGTACAAAACGTAAAACGATCGGCCGACTAATTTCGGTTCAATTAACACTTGCCAATACCTTGGGTAAAATGGAATATATTTATTTTCTTTTTTTTTTTGCAAACAATAATAAAGCAGAGGTTTAAAAGGTATGAGAGTTTTATATGTGTGTGTATATATATATATAGGTAATACATAAACCGAAAAGTTATAAAGTTCGGTTAGGTTTGGCATCAGGTGGCTTTTGAACTCGTACGTCCTTAGGAGCAATTCGGTGATGCGAAAGACACCTGCTGACCCGCACCGATTTCTCATACTGTACGCGTGGTAATGGCACAAGTGGATCACGATCTACGAGCTCGAGGGTTTTGACGAACCTATTCTCTCCCTTCTCTTTTATCGCTACTTCATTTGATATATCTAAGCACTAACTTACTTTTAAACCACTTTTTTCTTATCTTATACACTTCCTTCCTTTTTTCCTTTTTTTTTTTAATTATTTTCAACATTATTGTATGCACGATATTAAATTGCGTTCGGATTGTTATACATTAATAGAATAATACAATAAACTATACGGAAAATATTTTAAAATTTCAACTGTTATGGAACGACCTTTATCCATCATTTATAATTATCCTAACTATCCTACACAATTGATTATGATCATCTATAGCAAAATAATCTTTTCATAAGTTTAAATTGTTTAAAAAAAAGTAAAATTGAAATATACACAAATTAATTTAACTTTTCTAATTTTTTAAAATATAATTAAATACAATTTATATATTTTTTATTTACTCCTCGTCATAACTTTGAAAGTAATCCTAATTGTTTGTATACTGAAACAACCTTCTTTAAGAGAATTAATTAACCTTTTTAATTTAAGATGCTCTAAATTATCTGTTTTCAAATAAGTAATACTTTAATCATTTTTACCAATATTTTATCTAATAATTATATATTTTAATAGCTAATAGTTAGTTTATTTTTACTTAATGTTTTGTCGAAAATCGATTAATAATCTACAAGGTGAAATACCAATGGAAACGTAGATGGTTGAAATATTTTTAAAAATATTACTTATTACTAATTAAATATTATTTTTAGTCGAAAGTTAACTAATTTGGTATAAAGATTATATCCTTCACACACTTAGCCAATTCATTGACTAATAATTATCTGTTTTCGTCAAAATTAGTTAATAATTGACTAAAAATCGACTACGATCTCTAGAACGGTTTTTTTTCTAATACCAATAATTAAGTTGCGTGTATAAGTACACTATGTATATAACATTTTAGTTACGTTGGAATATATTTTGATTCTCATATTTTTCACTACATTTTGTGGAAAATATTAGAAAATGTATGTACAGTAATTTTTAAGACAATTATAATAAAAATGACTGTAATTATATAATAGAAATTACGATAATCTAAGTATATATCTTTACGTTATTACAAAATATAGTCTTATTTTCAATACAGTACGTATGAAAACGCGGTTTACCGCGTTGCAATTGCGTGATTTTTTTTACCATTCTTTTCCCCGTATTTTTGTTTTCTTGCAAAACAGAATATCCTTTAAAGAAAGAAATCGCACATATTTCAAGTATTTTTATTATCAATGTATGTAAGAATGATAGACGAATGATAATATCTTTGAGATTATGCAAGGTAAGTGAACGTTTACCTAGTTTATTACTTCCAATTGGATACATGTGAATTTGACCTAAAGAAATTATTTATTCCCACTGTAGCTGGAACGTTGATAAAAATCAATATCTCGATTTGTATCCGCGGTGTAATAACTAACCCACCTCGTTGAGGAAAAGAAAATTGAGTAAATGGCAGTTTGATGAACCTGAAGATCGATGGAAAAAAGCGAGGTACAAGAGTCATTAGTTAATCCCTTCAAGATAACCCACATCAAGTAGTTACGAATATTCTAAAGCAATTACGTCGGTGGCGCCATGTAACGCTTCCTCTCTCTCTCTCTCTCTTTCTCTCTCTCCCTTACTCTTGCATAGGTTTACGCATCCGGAAACTCGATCCATACACCTGCGCAACGTTATTTCGCGTATGTTAATTTACACTTCTCGCGAACGGATACTTGTACAATCTCGGGGTGTTATATCGTTTTGAATGTACAATGAATTCGAAGGGAAAGATCCAGGTAGTCCTCATCCTCAAATCAATGCGTTCTTCGTACATTTCCAGTATAAACGTTTGTACATATATAAAAATTAATCGTTGCACACGAGGATTCGATGGATACAAACGTTAAATCGCTTCAAATTCGATGAGCGTGATAAATCTGGAAACTCGGATGATTCTGATGGAGATGCATAGATTTTTCAAACGATTCGTCGATCATTGAGTTGTTGGTTTGACTCGCGCTAATCAAACCAAACGAACTCGACTATTACGCCTCGATTACTTATCAACACTGCGAGCAATATTTTACAAGGATTATCGATAAAAATCCGCGTGATAATAATTTACGTTGATAAATCGATTAAACATCTGCACGTTGATTGGGAGTATTGCTACAAATCGTTCGTACAAACGTTGCGAGTTAAATACAACGAGGGTAAATATTCTACAATGTTCAAAGACAATATGATTAAAAGCCACGGGTCACGAGCGAAAGTAAAAGTTGCGGAGTAACATTTTCAAAGAGACGCACACGCACGTACAAATATACACATCGGCATATACACGTAGATAGGATCGAGTTCAACAAACGACTGTATATATATATATATATATATATATATTTATTTAGCATTTTCTCTTGTACGCGATGTGGATAATTTTTGGCCATACATCACGATTATAACTAATCTAAATTTTCGTATCGGGTATAAATATATCGAAACCGTTGTGGATTTATTCGTTCGATGCTTTGGGCGGCGCGTCTTTTTATTTTTCGTCTACCATCGCTCCCAAACGTAACCAGTTTATCACCACGATTATTAACGAAAAACTTGAAAATTACTGGACGGTATTATCCTCGTAAATTAGCGAAAACGATTAATTTGACGATGTGGCCGCGTGCGATGCAGTTGTTTCGAATCGTATGAATTTTCATCGTGTGATAAGCGTTGTTTACGCGCTCGAAGACGATTAAAATACATTTATTTTAATGAAAAATCAAAGCTACTACTTCATCATTTAATATTCTTATAAGCAGCTTAATTTTGCTAAAGTTAATAAATTAAGTTAAGTTTTAAATAATTCAATTGCCGGAAGTGAATAATTGTTACGTGATCGTGTTTGTGCAAAGACATTGATAATATGTAACATACTTTTCTTTTTATCCGAGGGACATTCCTTTTCTCGTTTCGCTGTGTCCACAGTATCGATCGATCTTGGTCTTATCAACCAAATAACTGAAAAGGTGATCGTTTCAAAAACCAGGTGACGAACAATCAAGAGAGTTAACATTACAATCTGGTTGAAATTCACACGAAAGCAACAATAGTCTCATAATTTGCAAAAGTTAATTTCCATGAACGTTACATAAAGTAGGCATCAGCCGTTCACACGAGTCTCTTAACGCCGCCGATAGGCGCGAGGTCGTCGTCGTCTCGTCTAGTCTCTCTCTCTCTCTCTCTCTCTCTCTCTCTCTCTCTCTCTCTCTCTGTTCGCAACTATATAGAATTAGACGAGTGGAGACCGAGAGAGGTTGGAAACGCGACCTCACGATCACTTTCACTTCGGTGCACATTTTCCCATGATAGCAAGCTGTCCTGACTCCAACAATACGACAGGTTGAGGCGCGCGTCTTACGATAGCCATCGCGAGATTAATTGAGCTGGCAATTAACGCGGCCTTCTCCATCGGAATGTGAAAGTACCACAGACCGGGGTTTATAGATTATTTCAAATCATTGGCTAGATAATACAATGAGCTGTATCTCGACGATCCCCGCGTACAATTCAACCTCCAATGAGCCCTTGGCTATTTAAATTCGCTCGATGTGGGGTTTTCTCTTCTCCTGCGTGCACACACCGCGAATAACCCTATTTTAAATGTCGTTACGTCATTGTGGACTACGTGCACTCGAATCTCAAAACGTATATTATATAAGAAATTTCGATGAAATATAGTTTGAACTAGCGAAATATAAACGTAACGTATCGTGCGATCGTAAAATTAAACCACCCTCCAGCAAATAATAAAAATATTTATACCAAAGAGAAAGAAAAAGCCATCCCGTGTACCATTTGATGCGAATCGAATGCGCAACGAGACTTATCTCATCATGACCCTCGTAAAACCGACGTATCACCCCAAGATGTACGGCAAAAGAGCCGAAAATGGAGCGGAACCATTCCGCTATACATGCTCGTAACACCAAATCCTGAGTTAGTTTCTCTCTCTCTCTCTCTCTCTCTCTCTCTCTCTCTCTCTCTCTCTCTCTGCCCGCAATTTCCTTTTCATCCCGCGAGATACGAATCTCCTCGCGAATAAAATCCGAAAGGTGCAATCCCGTGGAATCGATTTCGCGTACGCGGCCGCGAGAATTGGACGATCCTCGATTGTGTTTCCGTCTCGGGTATAAAAGACACGAGACGTAACCGATGGCTCGAACGAGGGATCTTATAAATTCTCGAGCGGAATCGAGCGCGCCACTTGTGGTTTCCTTTTACATTGCTAGGGTGAGACAATTTCGGATGGCCATGTGGCTAACTTGTGTTTCTGGCTTTACGTAACAATCTTCTGTGGTTACATTAATTTCGACATTTTTTTTTCTTTCCCCGTTCTCCCCCCTATTAAATTAAGCACGATGCTGGATACTTTTTGAATTGGAGTAATGTTTAGATATCCGAATACATTTTAACATTTTATTTAAATACTTTATATTTTCGATGTGTGCGGAATGATATTCCACATCAAATCAACGAATAAAATTTTTTTTTAATTCTTAATATGCTGAAAAATTGCACTGGTTTGTCTTACCTAGAAAATGTAAACAAATTCGACAAAAAAAAGAATTATCCATCGCAAAGCAATCCAAATTTTTTTATATTGGATGTCCCCGGAACTATATATAGGTCTTATATAAAAAATAACGGATATACCTTTTATATTACTTAAAAATTTAAGTGCTATTTCACTTACAACAATTAATTAAATTCTAATTTACTTGATAAGTTGACCTTAATCCATTAAAAAATCACATTAATTTATGGTACTGCTAATTATATACATATCTATAAGGTTATTTTGACAAATGTATTTCAAACGAATTTACGAAATCCGTCTATTTTTAGCGCGGCAAAGATTAGAAAGTTGGGCACCGCACTTTCGTATATTTTATCTCATCGTTGAACTTATTTCCATAAAACGTGGAAAAAATAACGCCTCCTTTAAAGGTATATACGTAAATATAGACTGTGCTCCTAAATTATTCAAAATTTCGAAAGTTTACTTCATCAAATTGCAATTTGATACAATCTCGAACCGAAAAAAAGTATAATGTAAAATACACGGTTTATGGTTATATTCGACTAATGATCTGATTAGATTTGAATCGATGGAAAGTTGTGAATTATGCATTTTCCTAAGGAGCCACTGAAACGTTTAGATCTGGTTTACCGAACAGTCTCGATTTCGATGCACGAATTATACATACATATATATGTATATATATCTTTGATTTTATGGAGTGGATTTAAAAAAAGTCCAATTAAAAGTAAATGAAACGTGGTAAACCGTTTATAACATCCAGTATTTAATGTTATGGGATATAGATTTGGAAAAAAAAGTGATAAATGAGATGTCGGGGTTTATATATGTGTAAGCGTGTGCTCGTACCTTTCAGCTTTCAATTATGGAATTTTTAAAACGCGGTGTTAATTAGATTTCGTTTAAATAAGTGATTTTTAATAAAGGAAAGTAAATGCTACAAGTTTATGAAAAGATAGTAAATGCAAAATTTTGTATTCTCTTTATCTCGAATGGGGACGCTTTCAATATGTTCTTCCTTGAAAATTGGAAAAACTGACGATACAAATTGAAGGAAATAGTTTCGATTTTGCATTATTACAAATTTACATTCGTTTAATTTTAATAAAGAACAAAAATAAAATAATCATTGGGCATACGATGCAACCGTGACGTAAAAAAAAGAATATTAAAATAAAGAAAAATATGTATACGTTTTTGTGAAATATAAATAGTAATACATGAATATTTAAATAAAATATTCACTTTGTAAACAGGCGAATGTCGAGTAGGAAAAAAATGATACGAATATATTTTTTTTAATGGAGTAAACCATAAATATCTATACGGTTCGATAAATGATGTATCGAGTAGAGAGGAAAATATAGGACATTTCAACCTCCATCTGTGACTTAACATCCTGACTGTAATATTACAGGATTTACGCAAAAGTTCACTACTATACGTAATAAAATTCCACTTTTGCGTATAAAGTAACAAAGTTTAATGCTTACTTTCCTTTAACTACTTTTCCATTACAAAAGATATGGTGGTATTAAAGTTTCATGAAAATAATAACTATCATTCCTCACAATATACCATCAAAAATTATAGTTTCGTTGTTATAAAAACTCATTTAACACATCTCCTGTTTCAGAATACTAAGCTTCTGGTTTCCAATATGATTTAACGTCACTTATCGTAAATAGATTTTAAATAAAAATACCGATGGAATGCGTCGTAAAGGTGTGCGTATGTGTGTTTTTAACAACGCCACCGATAATACATTTATCCCGGTGTGTAAAACTATACGAAAACCCCGAAACGTTTATTTCACTCACTCGAAATATTTATTTTTGTATATAGAACTCCGTTCGATAATCACCAACTTCCGATCTAATATTTTTCTCTTACGAATTCGACCATTAATTCTATATAATAAATATGATATATAATGTTGTCCCCTTAAGGTCAATAAAATATTTTCTACTTGTTAAGTCGTGATGTAATTTCGGTTGAGTAACGCTCATTTTTAGATACAATATTTTTCCGACGTATATACATTCGGCGTTCGAGATATTTTCAATATACGTATAGCTTAGCGCTACGCGGTATTTCTATATTTACGAGAAAAATTAATTTGACATCAGTCGATCAAGTCGATCGGTGTGTCGAGAAACTCAAACATATTTTACATCATCGTACTCGATCGTTTGTAAAATAACCGATCTCTCTTTTTCGAAAATATTTTTCTGTATAATTAATCTGTTTAAAATCGCGAGTAAACGAATTGCAACTTAATAAATAATCGATAGAAATTTTCTAAATTCTCGCGAATTTTAAATTTCCCAGACACTTATTAATTCACACTTGGCAAATGAAAAATAATGAAATAATTTACAGTTGAGATTCTCAGGATTTAATAAAATTACCTTTGTGCCGAGTACATACAAAGTATAGCCGTTTCACTTTCTCGGTCGTTCTTCTTTGTTTTCGAAGACAGGTATACCCGTGTAACTCGATGCATCGATTATGCAATTCCGGCGCGTCGAGCCGAAGGAGAGAAACAAGACGAACGAGAATAAGAAGAAGAAGAAGAAGAAGAAATTAGAAGATAATGCGAGAAGAGTTGTGGGTTCCTCCGGTAATTTTAATATTTACGATCAACGGGATTCGGTAAAGCGCCGCGGATTATCCCTATGTACACTATACACAAGAGATTTTGGTCATGAAGGAAATATCGAATGCTCCTCGATTGAGTGGAATTTTAATTAGATATATCATTACCGTTATGTAATTAATGCACGATTTAACGTGATAAATTCTTCTTCTTAACGACGCACTATTTTTACGATTGCGATATCGAGAATTGAGCGATAATATTCGATATTACACTTAAGTTTCCGCGTACATTTTTAATCGTTATTGTAATAATCGTCGATGCGAAGCTGCGCATATTATTTAAAAAAAAAAAGAAATGATTCATCATTGACAGAGTGAAGCTTTTATTATTACGATGGATCGATCGATCACGCGTCTCTGAAAATGTCGAATATTCTGAAAAGGCTATTGAAACGATCTAACGCGCACACATTTTCGCTCGATTGACAAAACAAGTAAACGTTCGCTGCGTAACAGAAATTGAAATAAAGAGGAAAGAAATATTAAACCAGTTCTATGCATATACCAGTACGCGTCAAACGCACTCAACGCTCCTACAGAAAATACATTCGAATATTAGCGAGGCTGCAACTAATTAAACTCTGAGCAGCTCGGTTAGTTTACCGATATATTTTCGTTAAAACTCGCGCCAAGGTATCCGGCAATTAAAATTTAAACTCTCGTGACGGGGGGAAGGGGTAAAAAAGAGGGAGGGAGTGAGGGAGTGAGGCCAATTCCAACGAGACAATAAAAGAGAAAGAAACTGAGAGGAAGAGTGGAGGTGAGGGGAGGAGAGTGCAAATGGAGAGAGCCTCGAGAGGTGCAACGTGCCTCGCGAGGTTACGGTAGTCGCATTCCACCGCGTATCTAATAATGTTCAGTGAAAGTTCTCTAGGTCTTATGCATGGTCGCCCGTGTGTTTACACGCTCGCGAACACAGGAGCGCCCGCAGACACGTACGACCGAGCTGCACCTTGCACGCCCGCCAGCCAGATGAACCAACTAGACAATGTGAAGAGAGAGAGAGAGAGAGAGAGAGATAGATAGGGATACTGCACTCGAGCTCGAGTAAATATTCGAGGATGACGAAAAACTTGGTTTAATATAACCTCGATAACCTGACTCCCGGGGTTATATTGCATTTCTTTAGTTTTTTATACGAATCCTCGAGAAATTTTGAATTTTAAAATCCTAGGGTCTATTCCGTTCGTACAAGAGACGCGTCATAACGAATATATCCTGAGTTTTAATTATCCGACATTATTTGTATAACAGTTGCACAAACTTTTATATATAGGTTTCCTCAAGTATTTTATTATTGAGTTGTTCAATTCCCGTGAAATTTTTATTTCAACGGACGATTTTTAAAATGGCTCCGTTATGACTTGCCGGCCTTGTCTATTACCGGGACCTCAAAGGGTCCAGTAATATTTCGCTTATAATGCCATACGATGCATTTAAAAATATAATTATTTCAATCGTTAAGTGCACTTGTAGCGATAATATTAGTGACATAATAATATTCTAAAAAATGTTTCTTTCTACCCTGATAACTTGTGCTGTCCCTGAATGTGTATATGTTTGGCAACGTTGAATTTTCGACCCTATGCGGATATAAACCAAGTTTCCCTAACTAACAAGGTAACCTTTTTATTTCATCGCAATCTATAAAAAATTAGTTATTCTCTAAAGCTCTATTATTTAATAAATCATCGGTTTTATCTTCTTATTTGAAAATCGAAATTTTACATCGAGTCTCCTCAGACTACAACCCCCCATAAGAGCCTTCGTAAAATCATAGATATTTACAAGAGTATTTTCTCTTTGGTTTGTCTGATGGTAACCCTATATAAACGAAACATAAATTGATAAGCTTGTAATTTCAGCTTTCTGTACGTATCTTTATTTTACATTTCTTATGGATTTGCAGAAACGACGAGGAGCCACCTTAATGTATAACGGTTCTAATGCCGCATATTTTAATAAAAGCATTAACAAAAAATGTCCCATAAAATTTGTGCCATAAGTAGTTACTTAACGAATTTCTACCGCACGTAAATATACCGTAAATATTATTATTATTTTAATCTTTAAATTCATAGAAGAGATTTCGTGATAAAATATCCCACAAATCTAAAACTGTAGACAGAATTTTAAAATACGCGACGTAAAAAGTTTATTACGTATACCCACGAAACGATTTGTAATATCCTCTAAGAATATCAGAAAAACCGATCAAACCGATCGTTCTCTCTCTCTCTCTCTCTCTCTCTCTCTCTCTCGCTGTTGAAATTTTTTCGTTCTACGCTCCATCCGGTATCGAACGTTAATAAAAAAAAATCGACCGACAGGCTTTTCTAAACATGATTTTCCTGGTTGTGGAAACCGTAGGGAAAAGGAAACGCGGTGCAAGAGATAAACTTGTATTTACATACGTTGTCTGTATCGAAATCGAGCTTGACAGCGAGGTTATCGACACCTTGTCAACTACGAGTGAAGAAGGTATAGGTTGAAAAAAAAGGAAAAAAGAAAAAGATATACGAAACTCTTTCTAGTCGGTCCAGAGTGAGGGGGGGAGGGGAGGAAGGGAGGTAGGGAGTGGGTATCGAAAAATCAATCAGTCATGCGAGAGCACATAAATCGCAGATGCAGGCCAAATAGACGTATCGGAGTTTGAGGATCGAACTGGTGCCGTTTGCCGATTTTTAACGAGGTTCGATTTTCTTGGCACTTTCTTACGCTCCTTGGGATTTTCTTCGTTACGTCGAACGGTTTTCTTGTACTACTGAGCAAGGACTTTGTTTGCACTGCATATTTTAGGTGTATACCTAGCGGAACTCGTGCTGTTTCCTTTTTTTTGTCGGTCTACGTTTTGCCGATGGTTCGAGTGTCAAGTTTCTTGCTCCCGTGACTTTTCAAGCGATAACTTTGAACGCCACGGGTCGCGACGAATGTGTATCGACAAATATTTCGTATTTAGAAAATTTTTAATGACGAGTGAGAATTCACTTTTATTATCTTCAATTATACAATATAACCTGCGCTATATTTAACGAGGTACTGGTTTAATGGCAAACTCTTCAAGTAAGCAACGCAATATCGATTTCCCCGTAATTTCCTCGATCGAAGTAATTAAGAAGAACGAGGGTCTCGATGTCAAAGTAACATCAACCGGAGAACTCGGTAAAAATAAGAAAGTATAACGACGTCGTTTTATGCATATATATATACATAGACATAGATTTATTCAAAGGGGATCTTGCCTCGCCCTTGTCAACCTCTGAAAGAAACGAGTAAAAGAAATGTTTGAGATAAGGATGACGTAGGAAACGAAGAAAGAAAGTGATGGTAGGGGGACACCAGCAAACGTACCGATAACGAGAAAAGAAAAAATTAAAACTCCATGAAATATACATTCGAATATACATGGGCATATACGTACATGCATATACATATGTATATATACGAATGCAGAGATGGAAGTTACGTAAGTCTGACGAGGGAGTTTGAAGATAAAACGGAAGGAACAAGTTGAACCGTAAAATAGGGCTGGTATTATCAAATACGAGGATGAAAGTTGCCAGTAGCTTTTACACTGCTCAAAGAACCCATAATATCTATATCTATATATTTTCGAATTTTTTATACGTTTAATTCGTTTAAAGTGGTTGCTTGGTGTGTTGCCAAAAACACAACAACTTGGATATATCCTTTTACATGCTATTTTTTTCCTCATATTTATTTTAATTACATAATTAATTAATTAATTAATGTATTATTTGCACGTTGCAATTACCTAAGGTTGCATTAAAATTTGACATTTAAACAAAATACGTGTACAAGTAAATAACGAAATGTTGAGGTAAACATTTAGTTGGAGTATTCTCACAGTGTTATTAAATTAATTTATATCGCGTTTGTGAAAAAATGTACATGCACATACGAGTATATATTGTTACATCGTGTAGATTTAGACTTAATCAAATACAATAATTTTTTCACGTTTAACAAAGCTAATTGTTTATTCGAAATAATTAAATAGTACACATTTTTAAAATTACCGATTGTACATTTACACAAATAAATGTGAAAAATAAAACGAACAACGAATTCGTGAATTTTGGAATATTCGTTGAATACGCTTTAAATCGTTTATCGCGTAATACTTTCTATTTACATAATTCAAAGAGCCAGTTTTAAATTAAAAAATAATGTGATTGTGGAATAATTAATGATTGGTTCACCGACTCGTCAGTATGTAATAATAGTCTTCGCGTGCACAACGTTTCGGACAATATTTATCGTTGTAAGCTAAGATATTATTACACTAACTCGTTGAACGAATCGTTAGTTATTTCTTTAAAAAATAAAGATGATTTCCTTGACAAGCGAAAACCCCGTGAATGATCCGAATTTGCTGTATTTTAAAAAAAACCGAGGTAGTCAAAGGTCTAAAATAGGCAAAGGTTCGATAGCCAAAGAATATACACACACACACATACACGTTAAGAAAAAGTGGAGGTAGAGCGAGGTATACATCGGTACCCGTTTGAGGTTATATAGTGCGAAAAGGTCGATCGGGCTGACAGGGGGCCGAATGCGAAATCAGGCGCAACGGTATTGCCGCTCGGTCATAACGGCTAAAATTGTCTAATCCCTCAACAACTCGCCTTTCACTTGGAAAAGAGAAGTGGGGGAGGTGCCGCGCGTATAATAAATCCCGGACGGTCTATCGCTTCCTTATAGCCACGGGAAAGTTCGCGATGCGAATTGAAATTTTACGGATGTGCGTACGCACCTGTGTGCTACGACTCTCTCTGTGTGCATGTGTGTGTGTGTGTACGTGTGAAGGAGAGAGAAAAAGCATTAGATTTTTACTCGGGGCAAACGACTTTATCGAGTTTATTGGGGTGAGGATGATGACTCGAGTGTTTGATTGCCGACAGCTTATATATATATATATACGTATATGTGTGTAGGTATATAGACACGTAAATACGTATGCCTACATTTTTTTCGAATTATATGGTAATTGAGAATCATTAAACGGGGTTTACATTTTTAGAGGCTACGGAATTTATTTGCTCGAAGAATGTAATTAGGCGTGTTAAGCGTATGTTGATGTACAATTCATTTCGCGAATTAAGGTTATACTTTTATTCCGAGTGACCAACGAAAAACAACACATTTATTTTATTATTTTATCCTTGTTTTCGTAATTAATCGTACTTTTCGTTTTCCGTTTCAGGTTGAGCCGCTCGCTCGTTCACGATTCACGCGTGCTTAATATTACATTTGACCATTTTGAAATTCTAGAGCAGAACGATCAATAACTTATTTCTTTGCGCGAGTAAATACTTGCTAAACGTACGTCCGAGTTACGGAATGAATATCATTATTCTCGGTTTGCCAAGCGAAAATTAGTAGAATTTAAATTTTTCGAGGTATTTGACAAGAAGAAACTAGAAGGAATAAAATAACCCGTGGGAAAATCGACAGTAGAAACGATCGAGAACATAATGCAAATTGCAACATATTAAAGTATAGTAAAAGAAAAAGTAAGTAACAACACATCATTCTTCCATCGTACTCCAAACAGTTGTAACCAAAAGGAACAACAAAAAAGAAAAAAGAAAAAAGGGAAAGAAAAAAAGAAAGAAGAGGTACATACAAGACGGCTGGTTTAAAGAAGTACGAAAACTAGTATTATCGTTGTCTAGAAAATGACGCGCGATGCGCGGTCAAATTTCTTGGATCGAACGCGGAAGAAGCGGCTTTTGACGAGAGAGGCTCGAACGAGTTAGCACGTTTCAAACCCTCGTAAATTTCCTTAAGGAGTGCCGTTTTGCGAACCTTTTTGCCGTCGTTTCAAACACTCGCGACATTTTCCTTTCTCTCTCTCTCTCTCTCTTTCTCTCTAGCGTTTGTGTTTTCTTGTTTTTATTTTCCTCGTCTTGCGGTATTCTCACTGTTTGGTGTTACTCAGCGCATCAAATCAGTTTACTCCAGATGAAATCATACTATTCGCATTGTTAATTATCTAAATGTAAGGTTCCACCGAGATTTTAATACGAATTTAGTCGTGATCTTTTTTTTCATTTCTGAATTTACGTTCGATATCAGTTTACCAAATTCGTTGCTATATTAGCTATGCGATTAAAGATCGTTGAACGTAAATATAAAGAGGTTAAATTTGAAACTAAGAGAGACATGTAATCGACATTATCCTCGACTCGATGCTAACTTATGAAAAACACATTCCTAACAACTATTCTGATCGCGGTCACTCGATTTCCGCTTGGCAGTGACTCTAAGAGAGCGTAAGTGGATTTTCATTTCACCTACTTGTTCTATCGACATGATTTTTTTTTTCATTTCATATCCCTTTCGTATCATTATAACGTTTTTTCCCCATTTTATTGGCCATATCGGATTATTATCATCACCGAAACAATATTTAAAAAATCACTACTCGATAATGATAAAAAAAGAAGCATTACATACCCGAAAACCTACAGTACTGCATATGTTTTGTTTTAATTATACGTTTACCGATGAATAGAGTGCGGAATAAACAATAACGACGAATGAGAAAAGAAAGTAGGAAATATAAAATAGAATAAAAATAGTGGGATCGAGATATTGGTCGGGGAAAATAAGTGGAGCTAACGAGAGAAAGGTCGAGGTTGGTGTAGAACGAAACCTTTGCTTCCTTCCCAGCGAGGACTCGAAGAGAGAAACCGTGGGCTTTATCCGTAAGTAGATAACTTCCCAAACTGGTCGGCCGCCGAGGGCGAATGAAATTACAGACGCGGGTAACCCGACTTGCGGCCGCTGCCTGCGGGCTTAACTGTACCGAGAGAGGGACATTTTTCGCGTTGCGAGACAAGAGAGGCCGATGCACGTGTCGGTACCTTGCCTGCCTTTACCCACACACGGGCTCGAAAACCGGCTGGCCGTTCATTCAAATACCCGCTTCATTCGCTTATACGCGCCGTGCAAATGATTACGTAAAGGCTCACAAGCTTTCAATGTGGTGATATATACACCACCGTTCTTTCTTTCACTTGTTACACGTGAAACCTTCAAATTTTAGTAACCTAGCCGGTGTATCGTTTTTCTTTTCTACTTACATCACTCGACTCTTCAACGCAACAAATGACGTACACCTGTTATTTTCTTTTTTTTCTTTTGACATCGATCACTTTTTAATAGGACAATTCGGACTCACCTGGAACATAAATACAGTTGCATAATTACTTTAATCTGATTTTTAATTATTTACCGTAAAAATGATTTAGAAAACATTTCGTTTGTATTCAGTGTATATACCAACTCTGAATTCCCGAATTATAACATTTACGCAAACAACTAAAAAATATTTTTTTGGATTCATTAAATCATCAATCACTGTTTACCTCGAGTGATACAACGAAAATCCCACATAATCAATACCACACACATAAAAAAATTCGTGAAAGAAAAAAAATGGAAAATAATATATAATTGTGTGAGTGATAAAATGAGATGAACGGTTTAAAAAGGTAAATTTAGGTTGTCTATCCGGTGGACATCAAAGGGGTATTCAGCGAGAAAAGGTAATACAAATTATTAGAGGTGCGACGTCAAAAAAGGAGAATCGAGTGACCGGTGTTATATTTCCCTCGTTGAAGGGACATATTGCGGGGGAGAATCTCGGGTCCGGTTCTTTCTCTCTTTCTCTCTCTCTCTCTGAGCTTTACGAGGACGTATATATGTTATCACTGATGGAGACGGTTTTACGTGTCACTATGAAATGGATGTGGATGAATAAAACGAATTAGTTAGTTTTGCTTTTGAGTCGACGTATACATATACATATACACACATGTTGATATTTGTTACTGTTGTTGTTAAAGTAGATACACCCTCCTATTTATCAATGATAAAAGGCTCGATGTCTCTCAATATACATACGGTAAACGATTCGTTCGTATGTACAGATTATTATTACTATCGTGTCTTTAAAGATTAATAATCCTTTCAATGATACCGACTGCTATAGAATTTCAATATACTATTTGCTTCCCTCGACATAGGTATGTACACGTATACTTCGATCTGTAGATGTACTTTTAATTTCAAACTAATGGAAAAATTATGCACGGTGAAGAATAGCCATTAATGAGATAAAGAGACCCCCTTTCGACTTTGCGAGTTTCGCAGTGATCGAACGAGTCGAAAGTTAGCGAATCGGGCAAGCTGCATAGGTTTAGGTGTATGTATATATACGTATATATATGTATATACGGAAGGACAACAACGAGCGAGCATTCCGATGATCCGAGTTGCGCCAATTACACGAGCTGACGCGGTCAAAGAAATGAGAGAGGAGAGGAGGTCTCGAAAGCACTCAAGACTTCTGGATTTGGAGTTGCTTTCCTCCGGAAGGCATAAAACGCGACATCGATAGCGGTATATACGCAGCTCGAATTGGCCTTTCAATCCCAAATGGATGTACTACCTGAGAACGGTACGTTTCTTGTTGGACCTCGCGAGTACAGTACTCTACGCGACACGGTAGCCGATCTTTCAATTTTACGACTCAGACCTTCTTCCTTCCTTCCATACCCCGGTTTATTTATTTTTCCCGCTACAACGTTTATCTACATTATTCCGTTTCGCGCGGCATTTCTCTCCACAATATTACGTAATTCCAGAGGAAGTCTACTATACGTTACACCTTTTTCTTGGGTATTGCCATTCGACGTTTATCGGTCCTATTGCGTGTCGATTCTTATGAATTTATTGGCTTTTTCGTCACGTTGCGTCATCGGCTATTCGTTAAGTCGTACCACATTTAGGTCGATAGGTCCGTACTGCAAAATTCTCGATACTTTTCACAATTACGGTCAATCTATTGTGATAGACACTATATTATTATCTCCTGAATAAAGTGATTAAACAAACCGAATTATAAAATTCCCAAATTTATTTATTTATTTATCTTTAGACTGTACATATCCCTGATTGGATATTAGCGACGTAATATTTACATAGTATACATTATTCCTTATTATATGATGTTTGTTATTCCCGCTATACAATCTTAAACTAAATTTTACATTAACTATTTTTTATAATGAATTTATTTATATTTTCACCATGATATTGATTGCTCAAGTTATCAGCTATATATTTCCCTTGACTTTCTAATTTTGACTTAACAACAGACAACTGTTTTATATTAACAAAAAGATACCGTTCATGGATAGTTACCATTACTTAGATGCCCAAGAGTCTAAAAAATGCCTTAGCACAGAACAGTTGTAACAGGCACCACAAGACATCGAAAAATTAAAAAAAAATAACAATGATATAAGTGGGAATTATGTTCCGACTACCCCTCGAAGGATTAAGCAAAGTAACGAATAATGGATCATTAAGCGGCTACACCGTTCCCAGAGAGTTGACTCTCCGGTTACCAAAAAGAGAAAGAAAACTACCAACCATATGAACCTTATTCCAGGTACTAAATGTTATATATAAATATAAATACGCGTATATCTCTGGATTCTTATATTCCATAAATTATTTCTTGAGCGCGTTGCGTAACGCGTACATACCTATACATTCGTAACTTTTCTTCTAGCTATAGCTCAAGTTTTACGGTAATTTTCGAGATTAGCGTATCTCGAATGTGGCGCCTGTTGAGCTTTGTAATTTTATGACCGCGCCTCGTTTCCGGTTGCATTTATATATTTGGTTACCTCGTGCCGTCATTTTCTAAAGCGCAAATTGATTTTTTTATATATGGTAATTGGATTAATTTTTGGTTATTAAATAACTCCTCTTATTTTATTCAAGATTTACTTCAATACAAAGAATCGAGTTTCCTCGACAGGTGGGTTTTAAATATTTATACTACTATTATCTACAAGGTCGCGTTGAATCATCATAATTTAAGTATTCTTTATATCTTTTTATATACAGCGGAAATGATTTTTTGGGAAAATCCGTACCGTTAGACACTTGATGCTACTTTAATCCATACCCTTAATTTTTCAATGTATTTAGTTCGATAATTTAAATGCAATTTGTTACGGTGATATTTATATCAATTTCCGTACAAGTATAAAATAAGTATAATCGATTGTTATTGAAAAATGCATGTTTTTATTGTTCAATGATTTAAAGTAAAATTTTTTAATTTTTTACAGATTTTTAACTCAATATTTTAAAGATACTTTATGGATCGTAAGATGTAGACATATCCCTATATGCACGCAGATCCTCTTAAAAACAACAATTTGATACCTTCAAAAAAGATGTATGCGTAAATTTCGCATACAAATATTTTTATTTACATCCTGCAGCTAATGAACGGGACATCATTATGCAAGCTTTAATTAATAAACAATAAAATAAGATTTTAACGTTGAAAAAGGAAGATGTATATAAAAAATGTCGAAGAATGTTTGTGTGCTCGTGTAGTTCATTAAAAACACTTTATAAAATACCTCCACCTGAGATATAGGTAGATATATACATAGTTGTATACCCACACGTACCCGCGCATGCACAGACAAAACGAAAATGCAGAGCTGCAAGAATATGAAATTACACACGAAACCACGTGGTTTTAATAACTTACGAGCAAGCCGTTTTAATTAAGCCCATGGGTATGTTAATAATTTATTTGCATAATATATATTAATTTGTTAAAGCCGAACATTATGCAATATCTCGGTTCTCCTTATGGTGAACCTTTTATTTTATTTGAACGTATACGCGTGTGTATATATGTATATATTCCCACTTCGACTCAATTTTACCCGTTACAAAAAGTATCATAACTTGAGTAAAAATTGAGATAATAATCGTTCGACAGCTCATTTAAAAGCTTGAAGCAAGGGCTTTTTAATGGTTTACCGTGCTTATTTAAATTTTTTGTTTTTTAATGTTTTTAACATAAAAATCAAAATGTATAAAATTCGGATTTTCTTGTTCGTCTTCATTTTAAAACTGCACTTCAACCAAACATCGGAAAATAATTTTATAAAAAAATTGAAAAGCTTGAATCAAGAGCTTTCGAACGCACTATATTAACATTGTTTTAAAGTCCTTTTTACGTTTTGACTGGTGGTTTTCTTTTTAAACACGTCTTTTCTTCAACTTTATGTATCTCGGAAGGATTAAATTTAAAAAAAGAATGTCTAGGAGAAAAAAATGTTTGATTTTATCTTAAGATTATGTACAAATTTTTTCAGATTGTTTAGAATTTTTTTTTTTTTAATTTGATAAATGAATTGATTATAAAGACTTTTCTAACTATATATACTATATAAATTAAAAAAAAAAATTCTAAACAATCTGAAAAAATGTGTACATAATCTTAAGATAAAATCAAACATTTTTTCTCCTAGACATTTTTATTTTAAATTTAATCCTTCCGAAATACTAAAGTTGAAGAAAGACGTGTTTAAAAAGAAAACCACCAGTCAAAACGTAAAAAGGACTTTAAAACAATGTTAATATAGTGCGTTCGGAAGCTCTTGATTCAAGCTTTTCAATTCTTTTTATAAAATTATTTTCCGATGTTTGGTTGAAGTGCAGTTTTAAAATGAAGACGAACAAGAAAATCCGAATTTTATACATTTTGATTTTTATGTTAAAAACATTAAAAAACAAAAATTTAAATAGGCACGGTAAACCATTAAAAGCCCTTGCTTCAAACTTTTAAATGAGCTGTTGAACGATTATTTATCTCAATTTTTACCCAAGTTATGATACTTTTTGTAACGGGTAAAATTGATATAATGTACACTCCCTCCCTCCCCGAGATACATCCGGACTGTTGTAGAAAATCGGTCAACGGCATTTCTACATTATCGAGTGTGTAACTCTTGTTTTTATGTTTAATGGAATTTATAAGAGCTATATTTCAACACTAGCACGCGAAGAGATTAGTTTTATGATTTACTTCTTATAAGGGAGTTACGGGCTCTTTTTTTTGCGAACTGCAGTAACTTGAAAATTATCCGCTTTCGTGCTACCATAACGCATTCAGGAACTGCAAAGAGAACAGAGAGAGAGAGAGGGAGAGAAAGAAGTGAACATTTTAAAGTGTTAGGATACTCAAAAGTTTTACGATTGGGTAAGTAACCCCTTAACTCCTTTTCTTTTTCTATTTTTTCTTTATCCCCCGAAGAAAGAGAAAAACGGGTGAAAGCTATCGGCGCGAAGTATCGAGTATCGTGATATTTGTTTTATCAAGCTAATCCTATGTGTACGTGTAGCTGGGTCTTTAATTTTCACGAACAATTTCGTAGAAACGGCGAGTAGTTCGCACAACTGTGCGCAATATCGTGTCGCCTATTACAATTTACAATGGATAATTGAAAAGCGAAAAATGATTCGCACTATATATAATAATGTGCTCGCGTGATATGGGAAAAGTAGCATTATTTAGCTAATTTGAGCGAGGGAACGAGCCGAGAGAGGAGCTCCTAGGGTGCGATAAGAAAACGCGTAGATAATTCAGAGAGTCGTAAAGTACACCTTATACCCAGAAGGTGTATATAGAGTCGTAAAAAAATTTTCACCGATCCGAGCGATATCACTAACGGAGGAGCAGCCAAGTAAATATTTATAAAAATTCAATAAATTTCACGAAGACGGTGCCGATCTTTACGAGCGGAATTACAGAGCGCGGGATTCGCCCTCCCTTCGCTCTTGTCTCTCTCCCTCTCTCTCTCTCTCTCTCTCTCTATATATATATATATACATAAGTATATAAGTATATATAAAAGTATATGTGAAAGCACCGACGCCGCGCGGTCTCGTAAAGCGCGACCGCGATGACGAGCAGCGTCGCGTGAAAATCTTGCCAGGGGCGTAAAATCGGATTTTCTTGTTCGTCTTCATTTTAAAACTGCACTTCAACCAAACATCGGAAAATAATTTTATAAAAAAATTGAAAAGCTTGAATCAAGAGCTTTCGAACGCACTATATTAACATTGTTTTAAAGTCCTTTTTACGTTTTGACTGGTGGTTTTCTTTTTAAACACGTCTTTTCTTCAACTTTATGTATCTCGGAAGGATTAAATTTAAAAAAAGAATGTCTAGGAGAAAAAAATGTTTGATTTTATCTTAAGATTATGTACAAATTTTTTCAGATTGTTTAGAATTTTTTTTTTTTTAATTTGATAAATGAATTGATTATAAGACTTTTCTAACTATATATACTATATAAATTAAAAAAAAAAATTCTAACTCAAAAAAGTGTATTAAATAGAAAACAAAATTGTACTTTTAGTTCATTAAAAAAATAATTAAAACTTTTAAAAAGAAAACCACTTATAGACTTAGATAGGTAATATATGTGTATACCCAACTACGCGCATGCAAGAAAAACGAAATGCAGAGCGCAAGAATAGGAAATTACACAGAAACCACGTGGTTTTAAAACTTAGACAAGCGTTTAATATGGGTATGTAATAATTTATTGCATTTATTATATTTTAAAGCCGAACATTATGCAATTTTACCTTATGGGACTTTTTTTATGAATATACGCGTGTGAATATGTATGTATATATATATATATGTACACTCCCTCCCTCCCCGAGATACATCCGGACTGTTGTAGAAAATCGGTCAACGGCATTTCTACATTATCGAGTGTGTAACTCTTGTTTTTATGTTTAATGGAATTTATAAGAGCTATATTTCAACACTAGCACGCGAAGAGATTAGTTTTATGATTTACTTCTTATAAGGGAGTTTACGGGCTCTTTTTTTTGCGAACTGCAGTAACTTGAAAATTATCCGCTTTCGTGCTACCATAACGCATTCAGGAACTGCAAAGAGAACAGAGAGAGAGAGAGGGAGAGAAAGAAGTGAACATTTTAAAGTGTTAGGATACTCAAAGTTTTACGATTGGGTAAGTAACCCCTTAACTCCTTTTCTTTTTCTATTTTTTCTTTATCCCCCGAAGAAAGAGAAAAACGGGTGAAAGCTATCGGCGCGAAGTATCGAGTATCGTGATATTTGTTTTATCAAGCTAATCCTATGTGTACGTGTAGCTGGGTCTTTAATTTTCACGAACAATTTCGTAGAAACGGCGAGTAGTTCGCACAACTGTGCGCAATATCGTGTCGCCTATTACAATTTACAATGGATAATTGAAAAGCGAAAAATGATTCGCACTATATATAATAATGTGCTCGCGTGATATGGGAAAAGTAGCATTATTTAGCTAATTTGAGCGAGGGAACGAGCCGAGAGAGGAGCTCCTAGGGTGCGATAAGAAAACGCGTAGATAATTCAGAGAGTCGTAAAGTACACCTTATACCCAGAAGGTGTATATAGAGTCGTAAAAAAATTTTCACCGATCCGAGCGATATCACTAACGGAGGAGCAGCCAAGTAAATATTTATAAAAATTCAATAAATTTCACGAAGACGGTGCCGATCTTTACGAGCGGAATTACAGAGCGCGGGATTCGCCCTCCCTTCGCTCTTGTCTCTCTCCCTCTCTCTCTCTCTCTCTCTCTCTATAGATATATATATACATAAGTATATAAGTATATATAAAAGTATATGTGAAAGCACCGACGCCGCGCGGTCTCGTAAAGCGCGACCGCGATGACGAGCAGCGTCGCGTGAAAATCTTGCCAGGGGCGTAAAATCCGTTTTTCTCTCCCGGTGTTGGGTATTCGCTATTTTACGAGGATGGGCAAAAAGAGACCTCGGAGAATCCGGGACGGCAAGAGACGATGCGTGTGTTAGTTATGGATTTCCAACCTTTTTTTCTGTTCCTCTTTCTTATTATTACACGACGATTTTTCATTAATTGCCATCCACGCAGTGGTGGTTCAGTTTACTTGCAACGCAACGTTTACGGAAACGATTGATCAACGTAAACTTACGGTGTGTATATGCAAACGTTAGAAAACTAAATTCTCTTGTAAATTAATATACATTTTATTCGATATTTTAAAGACATATTAAATGAAAAAGGAAAAGAGTTTAATTAAAATAGGAGTTTAGGTTTGTTAATGTACAAACCGCGGAATCGACTAGAATTTGAATTTCATAACGAGATAGGAGTTTGTTAAACTTGATGTAGGTGAGTAGCCAGAAATTATCTGGAAAGTGACTGAAAGTGGAATAATTGGTCAATTTCTCGCTACTTATAACCGCGAATTTCTGCCGTTAGCTTGGTTTCCTCCCGGACCTCCCCTCCCTCCCTCCTCCTCCTCCTCACCCGCTCCACCTCCACCGTCCTATTGTGTTATTTCAGAAGTTAGTAATTCCATAAATGTATAATGCGAAAGATATTACGAAACGCAGTTAAACCGTACCACGACAGTCCACAAAAGACGAAAACGCTCTGGCCGCTTTTACCATTTCCGAGCTTGTGCAAACAATTTCTATTTGTAGAAAGAGAAAAAAAAGGATCACCGTTTTGAGATAAGAAATTAAAAAATTGTATCACCCGCAGTCTACAAATATTAAGAACAATATAATATCAAGCGTGTAATTTAAACTAAATAAATAATTTATAAGGTACCATTAGACTAAAATCACGAAAAAAAAACTAAGTTTATAACGCCGTACAAGATGCATAAATAAGTAATTCAAATGATTGCTATACGGTACGAAGTTAGGAAAGAATAGAAAAAAAGCAAGTTGAACAGAGACCCTACGTATTATTACAATTATAAGTTGTACATGTAGTATTTAATTATCTACAATTATACGGGAAGAATGGCAGGTTTCGTATCGACTTTTAGGGGTGGCTTATAATGGGAATACCTATAGCTTTCAAGATAAACCAGAACTCGCTAAAAATAATCGAGATACCGATCTAATGCAAATTGTCATTTAATACGAAATTTATAACACGAGTATTAACCTATATATACACTTCTGATTCAATTATAATTAACAGAGAATGTTTATAATTGCTATTTTTAAGATCATTAATTAAGAGTGATATATTTAAACAACTGCGATAATTACATTTAGTTATAATGTTAAAGGATTATTTTAAAGTATTCATCGTTAAACAGGAGCAATTTCGCTCGTTAACTGTCAATCGAAAAAATTTTAAAATATTTCATAAAAGACGTTTATATATAACATGATATTTTACAATATTTTATTAAATGTATTAATTTACATATTCAAAGAAATTCGTTCACATTAAACGGAATTTCAAATAAAATCGAGTGCTCTAGTTTACTTATTTATTTAAATGTTCACTTTAATAAGGAATGTTTCCTTCAATATTTTCGATAATAATTTACCGTAAATATGTTTAATTAATAATATCCACATGTGTAAAATTAAAAGTTCTATTTGATTTTCATTTTAATGAAAATTAATTAGTAAATGAAATATTTTAATATACGCGCATTAATTTTCATTAATTCAAAATTCATCATTTATTTAAGATTATTTACTTGTAAATGTAATTTTGCTTGAAATATATTTTGTATCAGTAAGTATCAGTTTCTCCATACGAACGAATAGTTTTCCTACATAAAATCTTATAAATATATATACATTCAAGAAAAAAATATTACAAAATCTTTAAAATCTCTTCTCTATAATACTACACAATTTTTTAAATTGAATCCTGTCCAAATTAGATTATAAACTTAGTACTGTTAAAGTTCGTTGGAAATTTTGACCAGGGGAATTGAAGTAAAATTTACCCCAATTAAATAGTCGCTTTGAAAAATGAGCGTTAAAAAAAATTTCACCTAAGAACAGTATAATGAAAAGAAAGACGTATTTAATAAAAGTGTATTATTATCCAGCAGTTATCGCGCGATTAAAAATTTTTTGAAACGCCCGTTTAAAAATTCATAATCGTTGACCCAGAAAAATTGGCGGGAAAACGCATTGTCCAGAACAGCAAGTGTAGAAAAAAGAGAGAGAGAAAGAAAGGGTTAATCCCGAGGGTGAATATAACCAAGTATATAGAAGAGGAAAGGTGGGCGGACGGAAAAAGAGAGAAGAATAAAGGAGCTTACCAACTTGCCAAGGAAATTGCACGGTATCCCTGCGTAATAATTCGCGGGAAATACAGTCGTTACTCGATTTTATTCCGAGATTGTAGGAAATTTTACGAGGTTAGCCGACGGTTGCGTCACGAGCCGAGTGACACAGTCACGATGTAATACCTTGGTTCATTTCTTTTTTTTTCTTCTTCTTCTTATTTAACTTCATACTCTTTCACGCGTTTAAAACAAAACGTTAAATTAAAATTGTGTATTATTCCTTTTTTTAATTGCAACTATTATTTATTTCAACTTTGATAAAAATATTTCATTATTTTAAAACTATGTACATTATTCAGTTGGGTATTTTATAGATACTTGAAAAATTCAGTCCCGTTTAATCAATCATCTGCAGCTGCCACGAGAGAGGAGAAACGGAGTTAAAGTAAATTAGGAAAAAAGGTAAACAACAAAGTCGAACGTGAGGGAAGCTGCCAATTAATCCCTGGGAATTTTTATAATCTCAATAAATGCACGTGCGCCTTGAATTTCAAATTCGCCCGTTCGATCGGTAGTATTCCAAATTAAATAAAATTTTAATTCATCATTGTATTTAAATAATTTTATTAAATAAATAAGTCTTATATCGTGTTTTTAGTAGGATATTAATGGTTAATTAATTGAATTTATTAAATACGTTATCTGAACATTAAAATAGAGGCAATTGTTGAAAGTCTTTTGTAATAAATATTACCCACATGTTCATGCAAAAGTGTAAAAGTTCGCTTGTTTGTATAATTTTTGTCCAAAATTTTCATTTTAGTAAAAATTGAGAATCATATTGAAATTTCGACCGTGCTGAATAGTAATATTTGCCAAACGTGTTTTGTTTCAGAATTTTTAGCTATGCTGACTTACAATTTTTATCGAGATCTTTTAGTTACTTTTCAAAACAAATTTTCTCTCCGTGCCTGTAATAGTGAAAAAAGACGTATAATCTCAAGTTATTACAATTATTCATGTGATAATTTATACATCACTTAAAAAGGTTAATGAAAAACGTTTTAACATCAGTATCTATATGTAATTTAGTAATTGACACAAGTTTGACATAAAAAAAATTACTTTATGACCTTGTAAAAATTGATACAAATATATTTATTTTTGTTATAATTCTTGTAAATTTTACCATGTTACTGCACAAAACGTTAATCCACGCAAGGTAAAGAAACTCAAACACTTGCATCTTGTACTAATTTCTTTTTTTTTATAAGAACAGGCAAGTCGATAAAACAACTACATTCATTTATTTAATACAATATATATATTGTATATTTATGTTTCGGTACTGACCCAGAATTATAATACTATTCGACTCTCCGTAACAATGCAGTATATACTAATTTATTTGATTTTGATAGTTTGTGCTTGTTGTTATTACTAAACAATATATTAATGTTTGGTAAAATAATTCTCTTACCGTATCAATTTATGGCAAAATTGTAATAAGAAGGAACTATAGCCAACTGACCGTTGTACAACTCGATTGCAGGAGTACTATCGAAATGCTATCTCGAATACAAAACAACAACGCATAGGACAATCTCTAAAACACAATTACAACATTCCATCCAGAGTAATTGCAATGCAAGCAACAGAAGCACGTAAAAAAACGAAAACTGTCATCTCGTATTTAGTCACAATTATCAAGTATAAAATCTAAGGTGATAGATAATCCAAATGCAATTGTAATTAAATATGAGTAGAACATTTTTGAATTTTCTTGAATATAAGTATGTATACAAATGAAGGGAATCTATCACGTTGCAACTTATCACGCGTGTCAAACTTACACTTTCTAGAGGGAGAGAAAAAAAAATAAATGAAACTGGTAACTACACCCGATTTATATGCGAATGAGCATACTTGATAAAAACAATTTTTACATATACTTATATGTATATATATCGGTTGCGACACCTGCTAGCAATTAGTTTTATAGGCGAGTACACACACACACACACATGTATATACATACACATATGTATGTGGTCCGATTTCATTTTCTATAGGTTGAGCCTCGGGCACCCATTAGGTGTTTACGATAATTGTTTATATATGCTGTATTAATTTATGATTACTTGCTTTTTCGTTAAACGGATCATTCGAACGTATGTACATCTGTGTCTTCCTCTCTCTATTTCGCTCGAGAGTTTATTTTAATTTGATTCGGAAATGCTCGTTTCTTACTTTTTCAACGATTTTAATTGATTTTATAATTATCTTTATACCTCGAGGAAATTGCGACAGGATGTAAATGATAATAAAATTATAATACATTATATAATTAATTATATATTGGAGCGTCCGGGCTCCCTCTACACCCGCGGCGGTCATACATGAATTTCACTTGAATTATGGATACATTCGAGTGTGCGGAGAGGTACGAGAAAATAAATAAATGTATCGATTAGCATTTATTCGATATCGAACAAAAATTTATACAAACTCATTTAATCGAATTTACTTTCGCAATTTATTGAATTAGAATATACTCTCTACGTGGAGTAGCAATCGGTACGAGTTAAACTTTTTCTTCATCCGACTTATTTTGATATTATCCGTTAAAAGGGAATGCATACTTCACGTTACAAACGCCGAGATACGATTGATTCGAATACAAATGATATATATTTAATTAACTTTCTATGCGAAATGTATATAAACGTCACTTATCTTCCGAGTCTACGAAGGAACACACAGCAAAAAAAGGAAAATAAATGAAAACGCAAAGTCGACTGGTAGTCAGAAATCCGAATTCAACCTCGAAATTCCTTAGATAAAACTTAACGAACTCGGTTATTCTTGAATGAAATTCCGAATCGAGAACGATCTTATAGACTGCATCCGCCGGCAACGACTTTGCAGCGGAAAGTGAACGAGTCCAGAGTCCCGGTTGCACTCGTAAATCATAATCACGGCGCGTAATTAACTCGAAATGCGCCTTACAGTCCGGTAGCTCGATTACCAATCTTTTTCTTTCCTTTTTTGGATTTTTTTTTACCTGCGGGCTTGGTGACGCGAAGGTGCACCGCAACGTTATTTCTCAACTACATGTCAAACTTTGACAAACGTACGCAACATTCTATATCTTTTATTCGAAATACATAAATTTGTTCCTTCTTTTTTTTCGTGTTCGTAAGGTTTTTCTTTTTTTGGTTGAAAAGTATATTTCGCGGCGTGCAATACGTGAAAAAATTGAGTGAGCGTAAAAATTTGAGTAATTGGGTAAACACGTGTTCGAAAACCAAAACAAAAGGAAATAAAAGTATAAAACCAACGTGCAAATTGTGAAAACTCGACAAATTAACTTAGACGATACTCGCGCATTCTCTATCTTACGGTAACTTTGAAACAATTTTTGTGCTTAACTATTTACTAGCAATTTCCTCACTGCTTATGCAAAGTTTACTATATAACCGTTCAACTTATGACCACACACACACACACATTTAGCTAAAAAGAAATATTTTCAATTTTCCCACAGTTGACCAAGAGGAAAACGGTAGAGACTATATCAATTTAAAGGAAACATCTTAACAAATAACCTTATTCCTTATACCCATACGAAAATCGTCGAGAGGAAGCTAAGTCTATACTGAAAGAAAAGAAAAAAAAAAAGAAAAAGTTTCTCGAACTAAAGCAACCTGGTTTTTTTCCCACAGTTAGAATCCTCATAATTTTCACAGACTCCTGTGTGAAAAGTGGAAAGATTTCCCATTAACCACTAAGTGACTGGAGTTTTGCCGGTTGAATATATCGGTGGAGCCCTTTACAGTTTTACGATTTCTTCAATTTTCTAACTATGGTAGCGGTATAACACAGTGCATCCCGACGATAAGAATGATCGATGGATCTCTCTTAGTTTTATTACCCCAGGCCGATTTTTACGATCCTGAATCATCGTCATTATTGTTGCATCGAGCGTCTACGTAATTAAGATGTTGAACGAAAAAATTTATAATCATTGAATGTTTATATACTTGGAGTTGTTGGAGGGAGCGGCCAAGTCTTCCAATCATCGTTATTAATACAATGTGGTAGGGACGTTTGGTTCATTGATTGTTGATTAATTACATTTTCGATTCGATTCGCGAAGGTTAACCGCTTCGATTTTATTTATTAACGATGCGTACAAATTATGGTAATTATATTTTGTTTTTATTAAAACGTCCGATACTCGTTAACCATCGAGAGTACACTTGATTTTTTTGCACTGCTATCTCGACAGTGAGTTGGAGGAGATGGAAAAAAAAATTGTAATTACCTCTCATTCTGAAGTTGCTTTCTTTCGATACGAAAATTCGATACGGTGCGACGTCTTAATTGTTTACTAGTTTATTCAATATAATTCATACTTATAATAAAAGAAAACGTGTAACGTACACAACGATAATTAATTGTGGTTTTTGCGTTGGCCGTTGAAAGTAAAATAAGAAAAAGACAATAATTTTTGATGAAACGAAACAATTGGAAAAGAAAAAGAAAGAAAGAAATTTGAAACGTATTCATGGGCATGTAGGACCTCTGAAAGAAAGAAGTGTTAATCCCGCGAGAGGAGCGCGGAAAGAACAATCGAAGAATAGGGTAAAAAAAAGTTATCATTGACGTGGTTTAATCTCACTTTCACGCACAGCCGTGCAATATAAATCAGAAACAGGACTCGGTACTTAAGCATAATATTGTCGAGGCAGTGAATGCGTTCGGCAGAACAAGAGGATGCGATGAATGCCTCGGGCAGTCGAACTTGGTGGGGCACAACAATACCGGCGCTCGCTCGCGAAGAAGCGAGTAAGAGAGAGAGAGAGAGAGGGGGGGGGAGAGATATACCAGATGCGCTCTCTCTGCTCCGCAATTGTGGGAATCCGTAAATCTCATTCGACTTGTCTTATCCAAATGGTTGGCTATACCCGTTTTAGATTACGTTACACTATGACACATTTCGGTAGGCTCTCGTTACGATAGTCAGATATTCCAACTTGAATGCACTGTTCAGCTATTCCGAACTTTCCTGCTGTTGTTTGATCGATCATTCCAAATTTCCAATTTGGCAAGGGTATACCCATAATTTAATTATTATGTCTGTTTATTCTAATGCGCGCAAAATAAACGATAATTTTTATTAATTTAAATTACTGCGTATAATATTTGTGCACCGCGCACAAAAGTATAAGGTGTGCTATTCTTGTGCACAAACATGATGCGTTTAATTTTTGGGTGTACCAATCTACCGTAGCCTCCAATTTTTAACGTCAGGAAGGTACAGTAGGGTAGAGTAAAGCTCTCGGTGGAAACGAAACACGTAGAACCGATCGATTAAAAAAGTAAAGGAGGAGGTGGGAGGAGAAGGGTAACGTCATGAACGAGCTTACCCCGTGAAATCACTCAAGGCTTTATCCAGTAACAAAAGCAACGTCTCATCCATATCTTATTACCTCCCTCGGTCTCGTTAGCCCCTAATCCATCTCATCCAAGACGCCGGACGAAGAAACTCCCGGCGTCGGATAACAAGCTCCATATTAAAGCCAATGCAGAGGGGGATACACTAAGCCCGGCGTTACGCCGCGCTATACGCCGCTATACTCCGCGCTTCGGCGTTACGGCGTTTCCATTAAGTTTTAATGAAACCTTCCCGAATCCCTTGTGCGTTTCAACCCTTGAGCGACGGGTCTTCACCCGCTTCCGGACATTTGGTTTGAGCAGTCGACAACTTACCTATCGCGTTAGAACTCCTAAACCTAATGATTCCGTGTCAGCTTTTCAACCGTCTCTATATAAGAAGACATATCGATCGTTCATCCATTCTCGAAAATGGACAATTACTCTCAATCGACTTAATTACTTTTACCACACTCTACTGCAACTATCACTCTATTTTCAATCGGACATTTTCCTCGTAAATCCGTGTATATAAAATATCCCATTAATACCTTAGTATTAAACTATTTTTATCCTTGGAAAAACATTATTAAAATATTTGAATTGAGCATATACGCGGGAATATATATTTAAATTCACATTTCAATACTTACGGCTGTATAAAGTTTGAATTTCCTATCACATCGTGTCAGTCGCTCGATTATTATTATTTTCGCCTTTGAAACAACTTTTGTAACTTTTGTCATTGATTTTCTACAGTATCCAAGTTAATTTTTCCAAAAACATGTTACTCCATTCTTTTGGTTTCGACGTACTCGGTTAAAGACACTTTTAAAATGTTCAAATATAAAGATAAAATATAATAAGACGTAAGGTTATGTAACGATCACTTTTATCCGATGTGGAAGCGGCACTTCCTCGCCAGATGCGATAGGCCGCGGATCAACCCGTTGTTTTATATAAAGAGGATCGCGAAGCGAACGGGCGGTGCTGACGCGACCGAAATCGCCCGATACCAGAATTTCCTCGACGAAAAGAACCAGGGATATCGTTCAACCCCAACGTAAACCAAAAGCTTCAGAAACGACGATCGTCGTAATCGAGTGCGCACCGATAGAAGGGATCTAGTTTTCGCCGATCATCGACTACAAGTTTTACCCGCGAGCCGTTTGCACACGAATGAAGAAAGTATGTATGGTATGTATTGATTTATTCTAACTACACTGAATATCGAATTTTCGCAAAAATTTATCTTAATTTTGGTATTTCTTATCGAGAATCTCAATTACTTATTTTGTTTTATTAAACTGTTATTATTGCAAATGCAAACATTTCAATGGGGATTTCGATGTTAAATTTTTTGATAGAACGCAATTAACTACTTTATTTAGCAAAATATTAAAATAATGTCAAAATACAGAGAGATCGATCGCTAAGAGTTCAAAGTAAATTAGATCAACATATTCCGTTTTATAAACTAGTCAATTTTTGTTTCAATATTTCTACTTCATGAATTTTATTATCTACGCTAAAATAAAATGAAATATTGTCAATATCTAGTGATTGATTAAAAAATTATCAATTTCCAATATTAATTTAAGTAAATAATATTTTAGTTTTATATATATTCAATTTCTCTGTTTTATAATAAATAAATAACAATACTGGGTTCTTTTCAATTGTTTCTACATAGCTGTTTGCTTATTTTGCAGGTTCAATTTAATATAGAAAATGTATAATGTTAAACGAAAATAAAAAATTAAAAGAAGAAATGTGTATTAACTCTATTATGTTATTTATTCAATATAAAAGGATTCATTCTTAAATTTATAAATGCAACAAACACTGTCATAGTTTCTGTATAAACGTATAAATTTTTAAAATCGTGAAATCATATTGAACTGATTTATAATAATAATAATAATTCGGAAGTTTAATTTGGTAATACCGTGCAATTACTTTTTAAATAATATATTTAGCATAGGAAATTGAAAACAGAACAAATTTCCATCTATATGACGCTATTCGAGTCTTTAATTTCCGATAATAATATTAAGTTAATAATGCAGATTTTGCTCATAAATGAATTTCATAATAAAATCTACAATTTCATTGTATCGAACGTTGAACAGTTCACTGTGATTATAAAAATCAATTAGAATTAATCGTGTCCGGTTAAACCAGAGTTGGCCAAGTATTCGTCCGCAACATTTCATCAAACACTTTTTAAAAATAGAGATAAAACAAAAAATAATGATATTTATGAAATTATTAAACAGTGTTTATCTTGCTTAAAATAATTTAAAAAAGCATTTAATTAAAAGTGTTTAACCAATACATTTTTATATCTTTTTTTAATTAATCAATTAATAAAAACAAAAAAATTTAATTGAAACAAATTTTATATTTTTTGAATGTTAACTTCTATGTCGATCTAAAAAAGGCCAATGGTAGAAAAAAGATAACAATTTTCCAAAAATTCTGCTTTTTATTAAGCTACGTTTCGTTGGCTTGGTATGCCAACCTCATCAGGGTAATTTATTAAATCACAAGACAAAACCGTTTTACAAACAGATTATAAATTAATACCAACATCAAATAAACTTAAAACAATGGATTACCTTTAAGAATAAGTCACGATGAATCACATAATCAAAATTTTACTCGTATTTATACACAGCTGGTGAGCGTAAACATAAACAAATACATATGGAACTAAGATTTTAAATGCCTTGTGACCGTATATAAATTTTATTTTTTATTAATATTAATATTATTACATTTTATTTGAATCATTTCCGATATTATTCTTTTGTTATAATTAGGCTCATAATCTATTATTACGTATTGTTTCAATTAAATTCATGTAAAAAGTTCCTTTGACGTTGGTTTACAACAGATTCGTCATTTTTATTTATAATATATTCCTCAATTCGTGTTTTCAAAGAGCTTTTCGTTTCACCCATATAAGAAGCTTTTATGAATACATTACCTTTATCTGCACTAGTAAAAAAAGTATCTGAATTAGTTTTTAAAAAGGTTTTAGTCAATTTAAGTTTATTATCAAAAATTATAATTAAAAAGAAAATTAAATAGTAAATTAAATGGTAAATTTTAAAAAAATACCATATTTTTGTATTAAATTTATGTATCGCAAAGTTTACATTAAATATTCAGTTCAAATATTAGTTATCAATTCTATATTTATGAATACTTTTACCATATTTTGTATTCTATTCGATGTAATAAATTATAGTTGTATCCACATAATACTATATTTTTTTTATATATTTATGGTAAAATTAACTATATATTAACTATTTGTCTCAGTGTGTTCGAGACGTAAAAGAACCAGAGGTACGTAAAACGAATTATACCACTTTATACCGGTAAATATATTTCAGAATGATCGTAACATTCACCAAATTATTGAGAAATATATTAATTTATGTTTTAATCACTCGAATTTATATTTTGAATTTATATAGTTGGTCCATTAAACATGCGAATATTTTTTCTCTGTTTGAGTTTACACCTCTGCAAGCATCAAGTTATCTTATGATATTATATTACCGATACAACGATACGTCGACACTGTGTATGCGAGTGTATTTAAGCTTATTTCTATACGTCGAGCTTGCACGTTGTTTTTCCAGGTTATTATTTTCATGAAATAAAATTATTAATAAAATTTAGTGTTTAATAAAAGGATACAATTCAGTTAGTTGGAACAAGCTTATATTAAAATGTATATTATATTTAATATCAATGCTTTTATCTATACAATACCTCTTGTGCTTTTAGTATTTATATTATTATTCACTCGGGGATTCGAAGTATAACATTATATTTAGTAAATACTGCAAAAGGTTTAAATGTTTAACGTTATTATACATTGTTACTCTGCTGAACAAATTTTATATCGTTTCGTTTTTCATTTTATTTTTTTTTTAATTTACTTATTCCATCGAATAAATTTTACTTTTCAAAAATTTAACCTAATTGCATTGTATCAAATTATTTTACGCGGGCGTTTGAAATGTACGAAGAAAATTTATTTTAAAATAGTATTCGTCGAGTGATTGAGTTACTATTTATTTTCGTGAATTTAAAAACATGTAGTATAATTATCGATTGCGTATAAGAATGCACGTATTTTACATACTTATGGAATAATATTTTGATAAACGTAATATTCGTCAGACAGAAAAGTGAAACCTCACCGCGTTCCTCGATACGATACCTACATTATTACCGTTTCTGACAGCACCATTTAAATAACTTGTAAAATAGCGATATCCTATATGCAAAGGAATGCACGAAGAAAAAGGTCGAGGGTCAATCGAACGTGCCGTAAAGTAATCCGTAAATTCTACTTAAAAGACAGCAAGTAGAAAAAATGAAGGAAATTCCATTAAAAGAAGAATTTGAAGTTTAAGCTCGCGTAATAGGTTATATAGGATACATCGAAAGGTTTAGAGTCACGGTGAGTTGGACCATATTAATATTGCAATACGCCCGGTGGAAAATCTCGACAATAAAAATGTCAAGATACACACATACAAAGAGGTAGGCGCCATTTGCAAAATCATTCCCTCGTAAATCCGTTTTTACGATGAGCTGGCACCCAGAGAAAGTAAATCGCGAGTGCGCACGTTTTTCATTCGCGAATATATATACATATACATATATATATATGCGCGCCCACGAGGTACAAAGAAATACGATCCGTTTATTCGTCCTCTGCATTATCGAGTTGTAACAACAATGAATTGTTTTCGTTATTTCCGTACCTTTCCCCCCACCCCGCCCTTTTTGTCAACGGCAATCGGGTGTACCAAACGGTTCGACGTTTACTCGAACCGATCCAAGACGGGAATAATTGTAAACTGGTATGTATGGTATAAAAATTGGCTTGAATTTACTTGAGATACAAATAAACAAATCGCTTAAAATGAAAAATATTGAGAAAAAAAAGCAAAATAATCGTAACGTACGAAAGTTCCACTTTGGAAGTATGTCGATTCCGTCATGTCGAATTACAAGGTTAATTAAATGCAATAACGTACGAGGAGTATCGGAGGGACGTTACACCGGCGTCGCGCGAGCATTCGCTGCAAGTGTGCAGTAATGCGCAGAAATTTATGAAAATGTTTCTCGCGGAGAGAAAAAGGTAAAGAGAGGAGAGAAGAAAAAAGATCTGAAAAGAAGATTTAGCGAAGAGTGTGTCAGTGTGACGTTAATACGCGTGCACAGTTAAATCGTCAGTTATAGCTCGGTCAAAATCGGTATGGCAATAAAACGGTTGAGCCGCGAGTCCGTCCAATAAACTTGGTGAAGTACTACCAATCAAGGTGTATATCGCGTGGTGTGTAGGCGTCAACCGTACGTATATAACCCGATACGCACAAGAAGAGAAGACGAAAATAAAGACACGTAAGTGAACATAACGGAAGGGACTTAGACGGGTTGTAAAACATCGTGTTTCATCGCTCGGCGACGAACCACCTAACCTATTTAACCGTTTCTTTCGCTCCATCCAGTCAACGTGTAAACTCAATGTATAATTCATGAGACTTGGTTGATCATTTGTTTCTATCTAAAATAAAGTTCACTACGCTTTTCAAATTACCGATCGAGAACTTCATTGTCCTTGGTATGCAAATACAAAAATTTACCGAATTAAATATAATAATAATTCGAATCGAGTTCAATATTTATTTGCGTCTATATCGCGCATCGTTCAAACGTACATTTCAATTAAAATATCAAACATTTTTTTCCGCGGAACAATAATAAAATTCTCTTGTAAAGATTAATTCCATCGAATAAACAGGGCAAACAAGAGAAAAAAAGGAAAGAAAAAAATGGAAAGAAAATGAAATGATTATACCCATTGAGATAGCAGGTTGATCATAAATAGACCATTTAATATTTGCGCTTACAGGATTCGAAATCCCAAACAGTTAGCTTTTCAAAGTTTTATATGCTCCGAGGGGTCGTAGTAATAATGGCAGGCTTTTACATTAGTTCGAATGAGAAACGGGCGTTTAATTGAACTTTTAATATTGCGCGAACGGCTAATGGTTCGGTGTTGCGCTTGGATAAGACAATGAAATTGCGAGCCACGAGTTGGGATTCGAATATATATATACGTATGTGTACACACGCACACACGCACACACGCACGCGCATACACACAGTTAGAATAATAAATGTTGTTTCAACCATATGCACGTTTATAAAACTTCCTGAGAGCTTAGTTTAATAATAATAATGATAATAATAATAACAACAACTATAATAATATTCAGGTTAAATGAAAATTCATGGAATATACACATTTGTAAACACCGAATGGCCATTACACTGTTTTAGCTTAATTTATTATAGCTTTGTACATTAATTATTTATTCAAGCAATATTATTTTGCAATGAATAATAATTAAGAATATAAAGGCTATTTCATTTTCTATTACATTGGAGGAACCAACTTCCGATTGCACCTGGAACGGGATATGTTAAAAATGAGACGAGAAAACCATTTAAATTAAATAATTACGGTTAATTATAAACAAACCAAGGCATCATTGCTTTTGATTATTGTATTATCTATATAATTATGCAATATTTTGAATAAAAATTTCGATGCGAAATAGCACTAGAATAGTACTTTTTGCATCAAGGGCGCAAAATGAAATTTCGCGCCTTGAGTGGTGATAGCAGTGCACGAGGGCCGGCGAAGCCGGCCCGAGTGTGAACTATCACCACGAAATCGCGAAATTTGCGCTCGAGATCCAAACAATATTTTTTGATACAGTAGGTGCAAAATGCCACACTCTATAATAAATGTAATAAAACAAAATTTACATGAAATGATCATAAAGATGTAGAAATTGCACGAGGGGAAGAGGGCGGGGAGCGGGTCCAGGGCCGCAGGCCCTGGTGGGGTCGAGGGGCGAAGCCCCCGTGGGGGGTTGGGGGGGCGAAGCCCCCCCCTGTACTAAACAATTATGAAAAATCTTTTTAAACCTTTAAAAAAACACTAAAAATAAGAAAAACTCACAATATCATAAAGGAAATTAAAATATTTATTTAAAATACTTAATATATGCTAAAAGAAAAATGAAATAAATTGATAATAATAAAATTACGTAATCGAATTTAATAACAAAAATTTTTATTTTTGTTTAGCATACAAAGATATACATATATGTATACAAAAAAAATTTTATACTTTTTTTACAAAAAAAATTGTTTCTAAGATTTGTTGATGTTTACATTTTGTCAAATGTACATGAATAGCAGTCAATTAGTCTATTGCTAAATCTGTAGTAAAGTTTGATGCTCTATTTTTGTCCAAATTTTGTATTTAAAAACTGTAAATTTATAATTTAAATAATTTTTATTTCGGGGCGCAAAATTACTTTTGTGCATCCGTGACCGAGAAATGAGCATTTTGCGCCCGCAAAACAAAGCGCAAAATACGCATTTTGCGCCTACTGCATCAAAAAAAGAATTTGGCTGCTAATTCTGTAAAAAGACGAATTTACTTTCAAAATGCCACTTTTGAACAGTAATAGATAATTTCAAATAAGAATTTTAGTCGACATTACCGAAATACTGAAATTATTGCATTTTTGTATGCCCAAAGAGGAAGAATCTTAAAAAAAACAATTTAAAATTTCCATGAAATAAGCAGCGTTGGTCCAGGTTTGAACCGGGAAACGAATAACACTGATATCTTATGGTCTCGTCTATAATTTACTACACATATTTAACGAGAATAGTTTATTCGTTACAATGGATTAGGTCGGTAACAATTGAGAATGGCATTCCCTTACGCGTAAAAAATTAGATATTGATTTTACTTCGTATACGTTAATTGTGCGCGTCTAACTTTAAGTTGCAAGATCGTAAAAGTGCTTGTCTATCGATAAATTATTGAAACAGTGTCTCGATCACAAAAGACGTTATTTACGATTCAACTTCGCATCGCCTATCCACTTGCTCGGCTATTAAAAAATAAATAATTAAATTACATTTCCGAAAAATCAAATCGTAACAATTTCCGATCAACAAAGAAGTCGCGAGAATTATACAAAGGTAAAAAGATGAATACTGCTTCCGTACGAAGGTCAGATTGTAACAAGGTGCACGAACGTGAAATAATACACGGAATACGTAGTAATAAATATATCGAGGTTGAAGGAATATACGAGTGATATAACCGGGCGTCTACATAATAATCCGCAGCGCTGCAGCAATACTCGAAGATTTACGCCGGTTGGTGGTGCGCAACGCTAGCGAGCAAGTCTGCCCGCTGGAAATTCAGATGAAGCCACAGGATACACACGACGCGCGCTTTAATTGTATTGCAATTTTCAATTAATCCCAACCGGTTTTCGCGCGTTAACAATTTGCGTGGATCATCTCCATTTTGATCTATATAAATATACGCACGGACACACACACATCGGGAGATAGATCGAAGCAAAATTCACCTCCTGAATTCGCCTCCGGATCTTTGGTACGTTGTAATTGATGAAATTATGTAGATGACATCACGAGGGTTCGCCGAGTTCTCCATCAATTATTTCGATCCTATACGGTTCAATGGAGATGGAATTTAGAGAGGGCTACCGCGAGCTCCGTGTTACACGAGAGGTGATACCCGCTCGATGCCTTCGCATCATTTCCACCTCTCGTAATGAAAATTCTAACGGAAACCAAAATTTTGCACTCAAACTAGGTTATATCCTACAGATTTTTATCGAATTATCGTCGATCAACATTTATTTAGCTGCTCGGTCTACTGCTACACGTATACGCGATGTGTACGGCGGGTACAGGGATAATGTAGAATATGATACCTCAACTCTATGAAGAGAGATGAAAATCAATAATTTTGACATTGTCAACGACTAGTTACGGAGGAGGATAATAATCGATGGTAAAAAGAAAAACCGAGGGAGGGATTAACGATACAACGTCATACCGCAATTATTTGCAAACAATCTATATATAAGATAGAAAAAGATCGATCAAAAGAGCCAGTAACTCAATAATGGATTATATTGTGGCAACCATCATTACAACGGATTTTCCATGGTTGTACCTGTGTGGCTATTTATAATGCGTGGAATATTGGTAGCCGGGCCCTCTTTGTGAGTCCTGATACAAGAGTTGCGGCTAATTGGTCGAATCGTTAATTAGCACGCGGTCTGTACATCGGAATAATGTTTCTCAAACTCTCTCGCCGCTACTACTCTCTCCTAGTTTTACCTCTTCCCTCCGTGTATCTATATGTATAACACGAACAAAGAGAAAGAGAGAGAGAGAGAGAGCGAGAGAGAGAGAGCCGCGGCCCGTTCACTTTCCGTTTGTTACGCGAGGTTAGGTCAGGTTGGAAGTTGAATTCGTGATTCACGAGAGAGGTTCAACCTATATCCCTTTGAGACTCCAGGTGGTGTAACTATTTTTACCCTATTATTTTTTGTTTCCCAGTTATTCAAACTTTTCACTCGGTCTTTCTCGTAACAATTACAACCAAAAAGTTTTGCGCGTTACGCATGCACGGTGCAGGTTCCACTTTAACGATTATTGCGCACCGTACACATCGCATCGTATACTTTCAATTTATAATTGGCTATTCACCTCGATATTTAAACGAGCCGAATATTGTTAGTTACGAAGATCATCGCGTTCGAGGGCTAACCAAAAAATGTTTAGGTTAACATTTCGATTAGGATGATCGTCAATTTTCGAACGGCTGAACATTTTCCAGGTATCGACGTTCACACTATATTGATAAATAACGATATCAAGCTACATTTCCAATAGTAAACTAGCTAAGTAATTATTAGTTACGATAATCTGTTGACAATCGTTTAACTTTACGGTTTGTTCAACGAATAAACAGTCACCCGCACGTACATACGTTCAACGTTCTTTACGACTATTTACTTGCGACTGTAATAACTGTTGAATCGCAATTTCATCAGTATAAAATAATACAATGTTTTTAAAATTAATCAAACTCTTTTAAACCAAAATATTAAAATATTTGATGAGTTAAATTGTGATTATCCAGACACTGGTAGAATGTACTATAATTATCAATTACAGAAAGTATATTGATAAATAGTGCGGGTTATTTAATATTACAATTGAAAAACAAACATCACCACCGAATCGAAATGTCAAATAATAATCAACAAAATTCTAGCATTCTCAATATTATAATCAATGTTCGTTATACTAAATTAACTAAATTAATACATTTATTTACACGCACGCACACACACACGCAATTATACGTATATACACACACACACACACATGCACGCACACATATATTGTATGTAAGTAAGTAATTATGTTAATTGTGAAAATTCTACATGAATCATTTATGTATATTTTATGGCATTCCGCCGAAAGGTATTCCAATAATCACGTCGAGCTCAATCGCGCGAAATTTTAAGAAATTAAATACATCAGTTAATCACGATAATGTGAATTGGTAACAAGCTCCAAAACGTATTCGTACAATTTCTGCTACATTGTACGCAATTTCTAAACCACAAATTCACTAATATGATACTCTATTGAAATATTATTCGAGATTCGTTAGTCAATCAATTTGCAGCACGTATACACGCACACGCGCACACACACACATTTCTGTTATTGTAAGTAAATGTCACGTAAAGATTAAAATTGATAATGAAAATTTTTAATCACAAAAATGTAAACGTGCTTGTCAATTAATACACACGTATTAAGAAGACTAAGTCTGGGTCGAAATTTCGAAAAAAATAATTTATCGTAACTAATATTTTTAATTTATCTGTTTATATAATACTATTTCGATCAAGTGATTCCCGAGTTATATTCTACGGTAAATTCCAGACGGTAAATATCCATCCGATCCATCATGCAAAATATAATAACAAAGGGACAAACTAAAAAATTTTAGTTAAAAGTTAATAGTGGTATAAAGTATTATAGGTGATTGTAAACAAATATTTTTTGGCATATATCCCATGTATGTAACTCAGACTTGTCTTCTTAATTTAATTGAGTATTAGGATATATTTTAAAAAATGCTCGAATTCTATAAATACTCCAAAAATATTTATAGGATACACAAATATGTGTATGCAAAACGTTTGAATACGAGAGAGAGAAAGAGAGAAATGGAGGAAGGCACGATGTAAATCAAGAAAAAGAATCGCTCGTCACCACGTTCAGGCTCTTGAACTATCATCGTAGATTCTTTCGTATCGAATCCAGGTCAGCGTTGAGATCCCCTTACTGTCGGTTTCTTGTATCGAACCCGAGGATCGTTACCTCGTTTGTTCCAAAATGCGGGCTCGCTTGAACGAGGATTAGTATTGCGAATGAGAATCGAAACGTTTCGACTTTCCTTTTTTTCTTCTTCTTAACAGATGTCTTTCGAATTTTACGATCTCGAATGACACGGTGGAGGAGGCTTTCATCGTGGAAGAGTGAATGATATATTGCTCGTCGATACATATAGGTATTATTTTATTTGTAAAAATAAAAACATCCGATTGCAAGTGACATATCTCAAATATAAAAAAAAAACCTAGCGTCTACGTTCGATTGAATCCGCGTCGCTTAATTCGTAGTCTTCGAGATCGATCGGAAGTGAGAAAATCGTAATGAAATCGTAAAGGAGACGCGAAATGAAAAGTGATGGAAGGAAGTTTTAGCAGATTGAAATGCACAACAGTTGGTGATTACAACTCGCGCGACACAAAGTTCCCATTAAGAGGTGCGAATCCTGTCGATCAGAGTAACGTTCTAACGGAGTTTTTACGCCGGGGATAGGCACAATGGAGTATACAGAGAAGTGACCGGTCAAAGGGATGCCGCGAGGCACGACTCTTTCGCAACGAAGGGGGGGGGGGGGGTGGAGGAGGGTAGGGGGGGGGGCTCGTGACTGTTGGTCCTCGTGAGACGGAAGTGCTGCTCTGCACCTGCACAATGGACGAATTTGTCATATGCAACCGTTGGTTAATTGACCGGGACAATGGATTGGCTATCGTACCGGTATACCGTTTTCTCCTTACCTTTCCCTCTCTCTCTCTCTCTCTCTCTCTCTCTTATTTTTAACCAAAGGAAAAACAAAAACGACTTTATCAGGTTGTATCGAGACAATGCAGCATTAACGGGCCATACAACAACAATTTGGTTTTACAACAATGCCTCTTCATTCGATTTATACGTACGTAGGTAGATATATCCCGCCGAGTGAGATTGTACTCTTTAATTAACTACTCTGTCTTTTTATTTCGTTTGTTTTCCAAAGTTTGATACCTCTCGCGAGTCGTATGGAATTCCAAAATGCTTCGAGCTAATTAGAGGGATAGAAAGAGAGAACGAGAAGGGAAGCTGGATAGGTGGTACAATGCCGTAACGACGGAAGAGATAACGAAATTTAGAATCATTTTGTAAATTATAAGGTAGTTGGAGCTGGCCAGTTTACTTTGTTTACCTCTCTAATAGCTTAGATACACACGCGCGCACGCACACGTACACACACATTGTAGAATTAATGGGTAAATATGATTTACCCTGCATTGGTCGGTGCGCTGTAAATTCGCCTCCCCTCCATACGTTATACAGTTCTCCAAGTTTCACGCGATGTAACTTTGATCATTTCATCACGGAGTACGAACCATCTATATTTTTGTATAACATTCACCGAGTCCAACAAGTTTTCGTCCTCGATTCGATATACCATTACATCACGTATAAATTTCCGCGCGGAACTTTGATCAGCATCATCGCGTCGTAACTTTTGAATTTTCCGTGGTAAATTTGGGCTCATTGGCTAGCCACTGATCATTCCCATAAAATTAGGCAAACGAGGATGCAGAGTATATCGAACACGTCGTAACCTACGATAAGGACAACCCCGCAGAAACCGATTAGGACTAAGATAAGCGTCCGTGTTGATGAAAATTGCTCAAGGATTTCCCATATATTCGCGGGAAATTTCCCTCCGTTTTCGCAAATGAATAACGTATATCACAATCCCATACGTACAGAATGGTTTTCATTGGGAAACCAAAACCCGTTAACCGAAATAATAATAACGCGAGGTATATATACGGATGAGGAGAGGATAGGAGGGAGGAGTCGGGGGAGATATCGTGAGCATTAGCAGCACGCACGCGCCATCTGTTAAACTTGGTTATACGATAATCAGCGCATGCGCATCGCTAAGTGACTTAATCGACGCGATATTCGGTCTTAGGGGTCGTGAGGAACAGTTCCGGTAATAACGATACGTGTCCCCAGACATCCTCCTACCGGATAATTAAATTTAACTGCCGACGTCGCTCAAACTGACAACTCTCTCGCTCTCGCTCTCTCTCTCTCTCTCTCCCTCCTTGCACCTGCACCCGTGGACTTTACATAACATTGATTATCATCGGTTATTCTAATATCCTTGGATAGGATTTCATTTTCTTCATTTCTCGGAATCGCATGTACTTCAACTATCCAATGAAAATAATAAAACCTTTCTGATTACGATATTAAAGAATCATTTGTTTTTAAAAAACAAGGAGGCGACTTAACTATATTTGGTGCACGTTATATCATTCGTTCTATTATGTAACAATGTTTAAAATAAACAACAAGAATATATGGCCAGCAATGATGGTGTTACTTCCATTGACACTGATGGTGTCTTTAATTCTTAAAAAAGTAATATTCTTATATTAGTAATCTTTATTCCTGCAATAACGGTATTTTCAATACGAATTTTTTATTTATTTCGTATTGTAAGGAAAAGTACAATCTACAAACTTTACACTTTTGACAAGTGTAAAATTTGAGAATCGCACATTTTAAAAGTGTAATACTTGCATTTTATATTTTTTAGAAAGAGTAAAGTTGTCGAGTTACTCATTCTACTGTTAACTTATACATTTTAGGATTTAGAGTGATAATTAAATTAAAATGTTTTTTTTTCATACAATATGAATACATTTTAATAGATGTTTTAAAAATAATATAAAAGGATAATTTACTTGCAAAATTCGAAAAGTATTTCAATACGGAAATATTACTTTCTAAGTTAATTAAAATATAATTTATAGGTTGACGTTAACGTATTATTGAGAAGTAAATACAAACCGACTAGTTGCAATTGTATATTGACACTGTAAATGTATTTATAAACGAAAAATTGATGCATTCACACATTATTAAAAATGAAGAAGAAAATGAAATGATCGACGTAACAAGATTCGTTTAAATGACCGAATTGATAGATTTAAAAAGAGTATACGAAACAAAGATGATAATAGTTTACGGTAGTGTTTTTTCTTCAATACCCTTTTTGTCGTATATCTCTTGTAAAGCTTCAGTTCATCCGAGCGATTAAACTCTTTTATTCTATTTTCGCGTCTACTCTCGTTTCGTTGCAGTTGCAAACGTTTACTTTATGCTCCTTTTTTCCCCTCCATTTCTTTTTCTTTTTTTTTTCATTTACGCTTATACAGTTTTATAGACCGATCTAGGGAATGTCGTCGTCCTTTTTTTTCTTCAACGTTAATTATGACGCGGTAGTATTTACTTGGTGACAATGAAAATTCGAAAGTTATCGGGAAAGTTAATAGAGGAAAATTTAAGTGTGAAAAGTTTGAAAGTGTCAACCGTCGCGCAGAGTATATCGATAAATGTATACTAGGAGGTTATAAGGTTAATATTTGATGGAGAATCCCTGATAAAGCTATACGAACGCGAGTGCCTGCTACGATAAGAGGGGTGAAAATAAACGAATCATTAGAATCTCATTTCAATTTTATCCACCGTATGGAAAAAGCTTTTAAATCCATTTATAATGCACGTCTCTTCCGCAACTGTTCGATTCTTCCCTCATTTCCCGATCTCTTGGTTCTCGCTTCGAACTTGCCTCTTCTCGTTTGTCGACGTCTGTCTGCCCCCCACACACGCGCACACACGCGCGCGCCCTCACACATACGTGCGATTCCCTTTTTCCTCGCCTCTTCTTTATCTCCGCTTTGGCTCGCCGACCGTTTTTTTCGACTTCTCTTTCACCGTCAAGTTAACAAACCGAGCAACGCCAGGAGCGAGCCCCCGGTAATTGGTCATTAGAACGAACTCGTTGTTCGCTTCCGACCGAGAGAGCCAAGATTTTTAAAGAACTTCTCCGTTTTCCTCTCTTTCCCCTCCACCCCTCCACCCCTCCACCCCCCTCCTCCTCCTCATCCTCCACCTCTTCCTCCTTCTCCTCCTCCTACTTCTTCTTCTTCCTCTTCTTTTTTTTTAAGCGAATAACTGTACTTCGATACCTTTTTACCCCGAGTGCTTTTCGGAAATAAAAAGGGTCGGGCATTTACTCTTTAGTTGTCTTTGCTTCATACTTTTAGGTTCGTCGTCCGTTTCGTGTTGTGTACACACTTTTGTGGCGGCGGGGTTGACGGGCTAGAGTAGGAAAAAGAAGAAAAGGCTGAAAACGGAATTAACCCGCTCGTGGCTCGAGTGAAAAAAGAAGGTCGGGAAGCTTAATATACGAGAGTCGATGCCGAGTGTCTCGTTAAAAGTTTTGTCTATTTTGTCTTTTGATGTTACAGCTTTCCCAACTCGTTCAATTATTTGTTTACGAGCTTCTACGTAAATATCGTGAGAATACTTTTATCTCTCCCCGAACCCCCGAACCCCCGCACGCCCCCTCCTCGCTGCGCGTGTTTGGACGTGCGTTTGATCACTGTGTGCGTGATCACTGAATGTAGTACAAATTGCGGATAGTTAAAACAAAATAGGAATTACACGCAGCGTATATACGCGATGCGAGTAACGTTTAAAAAGGAAGAATAGAAAAGGCAAATTTACGATAAGCGAAAAATAAAAAATGGTAGAACCGCGGTAAGTCACGTAAATCGGTCGGAAACGTATAATGGAAACGAAATAAATAATGGGCGGATGATTACTCACACTTCAACGCTTTGTCTCGAGGCGTGGAATGAGCAGAGTCGCACAACCGCTTACCTGAAACAGCAGAAAATAATTGCGTTAGTTCACCGACTTGACTGTGTCGCGTACAACTCCTTGATAAAGAAACAATGGCACTCTTTCTCTCTCTCTCTCCCTCTCTTACTCCTTTCCTCTCGTCTACGGAGCCGGTTAACCCGAATGAAGGGGAAACGAGACTCGACTAAACTTACGTAACGTCTCGAGAGTACCTCCCCACGAATTAAATCAAATTAACCATTTTATTTATTTTCCAATCCGATGAAATATTAACGTTTTACAACAAAAACGAGAGTGAGTATTTTACGACGAGTCGGTTATCTCCCTCTCTCTCTCGGGCGAATTATATTTCAAATACATCTCTATCGAGATTTACCATTTTTACAATGTTATATTCATTAATTTCATTTGGATATATTGATCGACGTGTATCGTCAATATAATGAGCGTATCGATAAATAAAGAAAATTGAATATTCAATATTTTATGCGTAACGTAATAAACCGAGAAACCGTCCGATTAAAGAGCTTAGCCATCAGTGCAAATATTTATCAAGAAAAGTACGGCGTAAAATTAAAGCGTAAATAACGTTTTATTATGTACGGCAAATATAAGTATATTATTCTACCCGGTAATTAATATATTCAACAACATGAAATTTAATGGATTATAAAATTCATTCCGAGCCTTCAAATTAAATTATTAAAACGTATACGTTCGGCTAGAGAAAATTGGTGCGATGATCATTAAAATACATCGATAAGGGTCGACCGTTTAATTTATCCGCGATATAGATACACCTACATTGTCTACGAAAGTCTAAATATTTTTATTAGGAAAAAGTAAAATCCACATCTCTTGGTAATTTTTGATTAACTCTGATCGCGTAACCATACGTTTTGGGAAGGAAAGTTGGTAAAAGGTTTCTTATAATCGGATTACGTACGTAGTAAAATTTAAAACAAACCATTTATAAAATTAGGTTGAAATTCCTTAATCGATCGTACCGTAACGAAACAGTTTTCTCGATTTTTTCGCGCGTACCAAAAAAAAGTGGCATACACATCCACATCTGTGCCAAATTAAGAGGGAAAGAGAGAGAGAGAGAGAGAGAGAGAGAGAGGGAGAAGGAGTTAATTCAAATCAAAAGCTCGAGTGAAAAAATGAAAAAAAGAGTTATCCGAATATATAGGTGTGGAAAAAGCTCGAGGCTAAAAATAATAGGACAGAAATTACTTTTTTCTCTCTCTTCTCTCACTGTCTTTCTTTCTTTCGTCTTTTTTATTCCTCTCGTCTACAAAGTTCGAGAGAATAAAAGTAGAGAGGAGGTAAAAGTGAAGTTATATAATCTGTTTTGCATATAACCAGGTGCATTATTTACGTCGCTCTCTTTCTGCTGGTAGACGGAAACGCGCTTACGCGTGTCTTATTCACACGTCACGTTTGAAAAGGAATGGCTTGATGCCTGAATGCGCCGAGGGGTGTGACAATTGCCACGTAGACGTTTTCCGGCCGATCTTTATGCATGGAATTGATAACTTCCCAAATTAACGGATTTGTTCGATTAATTTTCCAAGTGAGAAAAACGAAAAGAGGGTAATTAACTCGTTCATTTTCAGGCAATACCCGCCCGTGAAATAATTAAATGGCAAAACGTTGGGTTGTAAATTCTTTCGATTTTCTTGACTATACGTAAAATATCAGTTGATCGATTTTTCAGGCTGCCTCCCCCACCTCCGTTTATTCCACTTTATATTCAACGTCATCGAGTCCATTTTATACATCCAGTTTGGATTATCGATTTATTTCCGGGAAAAGGAATTTCGTACGTACGCGTGTACGTCTATAGGTACGTAGGTAGAAAAGTGAATAAAGAAAATACAGTCACTTTAAGGAAATTCACCTTGGAAAAAGTTCACTCATTGCAAAACTGTCGAGCTTGTCCGCGGCTTTATTTTGGCACACACACACACACGCGCGCGCACACACACACACGCACACACTCGGAGAGACGGTGGTACTGCGATTTCAAAGCTTTTCGCATTTGCCGCGGGCTTTTATTTTGTTGACTGCAAAATGAAAGCGAGAACTATCGAATTTCACAGGAAAAAGACGTCAGTACTGCGCTAGAATTCAATTTTGGTGCTCCATTCGTTTTGAGGTAAACACTTGCCTTTAAGATACGAGATTTCAACGAGTATGGGTTCGCTATAGAAATGCTCCTTATTATATTCCTTGCTATATTCTTTATTCATTTATATATTTTTTTTCATATACTTTTAGTAATACTCGAGCAACTAAATGAAAATTTCGTATTTTTAAAATATGATATACCCGTATATAAACAATTATCAAAAATGTAACAAAATCCGCATTAAATTTAAAAGAGCTCGAACTACATTGAATAATAATGAAATACTAGGGTAGGTATATATCCAGAATGATTCTCTTAATTTGGGTTTCCCTTTTGATTTATGAGACATTTTAATTGCTCAATTAAAAACTTTTTAGATATTACTTACTTTCAGTTCACAATTTATCACTTTCTCAATAATTAACTCTCAAAACCGGCATCGGTACTCGAAATTTATAGAAAATTATTCCATCATACACATTTAACATTCTAAATATTTAAAGTATACGAAATATATTATTTTCTTATTTTTTCTTTTTTTTTACAACAAATGGTTCAATTTCGCAAATAATCTTTTTTTAATATTGTCACTTTTAACTGTCGAAGTGTGAACTTGGATAGATTTGTCTATTTATCCTATACGGTAATTAATACCTTAATATACAAAACTGCGAATAATTTGACGACATTCGACGTCACAGTCTCAATTAGCGTAAATCAATTTTGAAAAAAAAATCGAAAAAGAATATTCCGTTCGTACGATATAGGTATATTTAATGTAGTTTTAAATGTCACTGTCACTATCGATGAACTGTCGTTTCTATTCAATTAAAATCGCTATGTCCATAGAGGTATGTGAAAATTGCAAAACATCGGATCACTCGAAACAATTCAACAATCGCACCGGCGTAAAACAAAATGAAACGTCAATGATTCGTTAGCATATAATACGTATGGGGTTGCCTTAAAAAAAATGTAAATGTCATTCAGAAATGCAAAATGATGTGTACGTCCAAGTGTGAATGCGAATGTACGTGGCACACAAGCGAGCGCCGGCGCAACTGTGAAATAATAAGGATCGTTTTACTTCGGCAAAAGATCAAGAGCCTTCAAGATAATTATGGGCAACTCAGTTTTTCCTGCAATCCCTGTTGTAACTATTTAGGGATCTACTTCTACTTGGTTGGTTCCAAGTACCCATTGGTTATCGCTATTTTCTCACCTTACTTTTGCAATACCTGTGTGTGTGGGATATTCGAGTTGTCATTATCTCGATGCAACCCGCGCAATCTGGGAGAATCGTAAAGATACATAAAGGAAAGTGCCAGTGAATCGATCCAGCAGGTGGTAAGTAAATGACTTTTTACGATTCGGAATTTCTTCGAATTATTGCGGAACGTGAACAGTTTGTCGGTGGATATAATAATACTAAATTTCGTAAAATTATTAATTAATGTCAACGAGCGACTATCGATATACAGGAGAGGAGATACGCTCGGTCTAGACGAATCGAACGAATAATTTTTTAAATTGTCTTTCCGCTAAATAAGATTATCGCGTATACGTAGATAACCAAGTTTCTCGTTTGAAATAATTCCCAAGGATCGATTGGGATCGATAAGTGAAATCTCACACGCACGTGAAAATACGAGTGTGTAACTGTAAAACGAGCTCTCCATTCGTTAATAAATCCGAACGATGCGGTCATTAACACTTTAATAAAATGTTAAATGAGCAATTTGAACTATCTGCCGATAGCTCGAATAAAGTCTATCGGGAAAGGCGGAGTTATCGAAAAGGTAGCTTGCACCTAGTGTGCGTGTATGCGAGTGCCCCTCTGTATAAAAGAGTCAATGAAAATCGCGATTAACATTGCGCGTTACAATTTAAAACCCGAGTGAGTTACCTTGATACACTTAATCTGAGTAAGGCTTTATCGATTCCAAGGAGGAGAAAGAAGAAGCAGAAAGAGAAAAAAAAGAGAAAGAAGAAGAATTCCTTTCTAATCGCAATTGGTTTAATTGCACAGTAAACCTCTTCATCACCTAAGTTCCCGTTACTTTGTAGCCTTGATGAATCCGAAGGCGCGGTAATAGTTTCCGTCGCTCCCTCTCGTCTCGTATATCCAATTCTTTCTTCAAATTTTGCATTTCCCTTGTGTCTCGCATAATTATGACTAATTTTAACTTTCAGAGCTTGCAACCAATCACTCGTTCAACAAGAAAAATTAAAACCACGGAAGAGTTTATATAACTTTAGTTTTACGAGGGTTATTCATCTATATTATTAACGGTACATTTAGTCTACGCATAGGATGGTTATCAATAAACGAAGAGGTAACGAAGTTTCGCGCATTCGAATATTGAATTGGTATAATATACATAATGCGAAAAATCACCATGCTTCCGAAATATCAAACTAACATAACTCTCATATTTATAAAAAATATATCAATTTTAATGCTCTTTTAATTGCAACGATTTACATGTAATATTTTATACGTTGAATTATACACATTTTTCACGTTAAATATACTAAACTATAAATATTATATCTAAATAATTAATTGATTTGAGAGTAATATTACGAATTAAAACGAATTTAACGTATTATTATTTCTGTCAGAATTACGCAATCGGAAAGACGCGTGTAACTTAAAAGAAAGGTTGGAAATGAACAAAGTACGCGCGAGACAATGTAATCACGGAAAATTAATGAGATTCTTTTAAAACAATTCCCTTTTGTTTTATTCGTTATTTCTTCTTTCATTTTGTTAAAAATTATATTTTCTTGAGCGCGGAAGAAGGAGACGGATGGATAAAAAATTTCAATTTGTATTCGGAAAAGTGAAGTCGTTTCAAAATGTTGGGAAAAGAATGCTGGAACTCGGGTTCAAGAATTTCTGGATGATCACGTGTGTTTTTACACACAACGCTCGATAAATTCTCATCCCGGGGCTTTGTAAAGAATTGACGGTAGTTGTACAACTTTTCGATAAATGTAATGTCCAAACGTATCGTAAATTTTTACCAGACGTTGAAATATTAACCAATAAAAGATATCAGTCGAGAAAATTAATTAAACCCTCGTACAACTCGAGTCCAACAAATTACAAATAAATCAAAATTCATCGAATAGTGAAACATTCCAATTAAAAAATGTTTGCTTGATTCGCATTTTTGATCGATTGTCTTGGAATGCCTTTTTATGTTAAATTTTTAATTCGATATTAATAAACGTTTATTATTCGTGAACCCGCAAGTTCAAGTAGCGAGAAAAGTGATATTGCTGAAATTTCGATTATAAGCAAGATAAAATAGGAAATGTCATCAGATAAGTAAAGTCACCGAGTAACTCCTTCAAGTTGAGTCAGTTCAAACAGAGAATTTTATAAACCAAAAAGGAAAGGCGCACGGGTACATACATCTAAAAAGTTTCGCATCTGGCACAAGTTTCTTGTTTATTGTACGAGCGGGATGGAAACTTGGATTTTCCGTGGTACCCCCGGAGAAAACCCCCGGAGTGGGTGGAATATGAAATCTTGACGTAGCGAAACTTTTGGGGAGTTGGAACGGAGCAATTTTAAACGTCAACAGCAGTAAAGCCTCTGGTTAACACTAGTGGAAAAACGGACGAAAATTAAAAAACACAATGGGATTCGTTATCGAAAGAAAAAGAAAGAGGATCGACTGGATTAAGAGAAACTTCCATATAAATGGATTTAAAAAGTCAAATTTGAACATTTAATTTCGTCTTTCTTGCATGGCGAGTTCCTTTTACACTGACGTTATTTTTTTATTACTGATCCGATTTGCATAAGTAAAATTGAAAAGAATTGATTTATTTTTATAGTAAAGATATGCTCAAAACTGGCGTAACCTATACGAATTTGCTTCAATAATAAATCTATATACCGAAGTAGGGCAAACTTTTAAATACTGTTTCGAAAACTTTTCACGAGACGAAAATCGCTCTCAACTTAAGGTATGCCGAGTGAATTATGAAAATTAATTTGAATTCCATTATTCGGGATAATAAATAAAATGTATCAAACCAAGTGTAAATTGGAACGAAAAGTTTACCTATTATCGGGGGGATTACCTTGGTGAAGTGTAACCAATTATTTATTTACGGACTTTTTTTTCAACCAAGGATAGTCAAATTTTGATTAAACAAGAGAAGTATAGCTGTAAAAAAGGGTATTTAAAAGGTTAAATTAAAACTGGTAAAATGTGTTTTTACGGAAATGCAGGAGAGCGAAATTCGTTTTAATGTCGACACCGCGTGACTCGGTGGCTAATTACGACCGATAATCGAAGTTAACGCTGTTACACGCGCTCAAACTCGCTCGAGCGGCAACGAAATTTTCTCTTCCGCCACAATGCACCGAATTTTTTGTACCGTGAACGCCCCTCCCCTTTCCACCTCAAGTTCTTTTGAGTGAAAAATAAAGTTCTGTTACTTATGGTGTCACTTCAACTAAATGTCCAATTAGTTTTCAAGAAAGTTGCTCATTTACTTTTTATAAGATTTATAATTATTTTCGAGAGGTATAATTTAGTGTAAAAATAGACACTGTTATCGAACTGTATCGAGTAACAACGATAAACGTATTATTATTCCATAATTCAATCTATTTCAATTTTTATACCGATCAGTTTTTCTTTCCTGCACATCTACCACTTTCAATTGACATTTCAGAATGACTCTTCTCTTGTTTCACTATACACTTACATCAAAATCTCTCAACCTCGTATAAAAAATACATCAATAATAACTTAAAACTTTGTTTTATTTCGTCCTGTAAATTACTTATCATTTGTAGATAATTATTTGGTTAAGTTCCCTTAGTTAATAATAGGATTCGAAGATTGGACTCTCGACTCTTCGCTATCTCTATATCGTAGCAATTGTTTACCTTCTTTAGAAGGTACAATTGAAACCGATGTATACCAGTTAATAATACCGTTAAGACTATGAAGTGAATTTTCTATAAATCAATATACGGATTTCCGACTCGATCAAGAAGGAAATTGAACCTGATTATCCAAATATCTATTTCCCTCAGTGGTTTAATATGGTTTCTGGCAGATTTTTCCTTACTTTTTGTTCGTTGTTCGCTTCCTTCCCAGTGAATTTTGTTTCTTGCGTATTACCTTAGCCAACGGAATCTTCCTCTTAAATGTATTAGCCGAACCTTTTCGCCCGAGGGTACGCACGTGCACCTCGGTTTCTTACGAGGTGATATACAACTTTGTATCGTAACGAGAAAAACGGGAATAAAATGTACTTGTACTCACGAACTTTAGGTCATAAATATATTTTTACATCGACTGCCTCCCTAGTAGAAGTGTCAATCTATTTAAAATAGGCAACTATCTTACGAAATCGTTATAAAAATAGCCTGTTAATATTTCAGAATTAAACACTTTTTGTTTTTCCATTAAAAAGAAAAAGTAAACGTAATTTTAAATTTGTTTTAATTAAGTTTTCAATGATTATAGTTTCTTTTTAACTTATCGATCGATCAGTCACTCGATTGTTAACGTAAATTATTTATTGTTTTTGCCCTTTGATACGATAGTTCTAAAGATACAAATAAGATTTTTAAATAATGAAATATTGGCAAAAAACATTATAATCACGTGTTATTAGCTTGTTCTCCTTTTAACTATTTTCACTCTATAATAAATGAGTTAACGAACACATTAAAGAAAATCATTACAAGTATAGCGGTGTAAACATTTTTGACCTATTTCTAATAAAAATCCATATTTTTTAGTCAAGAAATGTAATCTAATTCTTCCGAGGCCACTCGCTCTCGGAATCTGTCAATATAGAATTAATTGATTGCTGTCAAAAAAGGTAAATTTGATCGAGTGCACCCAAGGAAATTTACAGGTCATCGTAGAAAAGCGAAACGAGAGCGAGAGAAGGAGGATGAGTATAATTCGCCAACTGCCTCATCTGGATTAGACCGGGTAGCGTAACGACTTTTCGAGTCCGTTAATGAGTAACGGTTGGTAAGAATCTATCTGTCCCCTCTCTCGACATTTATTACGTAAGAGCTTACGTCGGTCCTTCGTCGGTGCTTCGTCGGTGCTTCGTCGGTCCTTCGTCGTCGACGTCGTCGTCGTCTGGTTCTCTAATCTCCAGCAGTTAGGCTTCCTCTTTGGATGCGGCGAGCCGCATAAATCTCCAAAGACCCAGGGTGGGGTGAGTCGAGTTCACGGAATTAGACTTGGTCGGATGATACTCGCGCGTGTGCCCCGGTCTCCGACTTTAACTAACGGAATTATTCGGCATTATTCCGTTCGACCGGGGAGATAATTACGAATTTGCCTCTTTGGTATATTCGAGCGCAATATCTCGGTACGCAAACGTACCGATTCCCAGTGGTTTCGCCACCACCCGATACCACCGATCTTCTCAACAAAAAAAAATAGTTGAAACCGATGTGCCACTTGTCAAGGTGAATTCGACGCTCCCGTGCATTATTAACTTTCGAAAATGCCACGCGCACGTACTACATTTCAACGTAGAAATGATAAATCGCGGCTGGGCTGATTTAAATTAAAATTAACTTCTGAGCCGGTATAGACCCGGGGGCTCGGCTGGGGGAGGGGAGGAGAGGAGAGGGAGACCGAATCTACGTGAGCCCGCACCCGCTAACTTTGTCTCGAATAATTTAGCGCGAAAAGCGAGGTGAGTTTAAAGACCTTCTTGCATGCGGGTCCGATGAATTATTGAGACCGGATCGCGCTGATAGTACCGGCACTTAATATTACCGTCACTTTTACGTGAATTGAATTCGGCGCTACGACTTCTCCCCCGATTATAACTTGCCTTGAATATACTACCTCTTAAATGTTTTCTTATATTCTTAAATATTCATTGACGAAACGAACAAAAACATAAAAATTCGAGGATGGCCGCAACATTGATTTATTTAACACGTTCTTTTTTTTATGTCTGTTATATAATTTCAAGGATTTTTAAATGATATTGGCGCTTTTACTATACAGCTATACATACATCCCTGCATTGTGTAATGCATTCTCACTTATTCTCTGCGTTTTTATTAAAAATAGTAATGGAAAAGCTAAAATGCGAATCTTCATTTTTCAAAAAGTATTAGCGTGCTAGGTACAAATATTTTATTACGAATTTTAAGGTAACGTTTAAATAAGTAAAATGTAATACCTTTCTAAAATTCGTTAATATATTAAAAAATAAACCAACAACACCCAATCAGAATTGATTTTTACGTTGAAAAAGTAATAATAAAAAAAAATAATAATAAAAGAATATTTGTACTCGAAAGAAAATTAAAAATGTATATATAACAAGTTAACCATTCTCCGCACGTCCAATAAAAATTCATAGGTATCTATAATCTATATACGCGCGTGTACATATTTTATGATACGTGCACCGAATAAACCGATGGAGAGAAAAAAATAATTTCTTTTTATCCCGGAACGTAAACAAATTCGTGAAATAAAAGAAAAAAGAGAAAAGAAAAGTAATCTCGTATAGAACAATATCATCAAAATTACAAAATTCTCTTTCGTATACCGATAATCGAGCGGTAAGTACATACGTATAGTAAATCAGAAAAGTAGGTTGAACGCGTAGTATTTCCTTTCGATGTTAGACCTGTAGCAGTTATAATAACTGCTTCATATTATGCGTAAATCATTCGTCCCTGTTTATAACTAATATATGCGTATTATATGATAAATTTTAATAATTTTGATAAATTTCTTTATCACGCTTAAGATTTTATCGTTACCATCGTATATACTTAAATTTATGGGATAGTTTAATATGATTACGCGACTATATTCCCATGGAAGTTTCTCTCTCGGAAGTGGAAATAAAAACTTAACGGGTTGTAAATTATACGTGCTTTATTAATAATAACGCAGATACGTATATGTATAAATATATACGCGCGACAAGAAAAATGGATGAAAATCTAACATTTATCCCGCTTTATTGGGTCAAACTTAAAAAATGATCGAAAGTATCGAGTATCTTAGAGCGCAAAATTTGATAATTTAAATAAAATAGTTATTTTATATTTTGGATAGGTTTTTATAATGATTGTTTAATAAAGTCTCGGTAACTATATAAAAGATATTTCATTTCAAAACATTCATGAATTTGAAGGAAATTACCTCTTCGATACGAAAAAATGAATTTTAAAGTAAAAATAATGTAAAAAAATGACGGTATTACCCATTACTAATAGTTTCTTTTTATTTCTCTCACCCTAATTAAAATGACACCTATACAAGTACTCGTAGATTTGAAGAACTGTTTTACTAAAGGAATAATTAATAATTATCCGCAATCCAACGGTAAAATGCATTTATTTGTACTAAAAATAATAATTTGATGTCACAATATAAAAGTTTAAAAAGTCAAATGAATGCGGTTTCATGGTTATCAGGCGCACTTGTGCCTTTACAAGCACATTGAAAATATTAAAAAAACCCGATTTGTGAATTTTCCACGAGTCATTGTAAATATATGTATAATCCTGTCTCCTACTTTATTGTGACCGTATTTTAGGAGGAGCAAAAACCGAGCCTGCAATTATTTTCGATGACGAAATTCAATTATTTCGAGTAGGTAGTTACAAGAGGATAATTGATAATACACTTGAAATTTGAAGATATGTCTACATGTTTTTTTGTTTCGGTTCTCGAAAGAGATGATGCGATTTGGTTAGATTTAAAAGGTGATGATATAATGAAGCGATGAGCGGAGTGATAAAAAAGTGATAGTCACAAATTTTAATTTTCACTTTCAAGAGGGGTCTCGGGCTCTCAGGCGTTTTCGAAAGCTTAATCTTGTTTTTATTTACTTTTGCGTGATATGAATAAAACATAGAATTAGTAGAGGGTCATTTGCATTAATTATATGAGTACATATGTTAATTTAAGAATGATTTAAAAAAATTATTAAGCTGACTTATTTTTTTTATACATTCCAAGGAATAGTTACGTTATAAATAGACTATTCGTTTAAGCTTGTTAATTATTAGGGAAATTTTGTTATATCGTGGTAAAATATCGAAAAGCAAATGATAATACAGTTATATAGTCGACTAGGTAACCAAATGTTTTTTAGCAACCTGTTATGTTTAGTCATTGTCCACCTCTGGTTTGAAGAGGTAGCACTCGCTATTGCTTATTGAAACTAAAATTTATAACACATTAGTACTAGATAACTAACAATAACATATATCACCAATAAAATAATAATATACGAGAAAAAAAGAGTAGAACGAATCAAGAGTGACAATATACGTACATTATGTTCATCGATCATTATAGTTAAAAGTGTTAAAAAAAATAGTAGAAAATGAAAGAAAAACAAGTTTTAGAGAGTTTGACACGTTGGAAATCAAAGGTTGTACGTTAGGTATAACGGGGGTGTAGGCGATAAAGGCCTAAGATATATATAAGATATACTGCACCCACACACATGGAGGCGTACGTAGAGAGCGAGGGGTTAAACGGGGTAACTTTGCCGGGAAGTTAACCGAAGCACATTTCCCAGATTGAAATCCGGCTCAGCGATCACTTGGAAGTTGAAACGTGCACTGCAACTGTTCGGAAGTTAGGTTGAAAACGTTCTTATACGGTGTATACTCCTAGGGCACAACGTCAGTTTCATTACGGGAATTAAAGGAAGAGAGGGGAGGGGCTATTATTCCACCAAACGAGGAGGAGGAGGAGAAGGAGAAGGAGGGTAGGGAATACGAGATTTTCCGCAAAACTTGGCCCTCCCTTCTTCTTCTTCTTCTTCTTCTACAGCGCATCGCCATCTTGGATTATGGATTTTGAAACGCCGCCACGATCGCCACGAAATTAAAGCAACTTTAATTATAAATCTTCCTGTTTACCTCTCCCCGTGTAGGGGACGCACGCCGCGATTTATAAGCTCGTAAAAGTACTACTATCGTTCTCCCTATGATTTGTTCTCTATGATTTGTTGATTTCGCCAACTTTTAACCCTCTTTCCTTACACTGTCTATAACACGTCATTATACCCGCGAGAGTTTCTTTTAACGTTTCCAAATAGTCCAATGGGTTGCAAACACAATAACCGATATATTTGGTTTAATTAATCCTTGTTCCGTTATACCCGCTCGTATTGCAATCGTACTTTCACAATTGTATCAGAGTCTCGATGTCTAGTCAACAGGGTATAATCATAGTCATCATCATTATCATCCTCATCCTCATCATCATCATCATCATCATTATCATGATATCGTATGAAATATTAAGCGGCATCAAAACATTATAAAATCAATCAGGAATTAAATAACCGTATCTCGAATAATCGTAAAACAATCCCAAAGTCATATTAATCCAGTAACCTATAAAACGTCCACGAGTGTGTGTGTGTGTGTGAGTGTACTACTCTACGCGTGACCGCAAGAAAAGTAGAAGCGCAACGCGCTACGGAAGTCGGTTGGTAATAACCCTGGACGAAAGTCGTTGCTATCCTTATCCTTACAATTAATTAACTTCGAATGTGCACGGGTGGATAAAAAAAAGGCCATATCCATCGAACGGCTTTGGCTCGTAAATAGAAAAGGTATAAACTCGGTGTTACGAGTTCGAGTCTCGTGCGAGCTCGCGCTAAACGTAAAACTCTCTCTCTCTCTCTCTCTCTCTCTCTCTCTCTCTCTGTATGTGCGGAGAAGGCCTAGCCCAATCCATTTTTGCGACCTCTCCTAACGAGCCAACGTCTCCTAAGTAAATGAGGTTAACGAAGGTGGGAAAATTGATGCGCATATATATATATATATTTAATACACCGCCGTAACATTTATATTTCTATACAACTACGTCTGTGCTCCTTATTTCTTTTCTATATACGGCAATTCGATATTACATTTCTTAATATCCATTAATGTAGTATTCACAACTACTATATATATCGTTCTACATGACATTTTTATCTTTTTTTCTATTGTTTCATTAACATCGTTATCAATACTATTGTTTTCAATAATTTTTTAATTTTTTAAAACGCGAAAGCTTTAATATCCTATAGCTAATGAGGAGCTTTCGAAAACTCGAAATATGACAAAATCAATGACATATTTTTAATAATTTAATCTACGAGAGTTTAACATTTCCCGTTTCGTCAAAACGTTATCAATTATAAACTCCAATTTAAAATATACAACAATATGTATATATAAAAATAAACAATATCCTCTTATCGCTTCAATAACTCTGGAAAATCGATAGATAAAAACGTAATTAACTTTTATTTTATTGTTTTGTATAACTATCGCATCGCGCGCGCTGTTACAAAATGATATATTTTCAATATTTATATACGTTAACCAGAAAATAAGATATAAAAACTACTATATGCTTGATTTGACCAACAAAAGAGGTGATATCCCAATACAGGTGAAAATTTATTGTACAACGTATGCGGGAACGATTCGTTAAGAACAAAAGGTGTGTACACGTATAATATATATGTATATACATATAAAGGCAGTGAGGACGATTCATCGACAAAGGGAAAAAAGTGAATTTCGAGAGGGAAAACGTTGGGGCACCTGTTCGCCCTATTTTCGAGCATTCGCGCTCGTAATTTTGTTCTCCGGATATGGAAGCGCGGCTGGCAGTTACGAGCCTCCGGGTGTCCAAGTGCCGCGCAGTCGAGTTTACTCTTTGTTTTGCGAGTGCGTTAAGCGAATACTTTAAGCCTCGTAATTTTTCGTACGGTTGGTAATTGACTTGCACCGAGACGCGTTTTCATTTAAACGCTCGACCTTTCGTTACCTCTACATAAATTTTTCCTTTATTTTAGTTTACAAACCTCTATTTATTATTTTATATTTACCCCCATTACTTCGACGAATATACACTCACACACATGTACATATATATACACACATTTACCTATTACATCGGTCTGTAAGTAATGCCGCGATGAAAATATTATTGAAATAAATATTCCAGTTACTAATAATTATTTATTTAATAAATATTTGATAAAATTAATATTATCCTTTCAACTACGTATTATAAGCAAAAGTATATATAAATAACTGATTTGCGGTTATTTACGAGTCAATGATTATTAAATACTAACCTAAAAATTTCAATAACTTCTAATTTTTTCATTAGTTATTATTTTTAGTTAAGTAATTTTCGAAAATTATAAATGTATAATTGCGATTATTTTCAACATCTCTAATACATTACTAAATTAATCGATTAATTAATTTAGTACATTTAATTTCAATACAATTTTCTACGTATGTGCATATAAATATATATATATATATTTGAATGTTATTTCGAGCACGTCAAACCGATCGATCTGAAATTTGGATACTCCGCATAGCATTATAAGCCAGTTGAAATGAAATATCAAACATCAAAAGGTAAAATACTCAGAGTTTATGGAGCAATGAAAACAAAGCAATAGCTTAAATTCGGAAAACACAATTTTTTCATGTTTAGTTAACCCGAACTCTAAATTCTAAGGTATTAAATTTGTTACAAAAAGATAAAATTATCGCGAATTGTACTTTTAAAAAGTATAAAGTTCAAAGTTCTAACTTTGCAAAAAATAGATACTTTTCAAAAATAGAAATTTCCTATTTGTATTTTCAAAATGTTGAATTTAAATTAAGTAAAAACTTGGTACTTTATACTTATCGAAAGCAAAAATATCCTTATTATCATTTTCAAATGCACTTTATTTTTATAAAGTAGTAGCTTTAAACTTTAACTCAATAATTTATAAGTATGAAATGCGACTTTTTAAGATTTTTCACGTAAGCAAAAGTTTATCTTTATAAAGGGAAATGTTACTTCAATTCGAGTACCATTGAATAATGGAATATAATTACAAAGCATGAGTTTGATCCCACTATATACAGGATGTTCCAAACCACTGGTACATCCCTATTAAAATCTAGTTAATTTAGTAAAATGATAAATTCGAAGTGTATTTTGAACTTTAGGTTTCCACCGGAAATATCCGAAACTGATCGAAAGTCCATTTTTCCAAAATGAAATGGTATCTTTTTTTATTTTGATTCTTAGGTAAAAAAAACAAAAAAATTTTCCAAACCGACATTTTTTATTTCAAAATGATTTCCGAAATCTAATTAAACCATTGCGGACCGTGGTCGAGTAGGTCTTTGTCCCGCGCCTGACTTTACCCCCATTTTTGCCGCACCAAATACGCTCTCCAGTCCTTCAGTAAGATTTTGGAAACCATTTTGAAAATAAAAATGTGGGTTTGGAAAAAATTTTTTCAAACAAAAGTTTCTTGTTTTTTAGCTAAAATCTATAAAAAAAAGATACCATTTCATTTGAAAAAATGAACTTACGGTTAATTTAGGATACTTCCGATGGAAACTTATAAAGTTTAAAATATCTCCATTCGATCGGGCAGGGTCCATTTCCTAGTAGGACACTTGGAATTTTTCGTTTTACTAAATTAGCTAGATTTTAATTGGGATGTACCGGGGGTTTAGAGCACCCTGTACATATTGATTACGCTCGTTAAAAATGTTGAAGCGTCAATGTCACCTATTACGAAGTAAAGAGAGTGAAGGAAGAGGAAAAGGTATACATATATATCGGTAGCAGTTGACGTAGATAGTGATAGTGAATAATCTCGTAACGAGCGTAAAAATAAATGAAGGGAAAAGGTAAATGGTATACGTCGAAGCATCCCCTTGTTCGTTCTTCCACCTGCCAACTTAAAGTCCGCATCCGAGAGAGCATCCATAAAGCTCGTAGAGCAACCGATAATCGTCGACTCACTCGCGCGTAACTCTGTCTTGCGTAAGCCGCGCCAAATTACACTAGTCTCGCGGCAGCAGCAGGTGGGCGGAGGCTAGTTATACCTACACACGCACGCACGCATACACTCGCGGACTCCAACAAACGAATTAATCGGACGTGCTCGCGTGATACCTAGGAAACACGCAAACTCGCCCGATACCTCCGATTTATCCTTATATGCTATTTCCCGGTACTTTTTATTTACTTCATTTTATGCGCAATTGCAAGGGATATACTTCTACATTTCGTTTGGGAATTTCTCCGAGTATCCGAATAACATTTTTTTATTAAAATTTGAGTATCGAATCGCAAACCTTTATATCGTTTCGAACCAGCTTTACGATGAATTTTAAGATGACTCCCTTTTAATTAAATTTAAACTCACGACTAGCCGTTCAAAGTGACTTTCCCGAAGTTATGAGACACTCCTCGAATTCTCATTTTCGGAATTCCATTCGCAATTAAGGTGAATACATTTTTCGCGAATCTCCAACTACTCCAATTTGGGTGTAACGACGACTCTACGCTCGAGAATTTTAAAACTTACCTACGAAACGATAAACTCGACGAAATTCCCGTGTAGTCAGACATTTCAAAGAAATGTATAAACTTTTAATAACTAACGAATATTATTATTTTTCTTTAAAAAAAAGGAAGAATAATGTGAAATAACGCGTATTTGTTTGTATCTCGTTAAATGTTTAATTACGAAAATTGACGCGGACACATAAACCGACTGATGTAAATGCTTTAGAAAAATTTTTTTCAACTTTCCAAAAAATCATCATTTTGCAAAATTATTTACATTCGTGTAGTTATTTAGTTAAAACCTTATTAATAAATTTTCTTTTTCTTTCCAAAAAAAAAGATAATAATTCATATATCTCATTATAAATCTAATTAATTAACAAGACTCCTTCTCGTTCTCTAAAAATATAATATATTTTTAAACTTTATCCGTAAAAAAATACTGTCACGTACAGAGACACAATTCTAATAAAATATGTAATTTCATATTTTATTTACAGACATTATTAACTTTACGACGATTCTCGTCTATATACCTATCGATTGCATCGATCGTGCTTTTGCGCGCCCACATCTGTGTTTTTTTTTATTTTAATCAATTTATTTACTTGACGTATTGGTTGAAATCTAGCTGCTTGTACTCGATTAATCAATAAACAATTGTGAAATGCGAATTTGAACAATATCGTACTAATTAAAAGTATAATCAAGGTAAGAAAGATTCACGAATTGATATATATCACATATGGACGCGTAGCAGTTGTAACGTAATATTTTTAAAAAATCCTTTAGCAAGTTGATCCTCTCTCACGGGTTTTAAAAACTGGTTTCGAACTCGCGATTACGCACGAAAAAAAGAAAAGAAAGGAAAAGAAAAATAAAGGCTAATCTCATCATCGACACGTCATAATTCATGCGCGCAAAGCACAAAACCTCAAAGACCTCGCGGAGAAATACGAAGAATACGCGGAAAAAAAGAGAGGAGAAGGAGTTACGTGGAGGGGGTGGTTAAAAATAAAAGTAAATCGATGTAAAAAAGAGTATGATAGGTATTGGAGAAGATTGATCGGAATTCATCGTAGCGACCCTAAGCCATTAACGTCGTAATACGCGAGGTTGGTAAATGCTTGGGCATCGATCATCGCTGTCGCCGGTTGTATAAATATGAAAACGCGCCCCGCGGCCACCTAGTCTTGAAGTCGTGAACGTGTACGCACACGTATACATACATACATATGTATATGCAGGGAATGTCATCGAGACGTTTTCTTCGCTCGCGAATCGAAATTGTTTTCTCGTTGCGACTCGGATAGATTTTGAAAAAAGAATGTAGGGAGGAAGAGAGAGAGAGAAAGAAACAAGGAAGCATTATTTATTGCTTATGAAATGCAGATGGATCGGGGGACGCGCGTGTCGGACGCGTTTCCTTAACTCTTAGCTTTTTTGGATTACGAGAATATTGTCGTTTTGCTCCTTAAAAACGCGGGTTGTAATTTTGACAGGACACGGAGAGGCGCACGTTACGTCACCGTATGTTTATATACATATATAATTTGACAAGAGTTTCGTAGATACATGAACTCGCCGCGCAACGATGGGTATATCGTTGTATAAGTAAGAGACACGCGTTCACGCAGTTTATTACATATATTATAATATTTGTGGTATAAAGACGCGGATGGAAAACGGTATTGCGGTCTGCGAAACCTTCCTCGAATCGTGCACTCGCAATTAATATATATATATATATATCGTACATTTATTTCATTAGTGGTTTAACGTATTTATATTTGACAAAAAAGGGAAACGGGCGCGCGTAGGGTAAACTTTTCGTCGCGTTGCACGAGAGAAAGAAGGAAAGAAAGAGATTAATTACTCATAGATGTATATATGTATATATTCACTTTCGTATATGCGCGGTAATTCGTTAAATTACACCTGCAGGTATAACAACGCGTGCGTGAGCGCGTGCACACGCGTATCCCCATACAATATCGTTGAACAAAATTAATGAATCTCCCGTTATGCAAAATTCAGTTAATGCTCGGTAACGTCAAAGCCTATATTTTACCGGTTGTTGGGGATATATATATATATATACATACATACATACGTATACTGCACTCGGGCCCCGAAAAATGTCTTTAGCCTCGAGTATCTATACGAACGAAATATACCGTACAACGTGCTTATAACATACTGACAGATTCACGAAATTAACCTACTTGCCGCGTGCTCTCGTGTGTACTGCGCCTATATATCTATCTACCTGCACTACTCCCTCGGTACACAATCCGCGGAAAAACGAGAGAGAGAGAGAGAGGAGAAGACACGTAAACGCCCGAGGAGAGTTGAGTCAGAGGTCGTCCTAGTCTCGGTAACCTCGACGAGTCTAACCTCCTTTTGGGGCAAACGCGCGCGATTTCCGTAATCGGTGTAAGGGCGGTCTCGTCGCGTGCGATCTCGATAAAACTATATATATTTTTTTCTCCCTCCCGCCCTCTTCTTTATCCCGCGAGGTAAATTGGTCAGTCGAACGTATCTAGGCTGATCGGGAGAGACTCGTTACGGTAGAAATTGAAATTCCTGAGAGATCGGTGAGAAAGTATATTTATTCAAACTGTGCACTCTTATTATTAACCTGTGTATTAGGGGCTTCGTAACACACGTTCGGTATGATTTACGCCGTCTTCGAATTATGGATTCGGTCGATCAGGCCGAAGTTATTTCAAATTAGTGGTTGCGACGAAGGGGGGTATTATTTTAATAAATCTGTGAACCCGAACGCGAATAAAAAAAAAACTCGATTTAACTATGTACGAACAAGAAAATTCTATTAGCTTACATTAGTATTGCGAAGTAAAGATTCTCTATATATTACGGGATTTAACAATACTTTTTTTAAAAATAATCCGAGAGTTATTATTTTTTTCTTTTTTCGACATTACGTTTTTACAGAAGAATTAACGTTTTTCGTTATTATATATAGTTTTATGTTCCACGCCGGCTTATCTCATTGGTGTATCAAATGCACTGGCGTTTCAAAAGGTTAATTATCTCGGTCAAATGTAAAATTTAAATCCAACTAATTAAAATAACGGAAAATTTAAAAATATAAAATAAAAGGAAAAACTTTTCAACTGAATTTTAACACGCCTCCCAACTAACGTTCGAAACCTCACTTTGTGGCGGCTGACTCGTTTCGTACTAAACTTTGGCGAGTTTATTTGTTCCATTAATTAGTTAACCGTTTAGCAAAAATAACCCGTGGAAATGTATATTTGTTTGAATGCGAACGTACGGTATAAAATAATTATTAAAATTTCTTTTCCTCCTTAAAATTTTAAATAATTATTTAATTTTTTTGCACACGCATTTTTTAATGATTAAATGTTTACGACGATGAAAATCATTTTTAATTTAATAAATAATCTGTTTAGGGGTAGCCAAATTAAAAAAAAAATCAGTATTCTTTATTTTGTAATAGGGTAATTCTCAATATAACGTATCAGGATCAAGAATAACCGTAGAAATATGTCCGAAGTAAAACTTTACAATTAGAGATCAAGAAATACCATCGGTATTAACGTTACTCAATATGCAATATTTGGATTGTAAAAGGGACGAAAATTTGCGAGTGATTCTGTATTTGCTCCAGAGAGACAATTGCGGTATCAGAGATATTCGTGCAAGTTGTTCTTGAACTTGATTCGAAAATTGAAGTAGGCCATTCGAAAGAGCGAGAGTTTTTGAAATTTGACTTCCTTAAAAGATCTCGCGTCTCGCTTTTGCGTTCACATCCTGTATATATGTGAGAGGAAACATTTAAAATTAATATTTGAAGGAACAATATTTGCGAGTATATATATATATATATATATATTATTAATTTGAAGATGTTGGAGTACTATAAACTGAGATAATAGCATCAAGTTTTATTCGTAGTTTTAACAGAAGAAATCCGTAACTTGGGAATTGAAAATAGTGAACACGATGTTTTCGAGATTAAATATGTAGAAACTGTTACTCAAAGTTTCAACAAGTTTGAAACTTCATTAGAGTTATTTAAAGTCTATTAAAACTTAATTTTCTTGGAGTTTGAGTCAACAAGTTTAAACGATTCGGTGGAATAAAAATGACAGTAGATGACGAAAAACAATTTGATCCGCTGCATCAAAAAAAAAAAAAAAAAAAATTAAAATTCTGACCACCGGACGAACGAGATGGCGAAATGCGATAGGTATATATATACACTTATATGGGGAATCCAAAATGGAAATATGACTAGAGGGACGTAGGGGATAGTAATAGGAAACAAACAGTTTGGAGAGCGAATGATCACCCACGCGAGGAAAGTGAGCAAATTAATCCGGGAAGAAAGGGTTAAACTCGGCGCAGCCATCTAGCAACTAATTTCCGGGTAGTCGACGCGTCGTCCGCCCTCGCACGTGTAACCGCGCGTGTCGCGGTGCAGTAATCACTGCAGTCGATTGATTATACATATACATATACATTGGTGGAGCAGCACGGGTATAGACAGACCGTCAGGCCAGTCTTGTATCAGATATACCCGTGGTGCATAATCGTGGCCGCGACGGAAATGGAGACTCGATGAGAAATGGCTATACGACGCGAATTTCCTTCGACTCGTTTGACATTGATCGGAGTTTACGCGAATGTCAACACTGATCGGATTCGACGATCAGATGAATTTTAACTAGGTTACGTATTGCTCTCTCGCTCTCCATATCGATGTACTCCATCTTATTGTTATTATAATTAATTCATTACCGTATTTAACAAGAGGATAGTGAATAGCCTAAATTCGCTATTTCTATTTTTGTATAACCGTTCCACTTGAAAAAGTGCACATTATACTCTTTTGAATATCGGAGAAAAATATTTTTTAATATTTTACTATTTTAGTACTTTTTCAAAAAGAAATGTTTCACTGTTTTAAAAATATTTTTAATATCTTGTACTGTATGAGTGAATATTAAGTTTAGCTAAGAGCTTAATTTACTTTAGTGAAAATTACAAGTGTTTCTCTTGAGGAAGTAGTATATTTAAGATACTACAATGAACAAAATGAGCAGTTTCGATAAATGAATATTCCTCAACTATTAATACGCCATATACATTATACGATCTTCCACAAAACACAAATTTCTTAGAAACAAAAAAAAACATAACTTATAGTTAACAAATATTCGTTTTTCCCATAAAATCCTTTTTCTAAGTATTTAAAAGTAATTTGCGGATCGAAATAGTGAAATATTAACTATATTTTTTATTTTTTTTATTATTATTTTAAGGGCAGTCCGTACTCATAGCTTCACAAATCCACCACCCGAATTTTGCGAGCAAAAGTGGCGCTGCCGTCAGATAAGCTGAGTTCATATTCGACAATAATTATGAGCATTTAAAGGAAATAGAGCTTTTACCACACAAAATCAGAGTTGAGCGCCATAGCTATTGATGTAATAATCAATTACTTATTGCTTAGCTGATCGAAAAATCAGTATTTTCGACGAAAAGTGAGAAGTACGAATCAATTCTGAGAACACATACCAAAGTCACTTCGTACTTATCACTATTCCTCGAAAATACTGACTTTTCGATCAGCTAAGTAATATGTAATTAATCATTACATCAATAGCTATGGCGCTTAACTTTGATTTTGTGTAGTAAAAATTCTATTTTTTTTAATTGTCCAAAATTGTTGTCGAATATGAACTCAGTCTATCTGACGGCAGCGCCACTTCTGCTCGCAAATTTTCGGGTGGTGATATATTCAACTATACTCTACGGACTCCCCTTAATGTCGCTCTTTTTATGCTCCCAAATCGATGCTAATCAGCGACGGAAGTCGTAGGATGTCTTTCGTTAAGAAAGCACTTGTTGAAAATACGCCCTACAAATATTAACTATTGAATGGTGAGAAACAGGGTTTCACTGTCGGTACTAGAGAAATTTTCATTATCCAATCAGCGACTATCGATAATAAAAATTAGAAACAATTTGTATCACTATTTTTCTAATGGAAAAGTAATCCACTATTTGAAATAATTCAATTTTTACTATTTAGATTGAATAATAGCTTTATGATAATAAATAATTAATTTTTTACTACTTCATTATTAAAAAATGCGTTACTTGGACGCATACTAGCTTTTATTTTATTTAGTAATTTTAATTATAATTTCGTATTGGTTTATACCTATACATATATGTATATCCGGATAAAAGGTTTTACATCGATTGTAGATTTAAAAATCTGTACAAACTTCAACCAATACGTAAAAAGAAATTGTACAATCTGTTGCGCGTATACGCCGGAACATTCAGGTTTGTTTCAGATAGAAATACACGAAAAAAAGTTCAAATTATTCTTTGTACGACACATGACTGCGGAACATTTTCTGTGTGTTACATTTTTATCAAAGATTTTTAAAACGTATACATTTTTGATTTATATTAAAAAAAAAAAGATAAAACGATACGACGTAAAAAATTGTAGAATAACAAAATGTTATTACTTATAATAATAATAATAATAAGAAAATGTAAAAATACGCGAAAAGAAAATATTTATGAAAATTTGATTATTGTATTAATCTAGTTTTAGAAGACACGTTAATTCTATCTTGTGTATAAACATCCATTAAACCAGATTTTACTATATAGTTGATAATGTTTTAATAACTGCTGACAGTGATTAACCTTAAAATGTTTACCTGACTAATACGACGTTTAATAATAAAGGACATAGATTACAATTTCGCGATATTTTATATTTATCATCGCCAGTTTTAACGATCCGAATTAAAGTTAATGAGATCTCAACGTGTGGTTTGATCGAATTATTTTAGAGTGTACAATAAAATAATTTGTCGTTAATTCATTAACCAGCGGTTTTGTAATTGACCTCAAAACGTTTAGTCATTTATTAAGATGTTTAGCGGAGACTAAAAAATTGCATCTCCGAGATTTTATACTTCTCAGTCCAGTTTAACGCTCGTAAGCTAAGTTTACGTGATTAAGAACGTATGATTATCGAAATTGGCAATTCGTCAAGTATAATTTAGCTATTTGACTGAACGTGTAAAAACGTGTACCGATCACGCGCTAAATTTTAACATCAGGCAGATCGTAACAAGTGACAAATAAACATTTGCATAAAGTTTGGTATACATTTTTATGTGAATGAGAAACGTAAACAACGCTTCAAGGTCAAGAAATTTCTAGCGCTAAAATTTGTAGTTACAAACAGTTTAATCGTAACGAATGAATTAGCAGAAAACATCTTTGTTAATCTAATACTCAGTACCAGATAAAAACGCATTTAAGGATAACAAACGTAATATCAATGGCATCTGTACCAAGTGACCGAAATAAATCATTTGCGTTCAACAAAATCGAAACTTCACGTACGCACGTAATCAATCCTAGAAAATAAAATTAAATAGATTGATCGTAAGGGATTGAGTTCCGGTAAAATAAAAAGTAAAATCACCAGAATTTGCAATATAATTGCTCTAGGAGATTGCCGAGGGTATCTTAAAAGATTGTAATCTCGAGTCGTAATATGCGGGTAACTATGCAACTCCAACACGCAGTGACAAGGAGAAACAGGAAGCAAAAGGAAATCGAGACACTGCCGGTTGTCTTTCACACCCAAGGCGAACATCATCACTGCGACGATCTCCGAGCTATTTCCGCGCAATCTCGGATAACCAGATTGCGGAATAACTCGAGCTCTCCGGAACTTGGGAGGGATACTTTCTCTCCTCCTCCTCCTCCTCACCCCAAACTCCCCATCCTCCTTTTCCCGTCTCACTCTTTCTCCTCTCTGTCCCACTCCCATGAATTTCGCAACTTTGCACTTGGCGGTTATACGCCCCGAGGGCTTGAAAATTTTTTTTTGTCTTTTAAGAAATCTACGACAAGAGAAAAATGCGACTCTGGTAATTGCGTCCGAGACTGAGAGAAATACTTTTCTAACAAACGGCATAGTTTCGGATAAGAAATTCTGTTAGGACTTGAATCTTCGTACCACTTTTCTTTTTTGTTTAAAAAAGAGTTATTCGGGGGATGATATTTTATACATTTTATTTTACCTATCGAGCGACATTATGATTATATTTTTCCGTACAGAAAAATTCAAATATTTCTCATTAAATATGACGATCGTAGAGTTCTTTTCCGGTAAGATGAATAAAAAACCGCTGCCAGTTAATTAATACGTAACTTCCTCAAATTAACATGTCGAATCTATAGTAATATATTACTCAAATATAATATTATTTTATTATTTAAAACAAAATGTTAAAACATTTCGAAAAATATTATATTTTCTGATTGAAACTTATATAGCTAGTTATAGCTTGCTAAAAAAATTAATGTATTTATGTTATAAAAAAAAGTATACATCTATATGAAAAATGTAATAAAAAAAATTATTAAAATAGCAAAATAAAGGTCATTTTGTCAATTCTCAATTAATATTAGTCATAATCTTATGTTTCAAATATTCCAAGAATTTTTCTTCGTTGTAAGAAAATTGTGTACAATTAAATTGAATTTTTCATCAACTGGCATAGAAAATTTTAGATGGCATCAATTAAAAATATAAAATTTATCTTTTTTACTTTTCTTTGGATTTTCTAAAAACTTTTTCTTCCAAAAATATGGTCAGTTCCACATTAGACTACTTTATAAGTAAACAAAATTTTAATAAAAATTACATTTTAGATTATAATTTTTTTTCTTAAAAACTAATCCATGAAATATTTTGAAATTTTTACAGCATAATGCTATTATGTTCTATTTTCTCGGTTTTTTTTCCAACATATTTGTTCAATTAATTTGATGAGATATAAGCAATCAAACATTTTGTACAAATATATATAGTGATTAATAACTTAAGTAGTGATAGATACTTTGAGCTGAAAAACAATTGGGATTAAAACTACCAAAAAGACTATTCTTTTCCAAAAGTTAAATGCTTTTTATTTCTGAAAACATTCGACATAAAAACCTCAATTTTTTCACATTTTAATTTTTTACAGTACTAGTCGATATAATTACTTGAAATTCTTGCAGTTTATGACTATTAGTGATTTTTTAATCATAAATTTTTTCAGCACATTTGACTGATTAATTTCCAAAATATAAAATATTTAAAAAGTCATTTTTTTACATAACAAACAAACTAATAGTAGAGATTATTTGTCAATCTAAAATTGAACAGATGGATTTTTTTATTTTCTATAAAGTACATTTGTTCCAATTAAAAACAATTAATAATATTATCAAAAAAAGTTTGAAAAATTAATTTTTCAGATTGAAAAATTGTCTTTAAAACAAAACTATTTGGGGGATAAATAACAAAAGTCTTCCGGAATTCTGTAAATAAAAAGCAAACTATGCACTCAATCTGGGCGATACTGACCGAGTAGTTTCGAAAATACGGCGGTATACATTCTTACACACACACACACACACATCCATACAGACATTTTCTAAAAACACGTGATTTCGACTCCTGCATGTTGAAACATACTTATAACGTGTTTTTAGCGAGTCGAAAAATTTTACTATTGCAAAGTTTCCTCTATGAGGAAGCAAAATTAAACCGCAGACGAATTATCAACGAAAGCTAAGTGAATTAACGTTTCATCGAGCGCGGATAATGAAACACTCTTATTCTGGACATTTGATATATCAAATGAAAAATATAAATTTTAATAACAGCGTGTAAAGTAACATTAAAGAAACATTGAAGTTACGTGTCACTGGAATATAAAACAAAAAAAAAGAGCCATAATGTCATGTGTAAAGAATTTCTATCCCCCATGTGGTTGAAAGGTTTTAATCAACATTTTATAACATGGCAGATAAAATACTAATTTTCCTATATAGGTAACTCTGTTTCACACCTTTCTATAGATCAATCACGTTAAATACACGTGTATTAATAACAGATGAGGTAATTATTATTCTCCCGTATAAGATGGGAAATTTGCAATCACTTCCTTATTTAATCGAATGTTTCTTCATCTACATAACAAAGAAAATCCGCGGTAGTTTTCCACGATGGAAACGTACAAGGAAATTGCTGTCCGTTCAAAATGGATTAATAATATCTTGAAACGCGCGCGTACCACCCATAAATTGTTGCGTATTATAACGAGAAGAGGGTAAGCGTAATCATTCTTTAAAATGTATCAAAGTTTACATTCTCATGAATATTTTTAAAGTAACCTTGATTGCTGGTGTACCCAAGATAATAATGATGCTTTCAGTTTTGTCGGAACGCAGTACGGGGATAAACGCGGTTAAAATCATTACGTACACGATCAAACAGTTTATTTGAGCCCTTCGAGTACTGGGTATGCGTAACGCTTTTATAAATACTGGATAAAAGCGAGTGTCCTATTGGAAAAAATGTTACTCAAATTTTGGTCGTTGGTGACGATTGGATCGCGCGCGAGGCGTTAACGTCGCGGAAGATTATTCCGTACAACTATAACGATGATTGTACGAAGAATCCATCAACTTTCAGGTGGAACGACCGCAGTCGATCATTTCGATCGTGTTGAATAATATTATATCCAAATTATAAGTATATAAATAATCCAATGTTCTGAAAGTTTGAACGGACTATTACTTAACGATTGCTGAGGTGAAGGAAAAGAAAGGTCGTATTTAATTCGATAAAAAGGTAGGGTTTAAGCCGAACATTAAGTACCACAGTGCAATAACAAACGAACCCACGGCTGAACAAAGTGGACTCATTAGTATCGGAAGAGTACGAAGACGGTTAGAAAAATCAGTAGGCGTATATGAAAAACAAAGTTAACCGCGGGACATACACGTGTGGCATCTCCCGAGACTCGTCAAGCTTTATTATCGTTTCATCGAAAAGGGAGAGTCCAACTTTACGGCCGACTATTAATTTTGTCCCCAGGGATAAAGCCACTACGATCTTCAACCTTTTCCTTTGAAGAAGAAACGCCGGTAATCGTTAGCAAAGAAGAAAGTCTCCTCGAAAGAATGCAAAAACCTCTTGATGTTATCTTTCGGATCGGTGATTTGATGACGTGGTTGACACGCGATCATCCAAGGAAATCGCTTGAAGGTTTGTCAGTTAGTTTATTATTTATTATTATTACCAAGGGGGAGAAAACTGGATGAATTTTTTTCCGAAACTTTCCGTCCAGGTAGAAAATTTACTTATGAAAAATAGTTGATTGGTAGTTCTTAACTTCTGGTAAAACGATTCCGATCCTTTTTTTTCCTCATCTTCGTATCCACGCGAATGTAGACGTTTTTAAACAAAGTTTTCTAATGCTTGACATTTCATTCTGAATAGACAACCGTTGATTAACTTACCTCACAGAATAATTTTGATCCCTTACGAACTTAACGACTTTGATGTTTTGTATTATTCTCAAAATCTAACACCAAAAATTATAAAGTCCGAATAACGTACGTCATTCTTCGACGCGCAAATTTTTGTTTGATAATAAAGAAAGAAAAAATTTGAACCGTCGAATATAACGAGCTAAAAAAATCTCGTATAGCTCTCGAGCATAAAAGGGATTAGAGATAAAGAGAGAGGCCCCAGGAAGTTTATCGCACACTCACATCCGGCGTCCATTCGGTTGAACGGATGAAAACACACGACATAGAAGGAGAAGGATTACCATGCAAAAACGAGGCGTCGTACGTCCAATTATGCGGGAAAATTCTGATGAAGAAGGCCAATAGTGGCGTGATGCCGATTCAATTACCAACTGTCGATATATACGAATTCGCGATTATCATTCAAACTCTCTTTCTATACACGTGTACAATGTCGACGAGTCGTAAGGAGGGTTCGACTTTTAGTTTTCTTTCTTCTTTCTTCTTTCTTCTTCACTTTTCTTTCCTTCTTTTTTATTTAGTAAAAAGGAGAAAGGGTGTTTCTGCGTGGGAGGCGAGGCTTTGTTAGTTGAATGACTTGTGTTTCGTTGTGTGATGGGCATCTTCGATGTGGAATTTCTTTTCGACGAATCGTAAAGGTGTGATTATTAATTCACCATTCGGAGAACTGATAGAAGATAGTTTTGCGATTGAAAAGGGGATGGTCAGTGACCGTTAGCTTTTCAATAATATCATTTTTATTTTTTCGCGGATACTATCGCGAGGTCAGAATTTATATATATATATACGTATATACAATCGTTCTTTCGTTTTTTCTTTTTTTTCGCTTTTGCTTTTTAAAAACTGTTATCGCGAACTGTTGGAAAATTGAATGTTCAATTGTAACGAGTATTTTTATTTACACTCCGTTATTTTAATATTCATACACAAAGGAAATAATACAATTTTAGATAACCCATACATAGTCGTTTCGTTCGCGTCTAAATATCTTAATCTACATTATACGTATTGCTATGGAAATAAACTTTGTATTTCCATTTCACAAATTTACACGTATTCAACGTACAATATTATCTTACCTTAATCAAATCGAATGCAGCATACTTTATCAATTTTGAATTATTTAAGGACCAGTCCTTACCTGAAAAGTAAATAAATAAATAATTAGATAAATTACTAGATTGAAATAATACAAAATAAGCAGACGCACGCGGTAATAGTTACGAAGTTAGTAGAAGGAAACTATTTTTTATTCTGCAAATAAAAGTAAAACGTATATAGACGCGAATAAACAAATATAACAATGGTAAACAACGGTTTTTGAGAACATGATCGAAAAGCTGAAAGCACACGAATTCTAAATAAGAGACGATTCTTTGTTATTTATATTTATACTTCGTTACGTAAAATTTAATAACCATATGTACTAGGATTCGTTAAACTATAAATAAGATTATCTTAACAAGGTAAACATATACATTTTTTTTTCATTATTTACATCACTCGCTAGGACGAATGTTGAAAAATTTACTACGATTTATTTATAAAAATCTGGCGATGAAGTATAACAAAAAAAAAACAACGAACAAGAAGTAAACAAACAAGCGATGGATTAAAGTAAATAAATGCAAAATATTAAACTAAACTCGGGAGAAAGAGGGTCCAGTTTATTGATGTCATAGTTGGGCGATACAAAATTTAGACCAAGTTCGAAGCGGCCTGACAGCTGACGCGATCGTATATATCGCACCAGCGCGCGTTACGTTCAATTAATAAAACTTTGACGAGATGTGCACGTGCGACGTAGTAATAAAAAAAGCGAGAGGGGGAGAGGAGGGTACCAAACTTTGAGCGTGACACTTTTGATTTGGGAGCTCGTGAAAACCTCTTGTCGTTAATATTTTCTTCTTTGGCGTCTCGCGTGGTTTTTTTTTCATTTTTATTACCTATATATCTATACGTACACATACACGAGCGAGAAAGTTTGAAATTTGCCTTCGTTTATAGAGTGCAGAGTTAATAAAACTTTTTTTTTCGTTTCAACGTTATTAATTTCAGGCTTTTCGGTATTTCATTATTCTATCTATTGGACATTGTTTTAATATTTCTTCTTCTTCACGTCGAATATACAATTTTTGCATTTGAGTCGCTTCTCTCGGATTAGGGATCGTAACTTACTTTAAAGCATTATGTTTGTCATCGCGTAAAATTTGGTCTATTCCCGTAGTATCACGTGATTGACCGCAAAATCGACAAAGCTAATAATCCACCAGGCGTCGATAATTCGGTTCTCCCTTCCTTCTCTAGAAACGAAATGAGAGTACGCACGTAATCGATAGGCAATCGAAAGCGAAGACCGTAATTAATGACATCCATCGATGTTGCCTCGAAATTTGAGGATAGACGTTGAGAGGGCAAATTCACGGTGGATTACCTGTTTCGATGATTTTGAATTAGAAAATTGGATGTATCGTAAACGAACTGGACGTAGCTTTATTTACAACTGTTAATCAACCAACTAATTACAGCGTTAAATTTTTGGCATTTTGCATGTCCTTACTCTAACCGAAAAGGTATTTTCTCTAGTAATAGTAATGATTTTTATTATGATTAAAAAACTAAAAATAAAGATGAAAATATGTGTTGTGGCGGCGTTTCCGAAAAGTAAATTATCATCTGATCTGAAATTTGATTGACTTCTAACTTCTTACAGGAGACGTTATAAACGAAGTACCGACGAATGTAACGATTATTCACAAATTTTAATTATTTTAAATATTATTTAAACCTATAAATAAGATTTACAAATTTATTTAAACACATTAAATTGGCTAATAAAATACTAATTTCGTAGTAATCACCTTAATTACAGATTTATTGGTCATACTCGTTTTTGAGTAAAAAACGCTATACTACGGCACGATTGTAGAAAATTAGTAAAAGAAAGTATCGTTCATCCCAGTCCCAATAAAATGTGAACGTTTAATTTTATTTAATACCTAGGGATCCGTATTCCACTTTTTCTAAAAGAAACTTTTTTAAACAAAAGTTGGCATACATTTTACTAGTATACATTTAATTCCTCCTCCAAAATTCCAAAGTACACAGTTATGAAAATAATTGGACTTTTTCTTCTAAATTAAATAAAATAACAGCTCGTGAATATTTATGAGGATTCGCGTTAATCTTAAATTGTACAATTGAATTATTTTCCTTAAGAACGGTGTACGTGCGTTTTGTATACGCATTTCGCGAAAGTTTGAACAATTTAATTTAAATGGAAACAAATATTCCTAAATATTAGTTTTGTTTAACCCGGGTATTACTGGAATTACTGAAAATTACTAAGATTTTAATACGCGAGATGGGAAAATAGAAAGTTGTTACGCGTTAGACTACAATAATTTTCAACAAACTTCCCCATTTCAAGGCGAAAACGCGCATAGTGTTAATGCGGGGCTTTTCAGCTCCTCCTCGTTTAATTACGCGTCCAATTAACGATCCCTCTCGGTCTCCTTCAAAATACTTTCATTAAGCGTTGATTCTTCAACCTTTTCAAACTATTAGGATAACGATAATAGAGGACCGTCTTTTATTTTCAAATTAGACGAGATTTAAGTAAATAATTTTACTCCCGATCGATTTTTTTGAGCATCGAAAATTCATTACTCGGATAATTACTTGAGGAAACTTTTGCAAAGAAGCTACATATATATATATATATATATATATATATAGCTAGCGAGTTAAACCGTCCTGTGCTTCCTTTTGAAGCGACATATTATGGTTAACTTTTTGTTTTAATTAACCTTCGAGCTTCGACTCGTATACGAATTTAAACCTCTTTTTCGTCAAATTATTTTCTTTTTACGCTATAATATTATTTTCCTAACAGTATCAGCCGAAATGTTTACCCGAACTGTTTGTGCCGTATCGTTTGTGAATAATTGTTAAAGAGACAATTTGAAAAAAGAGGCTCGATCCTCGATAATCGATAACTCGATTGCACGGATGTGACCCAATTCTCATAAAACAATAATCGTAATAGCCAATACGTTCGAGCGAACCGAGCCTCTAATTACAAGAAACAATTTATATACATGTACCGCGATGATCGCCATACGAATTGAGGGACCGGAATAAGGACAAAGACCGCGGATGACAAAGTGGTCAATCTTTAAGCCGAAAGGCTACAATCATCGAGATATGGTCGCGACCCATTTCGACGTAACATTACTCGTGTGTAATACCTCGAGCGACCGAAAATGTACACGCGGCAGCGGCGGCGGCGGCCTCAGCATAACCAGGTTAGGTGAACCGGCCTTTAATTGCGGCTCCCTTTTCTCTTACCTTGGCTGTAATTTACCAGTATTATCTTGGTATGCAAGAGCTCCTGGTTCAATCAATGTCCCTCGGTTTGCGTGCAATGCTCACGGCGCGCGCATTTTTAGTTTTTTTTTTTTTCCTTGCCTTCTCCTCCGTTTTTCCTTTCTTTTTCTCCTCGTTTCGAGGGATCTCCCGTGGATTCCTATGGATTTGCGCACGCGACCCTTCGCTGGATAACCCACGCGTGCCAGCAGGAACTTGTCGATATTTCCTTTTTTTCTCCTTTTTTTTCCTTTTTCTCGATATACGATAGCACAGAACATTTTGACAGGATGGATATTATTCGGATCTAGGGGAGACGATTCGTTTCGACGTATCGACGAGTTTGATGAGACTGACACGCATCTGATTAACGTAATATATTTGAGTAATGGGATAAGTTGAACAGGTTCCCCCTGTAACCGAAGCACCTCAATCGTTCGTTATTATCACAACTGTTTCGCTATTTTACTACTTTTACCAATTATCGAATTACCGATTATAACGGCTAATTGTTTACGCGTTGCGAGAACATTTTACTCGTCGTCGTCGTCGTCGTCGTTGTTGCTTTCTAGTACGTCACCTCTGCAAATCTTTATTCGATCGTACACGTTACTCCATTTTATTTTGCAAAAATGCATGCATACAAAAATATCGATTTTTTTTGAGTAATGCGTGAAACGATAAATTGTATATTATTTTAGAATCAATTAACACCCCGGAAATTTTAATTGTAAATGTGAATTTGAAGTAATGTTAAGTGCTCATCGAAATATGTTATTATTAATTATTAATTAATTTAGTCGTATGATATTTTAACGTTACAAAACGCTGACTAATCATAATTCAATATGATGAAACTTAAACTTTCCGCGTTAACTTTGTTTCCATATACTTTACCTACCTTTCTGCGTGTAATTAAAACCATTATGTGTAACGCGTTCGACGTATTTAATTAATAACATTCTGAAAACGTCTCGAGTTTTCTCGGAATAATGTAATAAAGTAAAAGTAACAAATTCTGATATAATAATTGTCTACTTCTGGAAAGGAGATATACCTACCCTTGTTTTTAACCAGTGGAATTTCAACTTCATTGTATACACGTATTTCAATACTGAAATTTGATATTCATAAAATTCTCGAAAGTTATGACGACGGTCCATTAAAATTAACAAAAGATGCACACATCGGTGGTAGAACACCTATAAATATAAATCATACGTGTATGCGAAAACTAAAAATTCGCAATATAATAAATCTAACACTTGCAAAGTTATGAAAAAAGGAAGGGAAAAAGTAGTGTACGAATCAAAGACAAGGAGAGTAAAAAAAAAAAAGAGGAAAGTGTGCTCAAGAGTTCCCGAAGGAAAAGATACAAACCACTCAATTACAGGTTAGCCCCCGAAGGCAGTTAAATCCCCTAGGGCAATAAGGGAGCATCTTTATTTTTTCGCGATCTAATTGATCATGAGTAAAGTTTTGTTTTTTCATCTCGACGTCACTCGTAATAAATAATTGTACGGGCGAACGCGTCTTAATTTTCATGCAATTTCTAATGCTCGGTAGCGTTGGCGACGTTCATTCCGGGGAATAATCGGTTTTGCGCCCAATGGAATTAGCTCGTTTTCATGGATATCGAGCGGCTATTTGTGGCTGATTGAGCCGCTTAATTGTGATTAAGAGAAAAGGAGGCATGTTCATTGAAAAACGATTTATTATTTCGATCGGAGCTCCGAAGTCTCGTAAGCTATATATATTACACAAACTATAGGGTTCGATTAATACTTTATTATTTTCGTTTGCGCCGAGTAGTTTCGTGTACCGCAAATAACCTAAGTATCGAGAGCGAACGGACTTTTTTTTTATCAAATGCATTATTTATTAATAGTTTTTTCTCTCTCGAGTTACTTATACGAGGTGGAAACAATGCGAAAATGTAAAAAATGCTAAACGTAATAAATTGACAATACAAAAAGTGTATATAAGTGAGGCAAAATAAAAAAAAAACTTTTAAAAACTTCATTGAAACACCTGGTCATGAACCACACGAAAGTTTGTACAACCAGCAATTACCTACCGCGTATACTTTACTTCCTGCAAAACCCCGATAAATCGACCCCACAGAAAACGTAAAAAATAAAATAAAAGAGATATATAGCGAGCTTCGAAAAAATTATTAGTCATTGAAAAAATGATCACGACCATCGAAAGTTCGATTACCAAACGTAAATTTGTTTCCCGCGTATATATGCTCGCGTAATTAAGAAACAGGACCGTTCGTACGACTTGAGTAACTGACCCGCGTCCTATATAATTTGATAAATGCATCAATATTTCAAACCCCAGAATTATCAAGCACTCGAAAATATTCCCTACCCGAATAATTGAAGGTGTACCATTGGACTTGGCGTTGAAAAAATGAAAAAAAAATGTACGTGTATATACATATACACAACGACTTGTTGAACCAGGTTAATCGGAAGTTCCATGAATCGAACGGCCTTGTAAATTGCATAATCATGCAACACGATTTTGGTAGGGCAGTTAACCTCGAAATCGCTGCAGAAGAGCGAAAGACCTCGATTAATTTCGATTAAGGTGCGGCTCAAATTGATCTTTGTCGATACTTCTTTCTCTTTCTTCTTCTTCTTCTTCTCCTTCTTTTATTCATCGGTTAGCCTTTTAAAGGGGTATACATGCACGCAGATTTTGCGACTTGGTTTTGTTCAAGGTAAGTTAGTGTTTGTTTCAAACGCGAGTAATATTGATTTACCGGGCTCGTGAAACTTTTTAATCTCGTTTAAGTGCAACGTATCGAACAGTCATTAACTGTTTAAGGGCAAAACTATACGGAGCTTTACGTATCCTAAAAAAAAACTGTTAATATTTTTATAACTCTATATATCTTTTTATAACTATTAATATTAAAGTAGTATAAATACTTTAGACATAGAATAACCAGTTTTTTTCTTACATTATTATATTGATAATTTAACGTTATAAGAGTATCCGAGACTCGATGTCAGACCTTACACGAGCATAAATAATTCTACATCTCTAGCTACCTGTATTATAATTTTTATAAATAATACACTCGATTAATTTTAAATAAAAGTTAATATTAATTTTTACAAAATCGAAATACGGCTCTAAGACATACAAAAAAAATCAATATTTCATGTTACTTTAAAAAAAACATATAGCTTATCGTAAAATTAATTATCCAATAGCAAGAGTCAAAATTTGTATATCCCGCACGTATGCGGAAACTTTCTATAAGAAAAACATAGTTTGTGATAAACGAAGCGAAGCAAAAAAAAAAGAAATAACTGGTTAGAATACGTTAAGCGAGGGGTAGGTGCATCTCTATAATAATAGAAGATCAATCGACGTCGAGCTATAGACAGGCTTCTGCATTTTTTAAGACAGTCGGTTAAGCAGCTTCGAAATAGATTTTCTAAGCGTCGAGGGTCGAAACCATGAGGTGAGGTCGCGAATGTCGAGGCGATGGAACATCGATCCTGAGGGCATTGCAACCATTATGTCTTTACACGTTAATGACACGTTGTCCCTCCCCCTCTTTCTCTCTGTGTGATACTTTGTTGTTGTAAAGCGAGCTTATACATCGAAATCATCGACTAAGTCAAAAAGTTATTTGGGAGGCTTATTAATGATTTAACAGGTAAAAGAAGTTAGGTCGATATCGTTTGCTCTACTACCTGTTTAGGCTCGTCTAGTATAAATTACGAGTAATTATTACTCATTTTTTTAATTATATTATTAATTATTTTGATTGTACGCTCGCGTGTCACGTTGTTCGTTGGTACCACAATATTCAGTATATAATCTAATTAAAATTTGCTGTAACATTTGAAGCACAAAAGTAAAAGAGTCTTCTACTTACGATTGAAGCACACGCTTAAACAGTTGGAAGTAAATTGAACTTTAATACAATTAAAAATAACTGAACACGAGTTCAATGTAAAAACTTTAATTGGTGTTTTTCTTTAACTCTATTAGAGCTAATACTTTTACACGTACGATTAGAGTATAATTTATTTAAGTATAATTTATTTAGCACTAATGTTGATTTAATTTAACACCAAGCGAGTTATAGTTTCCTAATTTAAAATTTATTTTTATTAGACAAAATGTTTGAAATAATAAATTCTGCATACCTGCTGGAAATCAATATGTGAGAAATGGGTTTGCAACTAAAATTTTGACATGAAAAATAGTCAGTAAATATATATAGGTTAATGGACTCGATTTTTTTTCTACTGCTTTCGCCCATTTTAATAGAATGAACGCAACCTCAAAGTACTAAATAAAACTTTCTACATTCAGATGTGTTTTCTTAAATCGAATCGCTTATTTGACTACCCAGAGAAAAATTTTTGATAAATTTTACCCTGGTGTTCTAGTAAAAGTGGAACGAATGACAGCAGGCTAAAAAATACCCAATTTTCAAATAAATTTTAACCGAGCAGCTGGGTAAAAATTATTTAAAAGCTGGGTAGTTTTTACCCTACTATGTCCTTCGTCTCACTTTTACTATTAATGTAATTAATTATTCTTTCTGTTTTAAGCCAGTCATTTTCATTTGAGATTTATTCAAATTTTCAATATTGGCATTTTATTTTCCAAAGTGTCAATTAAATAACGAAGAAACAAGTACAGATAACCCGTACGCATTCAAACTCGAAACCATTTTTGATCGTTCGAAACAGACTCGTAAATTGATGTGACGCGTACATCAGCTGTTTCACATCTAACAAATGACGGAAATAAGCAATGGTCAATATCAAAGACAAGACAGAAGAAGGGAGTGAGATATAAGCAAAGAGTCCAATTAAATAAATTTTATATTATCCAGTCAAATTCAACATTACCATTATACTTATAATACTAATATAAATACATACATTAACGTACTTATTATTAATAAGCATACACGATGATTATTTTATGATCATAAATCAGTTAATACGTGACGTTTTTGACAGGGTTTATCATCATAAATCTCATCAAAAATTGGTGATTTATCTTTAATTTCGCCATGTTATGATCAGAAAATAATAAAGATGTTTAGCAACAGGGAAATTATTCAGGTAATAAGCTGGTTTACGGGAAATTATATAATTTTTGTGTTATATTTTATTCAAATAGTGAGAATCAGTTAGACAATTTTGACCATGCCGGATAGTTATTTTCACCATACGGGGCGCAATTTCAGCATTTTCACCATATAGGCAGTACAATGTTTATTCAAAAGATTTAGATACTTTATAGAACAAATTTTCTCTGAGCGTAAGCTTTTTAATGTACAATATTAATATTTTATTTATAATTTAAAATGCTAACTGTATATGTTATAGTTAAATAATCAACTTTATAACAGTTAAATTAAACAAAATTAAGTAATATGTGTAACTCTTTCTTTAGAATTGAGTTTAACTTGACGAGCTTTAAGAGTGTAAAGAGAATACAAAATGTAACAAGGTTACTAATGAAGTTTTCAATTATCTTCAAGTAAATAGCGTAAACTTCAACCTTGTTATATAGATTAAATTTTATCATTAACTTATATAGTTCGCAATGCGATCCAATTCTTCTAGCTGACAAATAAAGAGTATATATTGAAAGAATGCTCACATGCCATAGAATGTGGACGTAACAGTGCCACATAAAATAAATATCGGTGTTGACGACTGTTCCTTCTTAAAAGCAAGTTAGTATACAGTCAGATACGACAACAGATTCGATTGAGTCTAAGGGTGTACGGATATTCTCACATTGTGGATAGGAAGGTACGAAAGTTTGGATCGACATCGACGTGGAGTATCGTACCTACACCGAAGATTCAGATTTACTCCTAGCAACGTTCGTACTATCTGCCTACTAATAATAGACGTATAATTGTGAAAGAAAGCTCACTGAATCCATCAATTAAAAAATATAAAATTTTTCTTTATTTCCGGCGTCGAGGAGCCTTGGGCGGGAATATTATCCGCACGCTCTCACATTCCTGGACGTACAAGATGTTACACACAAATCACCAATAGACTGAAGTTACTTTTGCGCTGGTCGAGCCAAAGGATAGGCAACTGCCGGAGATTCCTAGGACACCTCCTCTCTCCGGTATCCTATACGATCTCCCTCAGGAATTCGGCAACCTTTCCGGTATGTAAGCATCAGGGAATATTCGGAATCGCAGTTACGCGTGGACGCGTTGCAGCTGTTTCGAAAATCCCACCAATTTCCGTGAGTTCGAATGAATTGGGAGGATGTATCGATGTGTTAGTGAGCGAGGGAGGGAGGGAGGGGGGGGGAGCTGGGGTGGAAGAGGAGGAAGAGGAGGAAAAGGAGAGAATGCTACTCTCTAAAATTGTATTGTCCAAGTAGAAAGGGCAAATTGCAAATGGGATTGTTGAAATTTGAAACAGTCGATTCCATGCGAAGGTTAGTCCGCGCTCGCTCATTTTAACTCGGAATTTCGGACGGAAAATAAAGTACAATATTTTTTTTCCGGATTTGCTTCCAATGTTTTTTTAGAGCAGAATTTTGTTCGTGCCTATATGACAAAGTAGATTGCTTTTACTTATTGGAATAGTTTCCTATTTACCAAAATAGAAAAGCAAAATGTTTGACAAATTAGTAATAGTAAAGGATCATTGTAATCATCGAAACACGACGCGCAAATCATTTGGGCTTCTTAACGGTGGGTGAGGTGGAATATTTGATTGTTCTAGATTTGCAGGTGAGAGGTAGGTCGTCCAACTGATCCGTGGATAAATGATAATCCAAGCTCGAAAGAGAACCGGGGGCCAAACGAGTTAGGCTGTAAATTGGATCGAGGAATGAAATGATAATGCATCCGGGGGATTCTATCGATCCAAGTTGCAACAATGCGCGTGTCATATACGTCCTATAGGTAGAAGGTGCGCAGGCGGACAAAAGGTTTTGTCATGCAAATGGGCCTGGCGCGCACAAGGGAGAGAGAGGAAGGGAACAAGGGGTGGAGGGGGGAGGGGGAGAGAGAAGGGCTGAATCAAAAGAGAGCTTGGAAAACCAACTTTTCCTAATCTCGTTGGTGAGTTCGTGCAGTTTCGCCGAAGGCGTCCGATACGCCAGTTTCAATTTTAATTACCGGCATTATCACGTTCTACCAAAGTTTCATAAAAGTAATCGCGTTTGATTTATCGCATACGTAATTGGTTATCGATTATCCATTATATTCACCCACGGATTCGGGAGATTATAATCGTTGTCCTTTCCGTACTATGGCTAATCGTATTTCACGATGACGACGAGATGTCACTCACTCGATTCGAAACTCAACTTTTAAAAATTCAGTGTGCACGTGCGTCTCTGTTCGACACTGTACCTTCCTTTAGATACTTGATTATTTCAATTTGCAGATTGCGTCTGGTTTGTATGTAATGCAGTCGTTAAAAGGAAAGCTCTAAATCCATTAACGATTCATTGGAGGTTGATCAACAAATTCCTCACCTCGGTACGAATTTCTCGAATTTTCGTAGGACATTTGGCAAGGATAGAAAACAAATAACTCAACAGAATCCTCTCTCTCTCTCTCTCTCTCTCTCTCTCCCCCTTTATTGTGTATTTACATCGGGAGGAATAGGAACAACGCGCCGCTTCCACACAGTCCAAGTTTCATTAAAGAGCTTTTAAGAAACGATTTCCTCTCCGATCACGTAATCTAGAATCTAGTTTACGGGTTCGAGGTGAATAGCAGGGCTCACTCGATAAACGCGATAAGAGCCTCCGAGACAGAGAAAGACAGAAAGCGAGGGAGAGAAAGCAAGAAAGGGAAGCGAGCAAGGATGTCAGCAGTATTACGTCCAACGATGGTATTAAACGAGTTTCCTTTACTTTTCTGACCTAACTTTCAATTAGGAGGACACTTTGCCAAGTAAATTTCGTGGCTTTCGATTCTCTTACCTTCGGCTGATAAGTTAAAAATCGGATATTTATTTACTTTACTTTTATTTCCCTTTAAATTTGGTTGTTAATTTTTAGGAAAACCTGTTGTAACGCCCGTTGTATTTAATTAATAAGGTCAAACTATGTGTGGAGAATGTTATTAACTTTTGTATACACAGACTCGTGTAATTATATGCAAGAAGTTTTAATGACTATCTTCTATATTAAATCTCTTTGACGCGCAAGAATTTCGTGCAAAACAGTGTACAAGTAAATTAACTATTACGTACCAAAGAATATAATGAGATTTTACTCGGAAACTCGGAGACGTAAAACGTAAGATGCCGGTTAATTAATGGATATAATAAACAGTAAACGTTAACTCACTTCATTCTTTAATATCGCTAGTTAACTTTTCCTTAATAAATGTCATTCTAATACAATTTCTTTATTTTCTACGTTAACTACTTTCAATTGACGCACGATCTTCTTTGAATAACAAATATTTTGAATCTCGCGCGCGCCGCCGTTACAAAAAAAAAGTTGAATAACAACTTGGATGAGGAACAATATGTGTGTACGTGTACGTTGTATATACTTAGGCGAGACCAAAAATGTATAAATGAAATAAAATAAAATAAAAAATGGATAAATGTTGTACAAGAATTGTAGAGGAAGAAAACGTTTGGGAAAACCAAGAAATCAATAGAAAGGAGGGCAAGACTGGATTTACCGCTCGGAAATCCGCTCGTTTTTCACCGCGACAATTACTTATCCGAGAGTCGACCCAGTTCTCGGTCGGGGGGCCCGAGGCCGCCCTCGCGCTTTCGGCATTTTTTTTTAAACACAGGGGTAATTTGCGAGTGCCGCCCAGGCCCTCGGCACGGCCCACTTCTTCACTCACGAGGTAGGCCTATTTTCCCCCCTCTAGGGTTATTCAACCTATTTATTTTACCCTTTTTTATCTACTAAGGAGGTGTAGGAGGCCCGTGAGAAATGATTGAGAGGTTATGGTGCTGCCTCTTCTTCCTCGCAGTGGTGTGCCAGTTTACGATAATTTCGTATATAAACTATTCATCATGAGAAGCGTAAATGCTGGCTTCGTCTGCGATTAACGTTACACCATGGATTATCACTCTTTTAAACTTTTGGTTTCTACTTTGCAAACCGCGGATGCGATTCATAATATATATGTATACATGCAATTTGTCAGCTGTTTACCACATATTCACGAGGGCGAAAGCGTATACTATTAAAAAATTCAAAATTATAAATTATATTGCGATTTCAATATATTATATTATATTATTTTACGTGGGAGCGTAGGTAAAATAATCCAAAGAAAAAAAAATTTCTTTGCAACGTTATAAAATTTTATAATCGTGCACCGTTATATATTCGAATCCGGTAAATGTAAAAAAATCACGTGTTATTAAACGAGACATCGTAAACTGCACATGGAAAATCAAAATGACAGCCATCACCTAGAGCGCGTAGCGTATTAGTCACAAAATTTACTAGTACAAATCGGCCTATACTTTTATTGTACGTAAACGAGTATCCCGGACCCTTTTTCCCCTCTACGAAAACAGAAAATACTGATGAGGAAACGCGGTACAAACGCATAAAAGTAGATTTAACAATCTACCGAAAAAGTTTAACTGGTTTCACCTCTGGTACTATTTTTAACGTCGATGCGGAATTTCGACGCGTTAGTTTGCGAAAAAAATTGGAGATTTTGAGGACGTCGTCGACTAAAATTTCGTTTATTTTCCTGCACACACACCGTGAGTACGTATGATGTATAAATTTTTTTTTTTTGAATTGTACTCTTTTATTTTTTTGCCAAGGGTAATATCGAAAAACTATAAAATCGTTCCATCGAAAAAAAAATGTTTTAAGCGGTATTTATAAAATTGAAATTTTCAAGATTTACAATTTCCTATATCTAAATTGAAACGTCGTGTAAATATTTAACAAGTGAATCCCTATTTTTTTATTTACTTTGTAAAAAAACAAACGTCAATTGATCGTCGAATGTGGAATTGAATATTTTCATTTAGTACATTCAATTAGAAAGTTTCACCAAGAAGTTAATAAGGTTTAAATTAATCAGGTGTTAACAGACAATTGTAATAAATTACTCTACGATAATTAAATGGGATTGTCAAATATGTATGACACAATATTTTATTTCACAACACTCGCGAGAGCGCGATTTAATTATTCTTCGATTCCCACTAATTTTCGAAGAGTAAAAAGAAAAGTAAAATGGACGAAACCAGTGTCTATAAAAGTGGTAATATTAAACCAAAAATAAGAAAGAACGGTCCCGAAATAAATAAATAAAGAATGTTAATAGCACGTGAATCAGCAATTAAAATCGTGGAAACCGATTCTCCGGGTTTTCTTGCAAGAAGATCGTAATCAAAGTGTTCGCGTTACCTGTCATTATGTCCCGGCTGGTGTCCTACTATTCCGCGACACTCTTACGTGTTTTAAGCCTCAGATTTCTTAGAGGAACGGGTTTGAAACACCAGAGAGTCTGGGATCGCGTGTCGATTTTTCCTGTTTCTTGCTTCTTTCTCCCTCCCTCCTCTCCCTCTCTCTCTTTCCTCTTTTCTCGGGTTTAAGAAAGTGCGCACGGCGAAAGTTTCCTCCGAGGGGAAAGCGAGGGTTACCTCTACGAATTTATGTATCTCTCTGTGTATGCATATACTTGTACGAATCTGGTATTATGTCTATGCAGAACGAAAGGAAATTAATGATTTATTCTATATCGAAATCAAGATAATCGTTTTACGTGCTCACGTGTCACGTAAGGTACCACAACGGTTACTAAGGTTTTCAGCCTTATTTCATTTTTCTTTATGAATATCAGTTTTTCCAAAGTTTTTGGTCCAAAATTTAATTTAACCGATCTCTTTTGCACAGTTGATAAAAACGCCCTTCACACTTTCCTTCGCGAATAACGTTATTAAATTCAACTTAAATCACGAAAGTCACATTATCATCTCGCACGCATTCGATCGGTTATTTCGATCTCTCCATGTTCTTCGAGAAAGAAAAAAGAAGAAGAAGAGGAGGGTTGAGAACGGCACCACCGAAAATGCTCATCGACAGTCGCCCCTCGACGAGGGGTTGGAAAAAAAAACAGCGTCGAAAAAAAAAATAAAAAGTAAAGTAACGATGGATTCACCGAGCGACGGAAAAAGCCGATAGGCATCCTGCCAAAAGTAGTTAGGACCGTTGGAAGAACGGAAAATAATAACAGTCGGGGCGCCGGGAAATGAAAAGAGAAGGAGGAGCGTCACGAGTGGAGATACGTTTATTACGAGCCTTTTGCCGGCAGATGTGCATCAAGTGCGCGTGTTTTCGATGGTTTTAATACAAACGGCCAGGCCTGTTGACGGGGGAGGGAGAACATTTTCGTTGTTATTAGTGTCGCTGTTTTATTGCGCTCGGCTCAACATTTTCCACGCTTCATTCTTCAACTTCCCTCGTGGAATCTCTCTCTCCTACCTCCCCCCGCCCCCCCCCCTTTATTCATTATTCATGCCTATCGCGTTGGTTTACGGGATTTTCGTTTCTTGGCTTCTTGCCGCACTGGCAATTTAACAGAAAAATAGTATAAAGAATAATTCGATCTCACCTGGTCGCATTAAGTTGTTAACGAAATCAACATTTTTTATCGACCGTCACGCGATTGACAGGCTATGTTTGTCAGGGTCAACCGACACATGGACAAAAACGGACATCTTCGTAAAGAGGTAATTAGCATTCGTACAAAGTGCCTATTAATATTCTAACCTCAATTGTATTTTATATGCCAATTGTATGTATAAAATACAATTAGCATACCACAAGTAATTAACTCTTATTATACATATATATGTATATATAGATAGAGGAGAAAAAAATAAAGAATAAAGAAGGTGGAGAAACTCAACAGCTGCGTGTGATTCCGGAATAGAAATTGTTGGAGTAATGACGAAAAGAGAGAAAAACCAGTCCAGACGGTGTATAATCTTACAAATTGTTCTTCTCGTACATGTATATGTATATATAGAAAATCGGGCGATAAACGAGAGTCGATCGGAATGACCTTGTAAGCTAACAAATAACTCGCGAACGCGCAAGAAAGAAAATTAAGAAGGTGAATCCAATCTATTTAAGTGATCTGTTGTTCTTTTTTTTCCCCTAACCTCGGCGAGCGCGCGCGCGCGCACGTGTTTGGAGTTTCCATTGATGTTGTACACTTGGATTTTCCCTCGTGCATCGGGAAAAATCGAATGGAAACAACTATTTGCAAATATTTGCCAACCAAATACGACGAAATGTTCCAAGGTGGAGCATGGTTTTACATTATATATCAAGTTTATTTACCGATACTCGCTATACCTATTTATTTATCCAGTCCCAGGATATTCTAATATTTTTTTTTTATACGACGATGTTTGAGATAATCCAGGTAAACAATTAATTTAAAAGAACTCGAACAAGATAAATAATTACGTATTCGTTTATCTCGGAGCGAGGACGATGATTCCGATCGAAGAAAATTGAATTCTCTTTGTGTAAACTTGAAATACCGGGGAAAGTTTATAAAAAAAAAGGAACTTGAGTAGTTCACTAGGTCGTTCGAAGTTAAGAAAAATACGGTAGCACGGAACAAAAGTTAAGCTAATGAGAAACAGTGAGAGCAAAAAGATGAGGGAAAAAAACCTTTTTTCAATTATATCTTTATTTTTACACAGTTTTTTTCATAACCTTGATAAATTTAACGCTCGTAAAGTACCGTGAATATTTAAGCAAGTTGTGCAAAGCTTTTAAGTCATATTTAAAAATACGAACGTTTTGCAAGAAAATTGAAGATAAATGCTTAAACATGCATAATGATATTGGATTATTAAAATTTTTGTATTGCCATTCTCAAATATTTAGGTTAATAGTAGCTTTAAATCAATAATTTTGAGATAGTTAATAAATAACCTTTTTAAAAATGTTTACTTTTAATTCTCTAGAAAAGTTAAACCAAACCACATGACGTTACGTATAATGGCTTACTTGACCAAACAGAGGTAAGAAAAAAAAATGATAAAGATCATAGAGATCTACGATCCATCCAGATTTAACGTACCGATCACTAATCAGGTGTAAACCACGCGTCAAATACAAAGGAAATAAAAGAAAAGAAAAGATATATCGAGGATTCCCAAGGGCTAATACGCGGTGTGTACCGGAGGAAACCGGTTGGCGCCGATTCGATTCGATCGGTCAAGTATCTCGGCGGCGCGTAACACGTGTCTTGCTCCTTTATCCGATCGTTCCTTTTATTTCATCTTTATATACCTTCTCTTCTATTCTTCGAGGGATCGCCGATTTCTTCATGTAACTTTGCTTCTCAAACTTTTCATCCTTTGTAGGCGTTTCTATATCGCGTGGGTGTGTTACACATCTTCGGTGCTCTAGGGCTCATTTCTATACGTACCTTACGTTTCTCGGTTAAAATATCTCAAAATTATACGTGCATCGTAATATTTATTTACCATTTTTTATTCACGTCAAACATTTTTTGATCCAATTGTATTAACCGTCGGCGATTTCCAATACACTCGCGCGTATCGCCCGTAATTCCGATTTCAAAACTTTTTGACAAAACATCCGCCAGTAAATCAAAGTGAAAAAGTAATTTATCGTTACGCCTTGGTAAATATTAAAGAAATATAAAGGAAACAAAGAAACATCCAAAATAATACATTTTTCATCGGCGATGAAGAGAAAAAGCGGTATCAACCCATTTATTCGTATTTTATAGTTTTAGACGATATAATTATACACACGCCTATTTGTATTTAAAAAAAATAAAAAAAAAATACAACACCCTCGACGGGTTAGTTTTGCCAGAAAAAGTAGAATCGCTCGAAAAAAAAGACAAATAGTTTTCTCGACAATGTTATTCCTCTCGTTGGAGAAGCGAGAGATAAGTTGCGCGACGCCTCCTCACCGCAAATCGAACCCTCGAGCCGAAGCGCCAGTGCTAACTGGCAACTTTATTATCAGCCCTCTCTCTCTCTCTCTCACTCGCGAGCTCGGTAATTCCGTCCCTGGCTCTAATAATACGAATTTCCGTGGGAAAGCCCCGCAATTTGCCTCAACATCGCGTACTCGTTACACTAAACTGCTGAGGAATTGAGCATAGGTGTAGACAAAAAAAATAGAATAATTTCGTTTTAAAAATGAAAACGTCGGTAATGAAAAGGAATGAAAATTTAAACTAGGTATGTATAAATAACGCTCACACGTTCCCATTATATAATTCGGGAAACGTTACTATAGATATGGATGTGCGATTAAAAACACTTTGGGCACTCGGATGTTAAAATAATCGAAGCGCGATAACACGGTTAAACGTCCCGAGTATAGTGGTGAAAAGCAAGTATTTACAAATCTGAGAGAGAGAGCGAGAGAGAGAGCTCGAAGTTGATCGTTCGGAGGCTCGGGAGACAAGCCAATTGCTCGCAGTGGCGCTATATTAATAATATCGCGCTCGGCGCAGCTTTGTATATTCCATTGTGCGAACGCTCGAGCATTGTTCGAGGGAGTCGGGAGAGGAGGAAGCCCATAGGGCTCGAGGGCGGTTGTATCAATAGCGGCGTGAAGTACGCGAACCACCAACGTGCTTTCCTCCCTCTTTCCGACTTGAACCTCCTTTTGTGCGCGTCAGTTAACGCGCTTCTCGACAGCTTTGTATTACGCTCGCCAGCCGTACGCTCGCGTATACTCGTATATATGCCTCTCTCGCTCCCTCCCTCGCTCTGGCTCTCTCCGCGTCTCCCTCCGCGAACGCTCGAGTTACGCTGATAATGTCAATTATTCGAGAATGTGGAATGACTAAACTATTTTCGGATGGCTTCGATTCATCGGCCTGTTGGATGATTTTCACTCTCGGAAATTGTTCCTCTCGTCACTCCATTGTCGAATTGTTTGAACTCTTAGGATACACGCATATGCACGTACTTTTAATTATCCATTCTCTTTACCGATCAACCTTTAATACACCTGCTAATGGTTTTTCGAATGCTAACCATTGACAATACTAAATATTACGTTACGATTGACAAAAATCCGACAGTGCAGCAAGACAATTAATTAATTAGACTCATTATAATTCAATCGCTACAAACCAACTGTAAAATTAAATTGAATTATGCATCTATTTACAGGAAGCGTTAGATTAAAATTCGTAGGATTCGAGTTGTAATAATCGATATATATCGAGGGAGCAAAGACCGATCTGGTGAATTATATAAAATTAGTTTAAAACTCGGTAATTCCCGTCACTAATACAAATTTGCTTTCGCTACATCCACAGAGAGAAAGAGGAAGATAGGTATAGAAAGAGCCAAGGGGATTATACTTTTGGCTAGTCGCTTGGGCTTTCGACGTGTGGTTAATGGATTTAAAGGTAGCTGGCGCGTGGCCCACCGATTTGATGATGATGCACTGCTTTCATTTTGATTTATGACCCTACGGATTAAACTTCGAGGGCTATCATTTTTTATTTATAATACGACGTGAATGATTGTTTGATATTTATCGAGCGTTTTTCAAGCAATTTCCAATCTACCGTGCACTTAAATTATCGCTGGATTTATCATCTGCTCCATTAAAATTGCGAATTCCTTGGTGGTAATTGAACAGTTTTCGTGGGTGGTTACGATCTATAATTAATCGACTTATTATTTCCCCATTATTTTTCTCTTTCTTTCCTTTTTTCTTTTTACTATAAATATATACTATATTTATATTATCACAGCATAACAATTTTAGAAAATTAATTTTATATTATTCAACAATTACATGTCATTTTAATTTACTATTCCTTTTGATTGCAGGAATCAACAAACCCGAAATTTTATGCAATTTGTAGATAGGTAACACGACGACATAGTGAGTATAGTACACAGAGATGATAATAAGGTTCTAGTGAAAATTACTATTTTATTGAAAGTTTGGTGAGGATGGAGACAGTCTATCTAAACGACATCAAGAACAATTCAATAATCTGGTTAGTGTATCGATATCAATTTCAACAACAATTCCACAAATAAAAAAATTAAATTTCATTCGCATACCGTAGGATCGGTATCTTACTTATTACAAACACGAGTTTATTTAAAATAACGTTAATGTATAACGTGCTCTTGGGGGGAAAAAAATAAACGCGTTAAAACGATAAATTTGACAACATTACAAATAATGACTCGTACACCTCGTTACGCATCGCGAGCGTATCCTCGTGTACAAAGAATTAATAAACGAGAAAAAGAAAAAGGAAGGAAAATAAAGTTAACAATGAATGAAAAACTCGTTTGAATCCTTACGATAATAAACTCGTTTCTTTCGCGAGAACCCGAAGAAAAAGGGTCTTCCGATTTTTACGTCACCGTCTGTACAATCAACCGAGCAATAAAAATAATTGATATAAAACACAACCGCACAATTGCGAGTGTGGTACATACACACACCGAGTTAATCATATTCACCGAGAGAGGAGGCAAGATCCAAACCGTCAGCATACTAAATGAAACGTTAAAATTATCATCAGGGTTACTTCAATACGAGCCATGGAAAAAAGTTGAAGGAGAAGAAGAAAAGAAGGAGTACGGTAAACTCTCCGCATTCTATCCCCGATCCGTTTCACTCCAGTTGCCGCAACGCGACTCACAATCGCCGCGTAGGTTTTAATACTTGGTCATAACGCCCGCGCGACCTTCGTCGTTCATTCAAACACGTTTACCTTTTCCTTTTTTTTTTTTCGTTAAGGGCAAAATGACCGTGGATTGGTATGTACGATATTATTTTTGTATTCATCCGGATCTCTCCGCGACGAGCGAGAGGTGTGGCATAACCTGCACGGAGAAAATAAAAATTTTATTCAAATACAGCCAAACCAGCGATAAGTTGTTCGCTAAACGTAAATATAGTTGTAACCAACCAAATAGATTCGCTGAAACAAAAAAATACAATTGGTGATGACGATGAGACGACGTACCGTCTTTTGTTTCTGATGAGGTATCAAAAAATAATTTATACGATATAATTACATTGTCCGAATATTTCATTACATTGTTACATAATGCCGATTAACATTTATTAATCATTAGGATTAAAAGTTGTTCGGATAGCTATAGTTATTTATGAATTACTCAGCATATGGTCATTATTTACAAATAATAGCGATATTTGGCAGAAGATAAGTTAGCGCTTCGAAATAACTTCGGGTCGGTCCAATTATTTTCTATCGAAATTCTCAGGACGAAAAATCGCTGTCCTATCTATAATTATTGTCAGTTTGAGGTACTGTATTTAATTCGGTGAGGAAGCACATAGCGTAAATGAAAACACACAGTCGAAATTCGTCGCCATGTTACATTTTAATAAGATCGAACAACGGAAGGGTAAGGAAATAAGGGGATTGAAAATTGAGGGTCGTAGGAATCAAGGATCATTTAGGTAGACTAACGACACGACTAATGACAATTTAGAGGGGCACACTCGTACGCACTAATTATTACGTACGGTATATATACCTTTCTCCTAGTACCTTATCTACCTTGGTAATGTCCCTGGAGCGCAGACCACCCGCACGGACTAAAGACAAAAGGGGTTGGCCTGTTTAAGCTCCCTTGTTGTTCGCCGCGAGGTGAAACGCTCCCTGCGAATTTATGGGACGGCTGGAAAGAGGGAGAGACGCTTCGATCGAGCGTTTAGTTCAACCGAGAATATCTGCAGGGGTGAGACGAAATTTTGCGGCTGTTTTTGTTTTACGCTTGAGATTGCATCGGTGGCATGCGATCAAATAGTTTCGACCTGGAATTTTAGATGATAGACCTATGATAATACGCTTTTCTCTTTAATCTACGCCGTTATGTTATTTACTGCTCGAGTATACATTTTACGCGAGCGCCTATTTCGTTCTTCACAACCCTAGCAGAAAATGAGCGTTTTGAGGTTGGATGAATCTTTTTTTTTTGGTATTAATTACGAATTTATTACTCATTTTTGGTTTAATTACCACTTTTTGGAGAAAAATACAACGTTTTGTAAATTCTTTAACTTCTACTAGGGAATAATTAGTCGCTCAAACTGGGCAAAAGGTTCATTTCATCGCAAGTTTTAAGGAGACGTCAAAAGTATTATTTTTACAAAAATTGGTATTGCTTTTATAATCTTTTCTTAAAATTGATGTTTTAATTCCATTTGAACGAAATTTTAAGGTGAGTGATGCTTTTAACAATTATTGTACAATACTGCACGACAATTTACGTTTTTGAAACACTTAATAATCTTCTGATTCATTGCAAGAATCACCTTAAAACTCAGCACAATTTTAAATTATAACTTAATAAAGAGCAATTTTTTCATGATTATCCTTAAGTTTCAATATGTAATAATAAATATTGAATAAATTACTTTATCAGTCAGTACATAAGTCAATTGGTAACACAACGAATTTAACACCTTATTAAGGAAGTACAAAAGTCAAGTTTTATCCTCCTTATCTTACCGACCTCGTAATCACATAAAATGAATTATAATTCAAAAAAGAAGTTAATCTACGTAAATCTAGGAGAACAATCACCTTCCTTTATTAATAATCTATCTCGGTTTAAAATTTGAAGGAAAAATATCGATTGGTTTTCGAGAAATCCTTTACCAAAATTTACGATAATTTCGCGCAATTTGAGGTTATACGCTCGTCTAATTAAAAGTCATGTCAAGATTTTTGGTAAGGGATTTCTCGAAAACTAGTCAATATTTTTCCTTCGAATTTTAAAGACAGATAGATTATTAATAAAGGAAAGAGGCTTTTCTACTAGATTCACGTAAATTAACTTCCCTTTTTAACTATACCTATATTTTTATGCAATTTTCGAGGTCGGATAATAACTTATGTAAATTTAATCGGACATATATTTTCAGCGCGAACGTCCAAGAAAAGTTACAGAGTTGTACGATACGTTCAAGTGTGCGGTTACGATATTACATATCGAACTAAAACTACACGTACGCGTATAAGCTCCCATAATTTTATAAATATTCACGAACGTCTGAGTCGAGAGTAAACGTTGAAAATGAGGTATCCATGTTTACCCAAACAAACGATACACAAATACACATTGCGATTGAACCTTTCGAAAAAAAAAGTTAATGCTTTCACTTTGATTAAGCTGTTTTTACTAAAGTATATACCGGTAAAATGCAAAGGGAGGTTAAAGCTCTCGGTTAAAGGAACTTTGTCATCTATATGTACCTACATAAAACTCGAACGTGTCCGTCGATTGCACCAACCTGCACCGAGAGCACTTTGAACATCTTTTTCCCCGATTGCCGGGAACTAAAATTAATATCTTTCCCTTTGCACACAGCCATACTTTTTTCATCCTCTCAGTAATTATTAAACCAAACCTTACGCGTTTCGATCAATATTTCAAGATTATTGTCAAATGAAAAGCTGTAATTGTTTAAATAAAAAGAAATAAGTTCTAAATGGATAATATGAATGAAAAACAAGAGGTGTAAAATAAACATTGTACAATGACCAAATGCATACATCGCATTTAACGTTTACCATACATCTCTGCGTTTACGTTAAAAAGCTTTTTAATATTTCTTCGTTACTGCCCTTCAAATTTAAAAAAAAAAAATTCCCTGCCCCCCCCCCCCCCCCAAAAAAATGTTATTTAAATATACCGTACGTGCATCATCCCCAAAGAACAGGAAAACCATTTTCGTTTATGAATAATTTCTAGAAAGCCTAGTAAACAAAAAAGGCACTTAACGGTCCTAAAAGTAGGACTATAAAAAGAGAATCCACGTGCTCGAGCGAAAGGAACGAGTGTATAAACGGCACCTAGAGTCGATTCTCTAAAATATCAAGGATCTCATCTGCGATAACGAGATACGACACAGCGTCAACAGGACGTGACAGCGACTTTATTATAAGGGCGCGTCTAAGCTGACGACAGCTCAAGCTGTTACAAGGGGCGAAGCTTTTTACCTCACGGGGATGATGAAAGTATTGGCCAACCTCGCGTTCGAGATATACGGACTGCTATGAGTCGACTTGACGCCTCACTCAATTCTCCGCTTTAGGATCGTTTGCTCTCTTATTTGCTTTTTTTAATGAATGCAATTTTCGTACTGGGGATTAACGAGGCTATTTCCACAAGTTGATTAACTTTTGACTTTAAATATATAGAACTTTCTCACGTAACGTGATGATTCGTCGTATAAGAATTTTACAGTTGAAGTAATTATTTATTCGATTGTGTTTCCCTTTCCTTACTAGAAATTTAAGGATCGAGAGATTAGCTGAACCTATCTTTTGGAAGAACTGTTACCCGTGTAGGATTCGTTACCATTTTCTCCTTTGACTTTCACTAGGGTATAATCCTATTCAAATTTAAGAAGTCTAATTTAGTGTTTTCATCGATACGTAGACTCAACAAATTTTCTAATTTTTCTCTAAATCATATAATTAAATTCAATTTGAATAATAATTAAAAAAGGTTATTAAGAATTTTTGGCAACAGATCCCCATTTTGTAGTATTGCGAAATGTCTATTTTATTAGTCATTTTATACGACTTGTACGAGTTGATTCAAATCGAAAAATGTTAAAATTTTGTTGGAGTGCAACGATGGAAACTTCAGATAGATAATTATGTATTAATTTTGGTGTGAAACGATGATTCTCGTGTCTAACATTGCTAAGTATGTGAATAGATTTAATATTTAGATATATAGTCTATTCAATTGTAATTTTACCACATGTGAAGAGTGATTTCAGTTTAAATAAAACTTCAGTTTAAATAAATAGGAAAAATAACTTTTGACACGAAATTATTGTTTCTAAATTATAAATTTAATTTATAAATAATAATTATAATATTTAATGCGACTATTGGACGCTCACCGAGGAGGTTGGTGGAGAGGTCCCTACTACTCTCCCCTTAAAAATGGTCAAAATATTTATTGAAAAAATAAAATTATGGCTAATAATACTGTTATTTAAGGAGATGTGATACCCAAATTACAGGAACCTACCTCTAAAATCCCAAAAATTTAAAAAACTAATGGAATTAAAAATCAGAAAAAATTTAGAGATAATGTTAAAAGCAAATAGAATACCGTTACAGAGCGATTTTTTCAAAATAATTAATTTAAAATGAATTATATTGAAATCACCATTTATTGGTCGGTAATATATAGCTAAAAACAATGCTGCACGGCTGCTCAAAAATCTCGTTGATTTATTGTTAAAAAAATTTGCAGAGCGTTTTTTTCGATAAAGTCTAGTTTAATAATATTGTATTATATTAATATGTCATAATCATTTACGACCATAAGGATGTTTAATTTTATACGATAATAATGCAGAAAAAGTTCAGGGAATAACATTTTCGACGCGAAACAAAATAATATAAATATATTCACAATCACTAGGTGGATATCAAGTTTTTTTTTCTTTGCGCGCAGAAAAGTCTCTAAACATTAGATGTACGAAGGGTCAATATCGTATCATGCAACTCTAAGAACGAGAACGACCCAAGATCATACGTCTACGGTATTCTAAAGGCAAGAGGATAAAAAATTCGTGAAATTGAAAGAAAAAATGAAATAATAATTTAACGAAACACTACTACCACAATATCTGACGGAATAATCCACCCTTCTCTAACCTCGTTTCTCCACTCGCACCTTTTGATATCAAAAGTGTGCACTAATTCGCACTTACGACGCACACACGGTGAACCAAGGTAAACAAAAAGATCGGGAGAGCCAAAGAGAAGCAGCGCCGGTTTCAAAAGGTACAAGTATATAGATATACTGTGCCGAGTAGTAACTGGACGAGAAAGACGGAAGGAGAAGGAGAGAAGAAAAAAGAGAGGAGATCCGCGCGAGCCCTACGTCACTTGGTACGAGATCACGAGTTTTCTCAAGGACGAGAGGGATTTCTTTTATCGGTCGGAGAACCAGGCAAGAGGAACGAGGAGGGGCAAAAAACACACCGAACTCGCAAGCGAGTAAAGGACAAACGAACAAAAAATACCCAACCGATGGAATTAATATTCTCTTGGGTACGCGCGTGTGTGTAAGCATCTTTTGACGCGTGGACGAGGTAGAGACAAAATGACCAACAAGTATTTTCGCAAACGAATAAGAATTCACTTAACTCTTTAATCATTATACGAGTTATCGAATTGTTCATTTACGATATATATCGGGGTATAAAATAAATTAGCAATATCTCTTGTAAAGAGGTTTATAACCTGTTAATTAGGTCCTCGGTTGTTTGTTCAACGACAATTCCAATTCGCATGCACAATAATACGTACACACGTATTTAGACAATTGGAAGTAAAATAATCAGTTGGTATTAATTATAATGAAGTTTCATCGCTCGGAGTCGCAAGAGTTCCCTGCGCTTCTCCTTAGATATACACGTTGTAAACGTAAATCGTCACATAGTGAGGGGTAGGAAGGGAGGGGGGGGGGGGACAGCAACAGCAAATCTGATAATCTTCGCAGTTGGCGAACTTTACGACAACAAACTTTTGTTTGATACAACTAAAACTAACTCTCTAAACTATTTATCAACGCTTGAACATCCTCGAAGATTATCATTACTAGTGGAATAAGATTAAACTACTCGAACAGGTGTTGAAAAAAAAACACATGCACAGAAGAAAGTTTTGGTAAGAAAATTAGAAAAGGCAAAAGGAGAAGAATCCGAGTTGAAGTCGATGAATGGTGACACATAGACGATTATCCCGACCTAACCGTTTCGACAAATTTGTCTATAGGATGCGAGACCGATAATTCGATCGAAAGAAACAAAATGTGCGAGGAAGTGGAAGCGAGTGTCTTGCGCTAGTTGGCGGATAAATTTCTTAAGTGGATTATCGGGAGCCCATCGAGTTGGCAGAAGTCAATCGGTTCTCCCGTACACTTCTCGATAACTCACTCTATTACCCTTTGTTCTAGGCTTAATCAATACTTCACCTTCATTCATATTTAATTTCCGCCTCGGAAATTAATGAATTTAACTTCGGGCTTTCATCCATCCCCCCCCCCTCCGTCTACGTTTCGATTGATCGTTGCGTTCTTCCCGGTCGATCCTTAATACATTTCCTCCGATTCACCCGAAGCTTGTAGTCCACGAGTAAACGATCATTATCGCTGGCGATACGTATTTAACAAAATATCGGGATTTTCGAATGACGAGGATGTACCCGTTACCCCTACAAATTCAATGAATATTCAATACAAAGTAACAATATCCTCGATGAGTAAACCTCACGGAAATCGCATTCGCCCGAGATATTTACATCCAGAAATCGGAACAAACAACCGACTACATCGAAATCGAATGAACGAAGACCGAGAGGAGAGACACACGGATGGAGATGGAAGAGACAGTCTCAAATTCACGGAAACGAACCGAGTCAAACGCGTCTATTCACAAGTTTTCAGGGTATGTATATATATATATATCTACGTATATTTGCGAGAAGAAGAAAAACAGAGGCGATCGAGCGAGCCTCTTTTCATGCGCTTCTTTTTTTTACCCCAGAATAATTGAGCCAGACCAATCGAAGTTTACGCTGCCCGCGCCATCTCCGCTGGGGTAGCTTGTGTGTTTACACTTTCTATTTATCGAATTAATCAATTTCTCGGGGATTTTAAACTTCGTGAAAGGAAAATCGAATTTTTTTATACGTAAACTCTTCAACGCATAACTCAATTCGAATTACGTGCACGTCTTGCGCGCGTGCGTGTCGTGCGATACGCGGATAACTGTGGACAAAAAAAAACGGGGAAAAAGAGGAACGAAAATAAAAAATTAATCACACAGCTATATAAATCAAATTGCTTAGTCATTGAAAGAGGCAGTTAAAAGATTCATTCGCGTTTGTAGCGACTTCAACTTTATTAAACAAAATCGAGCGAGGGTAACGAAAACAAAAGCGAGAGAAAGAGAAAGAGAGAGGGGGGAAAAAAGAGAAGGGAAGGTCGCGGAAAAACCGAAAAACAATGTAGGTACAAAGCCTCCGCGAAAACAAAGGCGCTTTTCACCGTTTTGGGTGGAAGAATTCAATTTGAAAGCGCGCTTCCTATAATGAAATTTAAAAAAAAGGAAAAGCGCTTATCTGCAGTTGAATTTCGTTTACCGGAGTAAAAATTGGAAGGACAAAGGCTGAAAGGGTAGCGGAAAAGAACGTGGATTAAAGAGAGAAGAGAGAGAGAGAAGAGAGAGAGAGAGAGGGAAGAGTTAACCCTCTGCATTAATCAATGTTATCGCAGGATTAAACGTAGTCGGAAAGAGAGAGACAGTAGAAGCGGCTGGTCTTGCAGTCGTTAAAAAAAATTTTAGGTAAAGAGAATAAAACACGAGGCGTTTAGTCTTTTCCGGTTAATATGTATTGAATGAATCTTTGGTACCTCAATCTCATTTTAATCATATCGTTTATTTATTTTACACGCGAACTTTTAAATTTCTTTTGAATATCGTCGCGCTTAAAATTCTTAGTTGCGCAATTCGATAAAATCATTATTTGGTACGTTCAAATTAAGGAAAGAATTTTATTTTGAAGCTGCTAAAAGAAATTTTCAAACTATGTATTACAAAATAATATTTCATTGCTTTACTTAGCGGTAGAGGTTTTATTATCAAAAGCAATTAGATTAATAAATATTTTACTTTGGCAATTTGAAAAATATCGTCAAAGAAATTTCAAAATTACGAACCAATCATTTAAGCAATTTCGAATTCTAGTCAAAAAAACAACTTCACCCCGAAAAAAGGAATAGAAGCTTGGAAAAAATTAGCCACGTTAAATACAGACAACCCTGTACCAGTAGTAGTCCCGAAAACATGAAAAAAAAGAATAAAATCTCTTTTTCGATATTCACCTACGAAAGTGATCGTCCCTTCGTCTCCGACCGAAATCCAATCTAGTTCGCAACCCAAGTTCTAAAACGCTTCGTTAGCGCGCTCGTTAATGAAAGGGTCGAGTTTCTTTTTCATTTTTTTTTCCTTTATTTTTTTGTCTCGAAAGCGTCGAACGGTACAAGTTCGATCGAACCAAATTCGCCGGGCTGATTATAATTCGGACTCCCCTTTGCGTGCGTTTATTTCATTAAAAGTACCGTCGCTGCTGTAATTACGAGATTTTCCGGGAAATCGTGACGGTATTGTACGGGAGTTTTTTTTTTTTTTACTTTTTTTCCATGCTCGAGAATTAATTAGCGAATACGATTTCGGGGATCGTCAAATTATAGCGTTTGGATGGATCTTGGTTAATTATGGTAGTTTAACTTCTTTTTTGTTCAGCTGGGTCAACAATTGAGTATTAAAGATACGAATTTCACGCGAAGAATGTTTGTTTGAATTTTATATAAAATAACGGAATACATAGATTTATTATGTAGTGCATAGCTGGAATAACATGCAAAAATGTGTAAAATATCCTTTACATATTTTTCGGGAGTTAACCTATATATAATACAATATTTATAAACTGCAAGGTGAAGAATAATAATAAAATATAAACATGGAATATTAACAATTCTAAAATTGTAATTGTAACGAGCTGGATAAAATAAACGAAAGTCAAACATATTTCCCAAAATATATTAACATTATTTTTATAAAAATAAAAAAATACGTTAATAAAATAACGTTGTATCAAATGTTATCTCGATATTACGCAACATTATATAAACTCCCTATACATTACAGCAGTTTTACCAAATATGTGAAAATTGTCTAGTTATCAAAATTGTAAAATTACTCGGATAAAGTAATTTCGAAACAACGTAGTAAAAACATTATAGACATTGTTTGTCGGTGAATCAACATTGGACAACTAAAATCTCTATTACATCGTTTTACAACGATGTACAAGTCGCAAATTACACGAGTACAGTGCTAAATACTATAAGACGATACAAAATTTAAAGAGGGAGAGAGAGCGAGAGAGGAGAAAAAAATGGAGTGTATATATGTAAGATCCAGTTTCAAAGGCACGAGGAACGTAAGGCAAACGGAGCCAATTCCATTGTTATCCAGTGAAAATGACCGTTCACCGTTTCGTCTTTGTTGGCGATTGCGTTACAACCTTCCGAGTCGGTAACACGAACGAGGGTCAGGGAGAAAGCGAGGATCGAAAGGAGAAAGAGTTAACGAGGGCCCGATCGAGAAAGAGAAACGTACAAGAAATTCAGGTTACACTTGTGTGTGTGCGCGCGCGCGTATGTGTTTATATACATTTCGGTTAATCTAACTCGATGTTATCTCTTTTTAACATTTTTTTAAACATATTGATTATTATTTTTATTTCTTAATAAATTACGTACGGTCGTCGAATTACCAACGCAAGGTAATAATGTTTATCGATCAGTCGTAATAATCAATATTAAAATACGAAAGGTCTAACAAACAATTTGATGAAATTCGAAGACACGGAGTTCTAATCGGATAGGATCGAGGATCGGTCGTGTCCAACACCTAACCTAACAATTTTAACGGTGAAAAATAAGAGGTACAAAGTAACCTAATAATCTACATTATAAACTGATAATATCCGAAAGCGTGAACGAGCGAAACTAAAAGAGAAAAGGAAAAGGAAAAAAGAAGAAGAAATATAAATAAAACTGAAACCCTTTGGTGCACGCAATGGCAATCTTAAATCTCACCTAGATCAGAAAATAGAGAGAAAGAGGTAATCTTAGAGTCGGGGTGATTCTTCGACCAAAAATATACCTCGACTCGCAATGGGTCTCGCAATTCTCTCTGGTTGTGTATTATATTCCGCTATCCGGGAGAAGAGAACAAATGGGAATCCCGTGACTCGGTCGATTCGCCAACTTCGAGTGGTGGAGGGCAATAACCGTTTTCGTCCGTGAAAGAATGATTAAACGGCCAACCGAATGGCATTTTGTGGGTTATCAACGATATTGCTTGGGGGGGAAAGTTACAATACTTCCCGTATAACGATATCATTTGAATTTCTTTTTTTTTCAGAACACTCGACAAACTTCGATATTGTTTATGGCGTTGTTAAAGCGTCCAATTGTTAATAATTTATTGAGCGAATTTTTAACATTTTACTTTACGTATGTGTACATTTACGTCATTGTTTTTCCTTTAATTTGCAAAAAAAGTGTACTTACCTAAGAGTATTAACAAAATTATAATTATACCAATTTTTATATAAAAGCACTGAAAAATACATTTTTTATTCAAAGGGAATTCTTCTTAAATATGCCTCAAAAGAAAAACTTTTTCAAATTTCTTTTTTTTTTTTTTTACAAAAAAAAAGAATATTTTGTTAGATTACGCACAAGGAGTCCGTTTAATCATAAGAAAAACACGTTGCAGCAAGTAACTTTTTTAAGGCTGAATTCAGGTATAATTAATATAAGGCATAATTAAAGTAAATTCCGTTCAGATCATAAAAATACCTACTGTAGCCATAAATATAATTACATTAAAATCTAAATGGTTTCAATCGAATTAACAATATTAAATAACGCACTGAAAGTTTAGTGAATGTTTTAATGCTTCTTCGAACAAAAAAGTTTTACTGATTCATATGATGATATATTAACTGAACTATATTGAACGAGTAAACTACATTATAAAATTAAAAGAAAAAAAATCGCAAACAATGAATTCACGCAAATATCGATGAAAAACAGCCTCCGATAGAATTGTTAAATCGAGATAAAATTAATTTGTTAATTCGAATGCGTTCCTCAAGAATTTGTTGTAAATTGAACGTTATCGCAGTTGCGCGTACTCGTTAATAAAAATAAAAACATTTGCGCAATTATTTGCATCAAAACAAACGATATTTTCGATTTCCGGAGAATTTCGAATTTGGAGAACACGACGAACGTTCTATACGTAAATACATACTATTACGGCAATTATAATTAAACGAAAATTCGTTACCCAGCACAAATCGATATATGGTGTATGCATACAACTTTATTCGCAAATAAAATTAATCCGTAATTTTAATAGCCGTTAACGATCATTCTCGCGTAGCCGTGTATATATCTCGCAGACCGTTTTAGAGTTAAAAATCAAAAAGAGAAAAACCGAAGGCGCGCCCTCGCGCATAGGGTCAAAGAAAAAAAAGCCCCCCCCCCTGCAGAAAAGCAAAACTGAAATTCCCCTCGTTTAGTTTTACCTTTCGCCGCGGTGTATCACGATTTTAACCTACTTCTTAACCGCACGTGAGATTGATTCTGACGTGCCCATATTTAAAATTAGAATCGGCAGAAAAATCCAATTGTTCAAGCTCGGACTTTTTTGTTCCTCCTCGGTTGTATTTATATATATACATATATACCTCTCCCACAGCGCATCTCCGGAGCACGATTGAATATACGTAGACACGTAGACACGTATGTATAAAGATCGAAGATGGTATTGGTAATAGAACGTACCTGTAACATAGAGAAAAACAACAACGGGTTACCGATGAATAAGATTTGCGCTCGCTTGACGGTTTTATTGCTCCATTGTTGAAGCTTGCCGGAGGAGGTATGTGTAATCATTTTTAGGTATGCTCGATTTCATTAGAGCTTCATTGTGTGGTTAATGTGTATATTTATTAGGATATATTCCTCCTTTACGATGATTATGTAACCCCCCACCCCATACACTCGCTTTATTTTTACTATTTAGTTTAATGGTTAAACACAAGTTTCGATCGTTTGAATTTCGTCATTTACTCGCTGATCGAGATTTCTTTTACGAAATCACCATTGTTTATTATTACAGTTATATACATACATACTAGTTGAGGATTTACTCTTCTGCTCGCTCAGCTTGCCAACCCTTTGTTTGCACGTGTATATTCATTATGGAACAACATTGTTAATTATTGTTCGTTGAAAAAAAGTGTTGAAAACAAACGTTAATTATTTTCTAGAAGACAGGGAGTCTACTATAGGTCAAAATTAAAAGTAAAATACAAGAGAAAACAAAAATCGAACTCGAAGTCTATATCAACAGTTTTACATTTGTATTGAAAACTCTTGATAACTGCTATTTTTATAATCCTTTCTTATTCCCTTCTCCTCAAATTCTCCTGTAAACATGATTTTGATGATGTTTAGGATGAATAAACGAGGGACGGGTGAAAGAACGTATAAAAAGCGGGTGAAATTTGCTAAAATCTCTGAAAAAGGAATGAGGAGGGATTTTGAAGAAACCTATAAAGTGAAAAATAACGTAAAATGTTTAAAAATTTTACCTTATTTTGACGGAATTATGGGACCGAAGAAGGATAAACGAGGACTATGAGCCAAATTTTTCTTACTACTATATACAAAAAGATATAATTTAACGTTGCTATAACTACGTTTGATTAAATGTGTGCGTATAATACCTGTTAAATATATATATATACACACATCGAGAATTTAAATGATGAAGGGCAGGCATTGCCAATTTAGGAGAATCCGAATGTTGAGTAACGTTATTAAAAGAATTGGTGTAATGAAACCCCAAACGAAACTCGGTAGAAATAAATACAGTAAAAATAAATCCAATCTCCGGTTGGCAAACGATCAATTAGTATCTAACGTACGTCGGTTAGTACGTATACACAGAGAAAGAGAGAGAGAGAGAGAGAGAGAGAGAGAGAGAGAGAGAGAGACACACACGTACGTATCGAGCAAGTCCAAGATACGAGGGAAGGTTACGAAATCGTGCAGAGCATGTGTAAATATGATCTCCGTCGACTTATGCACCCGTGGAGTCGTTACCCTGCAGGCAGGCAGGCAGGCAGGCAGGAAGAGAGAAATCTCCGGGCCATATTTGTACGAGTGGCTCGATCTCCTTTCCCTTCATCTTTACTGCGTAAGCTGTCCGTGTTTGGCGGGCACGTATACGTATAAATCTTATCGTTTCTAAGAGGTGGCTTTAGTGCCCACCGCAGACGATGAATAAATTAGCGTGACAAACACGGTGATAAAAGTAATAGTCGCGGACTAGGAGATAGATATAGGGGAGGATGTACCTACGTGCGTATACACCTCGACCAAACCGAGAGGTCAAACTAGGTCAAGTGCATCATAGGCTTCTTTATGTCTATGGGAACAAATGGATCAGGAAATATTTTTGGTATAACGATGCGATCGACACGTTACCAAATAAACTACATTTCGAGTAGCTTGAATGCTCTCGGTCGCGTTGATGCTTCTGCACCTTTCTATTGTCTTCCTGGCAGAGAGCATTTTTATTATAACAACCGGAACGAAAGAAGCCTCGTAATCGCATTATTCAGAAACTACAATGGGTTAATATTTTGATAAATTTACCTCAGGATAACGCTTGGCATACTAATTACCAAACACAAAGTATCTTGCCCAAAAAGAAAAAGGTAAGGAAAGAAAGAAGAATGACGTTCACGTCGGAAGATAAGCGAATAACGTTGGTATCCCCGTCAATCCCATCACGTCGACGCAGGTTGATAAATCTTATCCTACCGCATCATCCGGGCGACGTGAATCCCTCTCTATCTACACGCTCTGCCTACATTTGGGAAATCGGTTATAACTACGGCTACACAACCGACTATCGTCCGATCGTTCTCTCTATATATCCTGTGAGAACCCACGATTAACCTTAGGGTGTAGGCTTCTGAGTGTACGCACCAGATGTTACCTACCGATCGCGATAAACTCGCTAGGAGACACATTTTTTCTTTTACGTTCCGAGGCGTCATAGCTTTTTTGCGATTTTGGGGATAGACGGAAAATACGTCGCGTGCACGGTCAGGTTCGTGTCGTTGGTGACGCGACTCGACTAATAATCGTACGACACTTTTTGTTGGCCAACGATCTTTACCGTTCTTTTTTTTGGCCAAAATTTATTACGCGTTTATGAGAAGATTCGTGGACGACGACACTGCAAACGTAAGCGTTTTAATCCGATCGAAAATCAACATGTCGGTATTTTTTCGAAACCGGAAAGTAAAAAAGTAGGAAACGACTGGCAATGTCATACTCGGTCGTAAATCCGCAATACCATAAAACACCCAAGCTACGCAACTTCCCTATTTTTTTTGTCTATCCTCTCATTCTCCTCCTCCCCATCGCCATAAAATCTCGTCCTCTCCTTTTCAGGAATCGTCGAGGGCTTCGACGATTTACAGGATTAGATTTCAACGTAACAGGAGATAACCGGTCCCTTGGCATTTTGAAGAAAATGACCTGCACGCGGAAGTCTAATTGAAAAACAGGTTGGTTCATGGGTACATGTGTATATATATATATATATATATATATATATATATATATATATATATATATATATATATTTACTCACGCGTGGGAGAAAGAAGGCAAGGGACGAAATTTAATCGTTTACAAAAAATGATCATCACCGAAAAGGGATTTTCCAGGCGATCTCCGAGTCTCGCCACGTTTTACGAGGTTCGGGCGATAGGCATCTTCGTAACTTGCCGCGGGACGAGTCAATTGTCGGGTGGGCTGCTGCTGCTGTTGCAGCAATGAAATTCCCGTGGTGTTTTGCTCTCTCGCTCCTTGGATTCAAAGTAATTTGTGAATTACCAAGTGGGTAGGTAGACGACGCCGCGACTGGGTTATGGGCTACTAAACGTGGGAAAACGTTATGTTCTTTCCGGTTTTTCGCGATCCCCGCCCGCGGGAATTCTCTTTAACGAGCTACGTGTCAAACTGTGTATTTTAATTCGCGTATATATTTTTTTTCTACCTCTTCTATTTTCGACGAGGTGATTCCCTACGGAGAATTTCCAAGGATTTCATCAAAACTGATTGTATCTACTGAATTTTAATCGTCATTTCATTAAACGTCGCATCTAAAACAAACAAACTATCAATTTCACCTTGGATAAATTAGGCGGTTTATTGTATCATTACCCGAGAAAAGTTGATCATCGTAACTAAAACGATCTCTGGAGTGTCGTTATCCGCGAACGATCCGCGAATGAAAACTGCACGGTTGAAATTCCGTAGGAATAATAAAAATTACTTAGATTGCAACGCGCGAAGCAGCTCCTTAAATTGCGCGCGCGCAGAAGAAAAAAGAATCTAAGCGGCAGCAGCGTCGTACGTATACGCGTGACCTCAAACATCGGTCGACGCTAACAATGAATAATTGCACAGTCTCTCGAATCGAACCGAAACATCATTCTCGTAAAAGAGAAGTAAAATGTCTCGACGGTTTTGAAAAGTCGTAACGACGAAGCAGTTAACACAATCAGGATATAATTTCGACTTCGTCACATCGGAATATAACGTAACGTAAACGGTCAAGAAAATCGCCGCGGCTAACTTTTAATATTATGCGTACAAGCATAAAACCCTCATTTTCATCTAAATTCAGCTTAACGCGCGCGTATAAGATGCCATTTATGCAGCTGGCTAAAGTAAGAACCCGCGCTAGAGATGCCGAGATTTTAACCGATTACCAGTTACGATGATGATACTTTCTACATCGGTAAAAAAACAAAATTTAATGTAATTTCAAAAATTAATATTAAATTCGTATCTGTTCGAGGTATATACGCATCTATAAAACCATTTATAATTTATGTACTTACGTAGACGTAACATGCAGTTTCTAATTTACTAATAATTTCAATCGAGGGAGATTTACGTGCTTTTAATATATTGGACATTCGAATAATTAAAGGAGGATTGCAACAAGTTATTTAAAATATATGATTAATTTAAAAAACTTGAATAACGATATTAATTATTTTTCAAAAGCGAATAATTAATTATTCAATTGTAGTATCTAAAAATACTTTAGAATAGTGGCCAAATAATTTCAAAAGAAATGAGCCGCGGTGGCTCATGGGTAGAGCTCCCGACTCTCACACCGAGGGTCGTGGGTTCGATCCCAGACGTGTACCTCTGAAAATTTTTTTCATGTGCATTTTTCGAACACCGCGACTCAGTGGCTCGGCGTGTCACTATAATGTGACGCCAGTTCAGGTGCACGTGCGTTTCGTGCATTTTTCAGTGCATAAGAGGCACGGGCATCTGAACTATAGGAAACGTTAGGGACGCGAAGATGTAAAGAGGATCGCGGTGGTTCCATCGGGAGGACAGGAAACTGTAATTATTAGACTAATTACAGTGACCGATGATATCTTCCGATGGACACAAGCACCACTGTTTCAACTACATGTGCTTTGTTACAGACACACCGTTTACCTCCGTCGCTGATTAGCCCTGGCAGCATAAATAGAGCGACGTTAAATAACATAAAAAAAAAAAAAAAAAATAATTTCAAAAGAAATAATTATACCTATCCACATTTGAAAATTAGTTTAATAAATTTGCATGATAAGTAGATTACATCAGTTCCGCGTTAAAAAAACTGCACGGTTGAAATTCCGTAGGAATAATAAAAATTACTTAGATTGCAACGCGCGAAGCAGCTCCTTAAATTGCGCGCGCGCAGAAGAAAAAAGAATCTAAGCGGCAGCAGCGTCGTACGTACGCGTGACCTCAAACATCGGTCGACGCTAACAATGAATAATTGCATAGTCTCTCGAATCGAACCGAAACATCATTCTCGTAAAAGAGAAGTAAAATGTCTCGACGGTTTTGAAAAGTCGTAACGACGAAGCAGTTAACACAATCAGGATATAATTTCGACTTCGTCACATCGGAATATAACGTAACGTAAACGGTCAAGAAAACCGCCGCGGCTAACTTTTAATATTATGCGTACAAGCATAAAACCCTCATTTTCATCTAAATTCAGCTTAACGCGCGCGTATAAGATGCCATTTATGCAGCTGGCTAAAGTAAGAACCCGCGCTAGAGATGCCGAGATTTTAACCGATTACCAGTTACGATGATGATACTTTCTACATCGGTAAAAAAACAAAATTTAATGTAATTTCAAAAATTAATATTAAATTCGTATCTGTTCGAGGTATATACGCATCTATAAAACCATTTATAATTTATGTACTTACGTAGACGTAACATGCAGTTTCTAATTTACTAATAATTTCAATCGATGGAGATTTACGTGCTTTTAATATATTGGACATTCGAATAATTAAAGGAGGATTGCAACAAGTTATTTAAATATATGATTAATTAAAAAACTTGAATAACGATATTAATTATTTTTCAAAAGCGAATAATTAATTATTCAATTGTAGTATCTAAAAATACTTTAGAATAGTGGCCAAATAATTTCAAAAGAAATAATTATACCTATCCACATTTGAAAATTAGTTTAATAAATTTGCATGATAAGTAGATTACATCAATTCCGCGTTAAAAAAACGGCACTTTGACAACTCTCTACGAAAGGAAAAGATAATACAAAAATAACGATCCACACCCTTACATCCGCAAGTTATTGACTGCGCGGTCGAAAGAGCAATGGCGGCGAATGAAATAAAAATATTGGACGATCGCTCGGTAGATAATTGAAAGATTAATTAAACCGAGAGGAAAAGTGAAATCGAATGAGCTCTCGAAATAATGAGCGTTGCGGTGGAGGTGGGGGCGGGGAGGGTTACGAACGAAGGAACGAATCGTGAAACGCGACGAAGTAATCGAGGTTAATTTTTGATGCGACGCCATCAAAGTCGCGTTAAAACGCGCGAAATCCACGTGCGGCGGGGGGGGGGGGGGGAGACGAGGTGGGTGGCGATTACGCGAGCTCACCTCGTAGCGAGAGGCTGGAGCCGTCGGTAAGACTCGCGCACCTTTCGCGAAAAGGGACTGGGAGAAAATGTGTTCTCCGTCGGCGTTAACCACACTCCATTAATTTTATAACGCGGGTTTACAAGATAAGCCGTAGGTTGGTGTCGTGGCGCGTTACACGAATTTCCATTAGGTCTGGTTGATGCGCTCGCACGCGGGAAACGGAAGAACATTGTTCGCGTCTCGGTATTTGGATTAGTTTTAAGCGTACGCTCACCCGTATTACCATCCGTTTTACTAGATCGAGCTGTACCGTGCAGCGTTACGACTCGAAAGTAACGACGAATCGCCGACTCTAGTTTGTTGGGTTTAAATGCGTAACGATATCCCGCGCGTTCACGTGTCTATATGTGTATATGTGTATATATCTCGCGCACCCGACAAATTCGTTCGGAGCATTTATTTATCGCTTGGTTAAATCTAAAAAAAACACACGGTAAGTAGGAAATGAAGGTTCGCGATTATAGTACACCAAATCCGAGGTATTTATCAATTATAACGGAGGCAATCCACTTGGAGTACGCCGATCGAATATCAAATCGCAATATACGCCGTTAGCTAATAAGGCTACAACCCCAATCCAATTTATATATCGCGATTGAATCTTACTGGTGGTACGACCCACCCACACGAGGATATCGTAACCTCGTTCGTCCGAGGACCCTGCTCACCCTGCGCCCCCTTCCTTCCTTCCTTCCTCTTTATTCGAAACCCAGTCTTTGGGGTACAACGCGGAAATCGGGGAATATTCAAGAGCCAGATTTTACGAGAGACAGATCGAGGAGCTCCAAACTCTCGAGTACTGGTATACATTCATTTCCCTTTATTTATTGTATTGGAATATCACGGCTCGATGGATTATTTCATTACGAAGTTACATCCTCATTTTATATTATTATATAAATTAGTGTTATGGATGGAATGCTATAATTTGTTTAACTTTTAGCGATTATTTTATGTTTTCATGATTGAGTGGTATGTACAGTATATAAGTGCGTATTGTAATGTAAGTTAAAAGAAAAGCGATTGAGATGGTTGCTAAGCAACTAAAAATTGATTCAATTTTTGAGCGCATCCGAGTAGTCGCCACGAAATTATTATTGCGGATCGATTTGAATTTATTTGTGTAAGAATAAACATGAATTTTATCATGCCAAAAAAAGTGTTTTATTTACTTTTTATTCTCTTTTCTGTATTTAATGGTTTGATCGTTAACAATTAGTATTACATAATATCGTTACATTTTCTGCACATCTCGATTAATCGTAAAGACCTACCCTGATGGAAATGTCAATCTCAGAAGTGTAGATATTGTCAAAATTGGTAGTGAGTTTTTTTAGCATTTGATAGAACCAACAAACCTCGTAACGTTCATATTATTTTTCCAACACCCCAAGTATATAGTAAACTTAAGTTACTACATTTTTACTGTGTTTATTTCATTTGTTAGTTATTTTTAACGAACGTACAGGTAAATTTGCAGAAATAAATACAATTTTATTAGATTTGTATTCTCACTGTATTTAAAACTAGATTGAAACTTAATCTGTAGGTTTACAAATTGAGAAATAGCTTAAAATAGGACAAAAATTGGATTTCACTCCAAATGGATAAAATATGTGAGAGAAAAGCATTTGATCCAAAGAACAAAAATGGACACTTTTTCGCCCATTTTTCGACCATTCCATTAAAACAGTCGATCTATTGCTTAGTAAATGGAATGCGATTTCTACTAGGGCTTCGATTTTTTAGCTTTAGACAAAACGTACACGCGAATTCCGAAAAAATAACTTTCACTTGTAAATCGATTGTCGCGCGAGGGAAGAAAGAAAATTGATCGAATTTTAATAAAGCCGCGAAGTATAGGAACTAAAAAAATGAAAGGACGATTGCAAACAAAAAAGAAAAATGAGCAAATCGGCAATGTCGAAAAAATTCCTCCACCAAAGGTTTTCCGCAAATAGGTGCAAAGTCCTCTATCGAAGCCAAGAACAATAGTCTGCATCCATCGATAAAAGTAATAGTACTGAAATGAAAATGAAACAGAAGCGCGATTAATCAGCGAGTCGAATGTTTTTACGTTTGTCGCGAGATCCCTGCTCTTCTTTTTATTAGGCTTTTCAGCCGTATCTTTGCGCCTTCGTTTGTTAGCTATTTTTGTTTTTTTCTGATTGTCGAGTCATCGGTGACGCGCTGATCGACACTTTGTTGATTGAGTTACGGTTGTGTGACATCCGCTAACTATTGCAGAATGAAGGTAAGGTGGTAGTAGTTTATGAATTTTTTCTATTAACTGATTTATTGTCAATTTAGAGAAAATATATATACGCTCTAAACCCTAAAATGTAACTATCGATACTAGAATGCGAGTATTGTTGTTTTTAAATATATTTAATTTTTTTTTTAATTTTTTCTAAAGTAGAAAAAAAATGTTAACCACAAAATGTTAAACGGATATGTCGTGAAACGCGTGTAAAAAGAAATCAAGACATTTTTAACCTCAAAGCATGAAAGAGCTATAAAACATGGTCGTGAGTTAGTCTTGTATTAAAGTCTACATTATCATTATTTACTCCTAATATCTTTCAAAATGCATAATTCTCACATTTTACACTTGTCCAAAGTTGTCGATTTACTCATTGTACCATCAATTTTTAATACTTTAGAATTTATATAGCATAGTGTCTTATCTATTCACTTTAAAATCACGATAATACGCGGAGAGAAAAAAATGGATAAAAATTACCATACGGTTATGATGAAAAGTAGACATGTAGTTGTTTAAATTTTTATTACACAGTTTTTTTACGTAAGAAACAACAAAATACGTTTCAGAACAATTTGTATAATTTCCTCAAAATCTACCAGAGTTAAGGTCTCTCAAAAAAAATATCAAATTAATTTTTTAACACTTTCTTCAAGAAAATTTATAATAAAAGGTTAAAAATTGTTTATTTAAAATATTCAACACTTTACGCAAATTATTACAATCCAATATTGAGAAAATTTAATTAAATATAAGTTTTAAAAAATTTGCATTATATAAAATTAAGATTCTATTTGACACTGCGTAAATGTTTGAGTTTATTATATATACGCAATTTTTAATCTCTCAATTTCATCATCGGCAGATCATTCAAAAGAAAAAAAATATATTAATTCAAAGAGCACAAAGTAATGACTAAGTATCGAAATAATAGTATATACTTAAATTAATCGAAAAACGAAGATTCAAAATTATATTATCCTCGATTGAGAATTCGGATAACGATCTATAAATAATTAACTAGAAATTAAGTTAATACACGTATATGCGAGATCAAAGAACAGTTAAATGGATTTTTTTTTATCTGGACAATGTTTGGTAATAATCGTATCGTTTCCACTAAAAGCCTTACCATAATCATTTTTTTTATTTGGTACAATAAAGGATAATGGATGGTTCTCTCTTATTTTTTTTGTACAGAGAAGTGAGTAAGACCTAGACGATACATCAAAACATTTGACTTCTAACGAAAATGATCTTTGTGTAATCGATCACTCGTTTGTCGGACACCTTCTGTCATTTCACTGTAAGAAAACTTGATAAAAAAATCCGATTTACTTGGCTTGATCCTTGAAAAATGTGTGATTCGGTACTTTCTACATTTTTAATAAATTGAAGTTCGTTTGAATGGCTTACGAAAAAGAATGTCGTGCGTTCAATATTTGTGCTTTTATCAAACTTAGTAATTTAATCGTTTTAGTAATACATTATATTGACGACATTTTCAAGTATTTACATACTCGAACATAAAAAAAGGTTGTAGTAAAACGATGATAAAAAAATAAATGCCGATGGAATTAAATGTATTGAATGATCGATAAATTATATGAGTTATACGAATAATATTCAAATAGTGATCAACAGCTCAATCGTGTGAAAAATCAACGATACATTTCGTAGCAATAACCATAAGTCATCGGCGATAGAAATGCATCTCTCGGTGTTTGCTGAGTAGCCAGAAGTAACGTCTGATTAATGATCCGAAGGGACATCATCCTTCGTTAACCGTTCGCGTGTCGTGTGAAATCAATTATACATGCTTTTACTCTTGTAAACGCTGATCGACGTTACATTCTAAATGCACGTGTTATTTGATACGAAATGAACAATGGATATATCAATCTCAAAAAAAAAGAATAAACACGATATATATCTAATCACACGTGGTACTATCGACACGTCGATATTACAGATAATATTTTGCAGAAGGTTGATCAGCACATTCAAAACATGGATACACGAATACCGCGGAGAGAAACGATAAAAAAAAACAAAAAAAAGAGACAAGGGACGAATTTATCCGTTGGCTCGGAGACGAGCTCTATTTTTTTGCTTAGTCGGCTGCCAAACGTTGGATCGTAGATCGGAACAACGAATTTCAACGACGCAGCGAAACTCGCAATAAAGGCGAAATTTCGCGCGTCCACGAGGACTTTTCATATCGTTTCTGTGGTTCGGAGAACATCCGTCGTGTCTACACTGATTTTCCGTCTACTTTAATTTCCGTCAGCTACGCGCGCGCGCCCGTTCCTTTCACGCCAGCTTTTTATGGATTTTTCGAGAATATCGATGATTTCGTTAACTTTGGTAAATTTAGTTCTACCAATTTTCGGACATTTTATATGCGGTATTATTCCATTAAAGATTACCGTCATTAAATTAGTATAATTTATGTTAAATGGATTTTCGTTAAAATAATAAATAATACATATTTAGCCAAATTTTCCTGATTTTCTCAGTCTGTCGTGTCACTACTATAGCCTCGAATTCCATTTAATAAGTAATAAATTGACTGTTTTAATAGAGTAGTCGAAAAAATGTATTCATGTCTGTTCTCCCGATCGAACGATTTTTTTTCCCTATTTTTTAATTCTTTAATCGTATAGAATATAATTATGTCCTGTTTTTAGCGATTTATGAGCATGCAAGTACTATTAAAAAAATGTATGTACATATAAATATATTTATCTCTATAATTACTGCACGCGTTGAAATTGTTCATTCCATTGAATGGTAATAAAATGTACCAAAAACCGTTTCATCGCAACAAATTAATTAGCAATTTTATTATTTAGTTATGAAATTGATATTTTTACGCAGGGCTATGGTCATTTTTAACACAAAACTTTTACCGCGCAAGATATCATAAAAACAGTTTAAACAAATGTAATTTCAATGATTATTCGAAGAATTGTTTTATCGCTCATCAGTTTAGAAATTAATCCTCTGATAATTAACGTTTTACGGTGTTGTTGGAAACGAGGTCTTTCGATAAGAAATTAGAAAATTCAGTTAAATTATCAAAGCGTAACAATCGTATTACCCTCGAAAAAAAGAAGAAAGAAAGAAAGAAAGAAAGAAAATAAATAGGGTAACAACAACTCCTCGTGAAATAATAATCAGGCGAAAGAAAAAGTAAAAAGGAGACAAGCTAGAGCGAGGATAAATTCCTAAGGTTGTAGTATATACAGTTGGTGGATACCCCACGCTCACGCGGCTAGAAAGGAAAGGGAGAGTGAACTTCTCGAGGCTCCCCAGACCTACTGGCTGCCGAGCTCTCGAGAAAGAGAGGGAAAGTATATACACATCCTGCGTCGAGTACATAGCAAGGCTTAATTATGCGCCGGCGATCGGCAAACTGGATTCGGCATCCGGCGATTAGCCGCCACCGCCACCGCCGTCGTCGTCGGTACGATTATCAACCTCGACACGCCGCGCGATTCGCGCCTACTTCTTCCTTTTTTTCTTTTACCTCTTTATATACTTTTTTCTCTTGTGCGTTTCGTTTTCCTTTCGTTTCAAACTTTATATCTGGATTGCTAATTGGGTTTCTGCGTTGCTCCTCGACTTTATCGAAGAAAGGGCTCGGGACTCGGATATTATTTACGAGGGAACCTCGCGGTTAATAACGACGAATTATCCTGACTTTGAAGGAAGTTGCACATTTTTTATCCTCTACGCCGACCGATTAACAATCGTTTTTACACGTGGAAACGCTTAAATGTGTAATTACGTCAAATAAATAGTTTAAACGTACAAAATAATTTTATTAAAAACGTTTTTTGTACAATTGGCGCGTCGCGTCCGCGTGAAGCTGTAGGACATCTTGATGACTACGCGTGACGTCTTGGGGAAATCTTGTGACGAGTGTACGAATTTTTCCATAAATTGTTTCGAATCTATCCTTTTGACCCGATTTACAATTTTTTAAAAATATAATTCTATTATTTATCGATTATTATTACTTTTGTTAACATCACGATTAAATTAACGAAATGAAAAATGTATAATCTTGATTTTCGAGCACTAGCAACGTTTGCGTCGTACGAGAATAAAATCAAACTTTTAACTTTTCAAACAAAATCGACGACTTTCGCCATTGTTTAATATCAAATACGCCTTTACTCGTCAAATATTGACTTTACGTTGAATAAAAAAAACGTAAATCCTGTTTCGATGATATCATTATTTATACCGGAGGCGATAGAGTAACAAATTTTCGGAATAAACAGATAACAAGGATGATAAAAATTAAAACGCGTCGTGGTAACAACAACAACAACTCAAAATGTTGAGAATAAATGTTCAAACCGGAAATTATCGCTGACAACTTTGAAAGTATTTCGATAACTCGTCACGCGTCTTCAATGAAAATAAGGAAAAGCAATCTTGTGTTTCCGCTCGAAATTTCATTTAATCAAAGAAATTGTCGAGAGATTTATATCGGTCAGAATAATTATTTATTTTTTAAATCGCATGTCGTGAAGAGGAAATTATGTTATTTTACACAATAATTACGCGTTAAAAAATATACACACGTGTATACGAGAAGCTGTTATAATTAATCAACCTAGTTTAATAATTGCGGATTTCGAAACAAAATAACACTACATTTTTTTAATCAATAAAACACCTCGTACACGGAAGGTTGAAATAAAAATGTTGAAAAAGCTCCTGTAAATCCAAGTTGCGTTCGGTGTAAACCCGCAGTCGTAAAAAAAAATGTTAAAGAATCCTATATGTCTCTGCAGAAAAAAAGGATGACGTCGGGTCGATCGGAGAATCGATAAGTCGTACTCACACTCGCACGCGCACTCACAGGTGGATATGACATTAATCAGGCAAGGGGTACGTTAATTCCATCGTATTAACCAAACCCACCGGCCGCCCAAGGTACATTATGAATCGCGCATCTGGAAAAAGGTGTGGTTTCCGCTCTCGAGACACGCCTGCGTTCGCACTTGCACTTAGCGATTACTCATAAATTCTCAAACCCGATCAAGATCGTGGAGAAAGTGCCGTTTGAATATTTTTCATTTAACCTATTGTTCGGGATTTTCGCATGCGGGGGAGGTGGAAACGAGGAAGTGCCGATTTACTAAATGTCGTAATAAACAATTCATATATGAACGCGTACGCGCGCGCGTATACGAGCACACGCACACACACACGCACACGGACACGCACACACGTACTTTTCGCTCATCAAAAGACCGCCTACCTTTTATTTAGCGATAACGTAATTTAACATCCTGAACAGCATGGATTAACGTGTAATAATCATTACAGTACCATTATGTCTTTTACGTGCCGCAAGGAAGAGAGATTTCACCTTTTTCTTTTATGCTTTTGCTATAGATGCGTAAGAGATTGTCTTAATTATTTTATCTCCCTGGGATTCGCTTGTTTATTCTTTTCCTTTATGCAAACTTGACTTTTACTCCTCGTACGAAATGCACACACTCCCAGATATTTAAATCATATTTTCATCCGCGTTAACCGTTATTTATTCCTAAGTTTCGTTGGCAGAGGTCTGTTTCTGCACACAGGAATTAAACACATAATGTTTGTGCACAAAAATTCTGCACTTTACTTTTATGCACGGTGCACAAATATTTTACAAAATAATTTAAATTAATAAAAATAATCGTTTATTTTGTGCACATAAAAATTGTGCACATTAAAATTGTACACATAAATATTTTTTTACTCTTATTTTGATGTGCTTAATATTTACGTGTACAATTTTAATGTGCACAATTTTTATGTGCACAAAATAAACGATTATTTTTATTAATTTAAATTATTTTGTAAAATATTTGTGCACCGTGCATAAAAGTAAAGTGCAGAATTTTTGTACACAAACATTATGTGTTTAATTCCTGTGTGCAGAAACAGACCCCTGCCGTTTCGTTCAACATTTTTCCCGTCGGAGATTAACAAATTTAATGGTAAATTTAACTTTACAGTATCTTTATTTGCATTTCGAGATAACTTCATATACGCTTAATGGATTTATAAATATGACGGTGAAATTACACAAACGTTTGTAATGGGCTAGTCGGCGTTTACCTAATTTAGTTTTACGACCTTTTTAGAGGTTAGAAAACCAATAAAAATAATTCTTACGCAAAATAAATATTTTGATATAAACGATATTATAGTGTAGTATAGTATGCGTATGTAACAATTTTACGTTGACAAAAATAAAAGAAAACCTCGTCATTTGGAGGATACTCAAAAATGGTAAAAAATATCAGGACAAACAATGCAAAGCTATTATATGTTACGATTGAGCAAATTTTTACGTCAATAATATCTTTCCACCACTTTCTTAAGAAAGGAAATTTTCACTTGACTTCCGTTCCTGTTCTTCAAAGTCGAGTAAAAACCGCAACGTAAAAACTCGAGAAAGCAGGAGCAGCAGCAGCTTCTATAGTTATCCGACGAACGGCTTGAAACTATATGGAATAAGTTTCCGTTTTGTGCCTAATAATAAAAATAAGAATAACAAGGTAACCGCTGCGATTTTAACAACAATGATGAAAAAGAAGAAGCTAAAAGTAAGAAAATGTGACACCCGTCAAAACGCATCCCCGAGTACACGTTATAGTTTGATAATTACCAGCAGCGATAAACGATTACGACCTGACAAAAGTTGGCAACCCGTTGGTAAACCGCAAGTTCTTGTGCGACTTCGTCTTGGATTTTTATTCCTTTTATCATACTCGATTTTCTATTCGAGAAAGAAAAGTCTTCTACGTTGCCAAACTGATTGCGAGGTGCAAAGTGTCGCGCGTAACGATGCCGTTTAATACGATTCTCCGGATCGCATTGTTACGCGCGAAAGTTGTCAAGTCAAAATATAGGTTCTCGGTTTTTTCTTTAAAATCGTGATCGGTAAGTCGTTGAGTAAGTTGATAGTTTTGGTTCGTTTGTATACCGTGAGTGAGAGAATATCGAGTGCACGACGGAAATTCGAGCCCGAGTAATAGAATCAATGAGAAATAATCGTTTGGAGGTTAAAAAACGTGGACTCGGTAAACGCAGATACATCGAGACACAGAGAGAGAGAGAGAGAGAGAGAGAGAGAGATAAAGAAAAAGGGGACCGACTTAATCTTCTTCGAGATAACGAAATGATTGATTGATCGGGTAAAGATAATCGATGCAACTGACCGCTCCGAATCTCAGGATAAACAACTGTTTGAACCTCCTCGCGAGCGTAAACAATAATTGTAGAACACGACATTCGGGTGAACCAACTCCGAGATTTCCAAATCGATTAGCCCGAAACAATTACGTAGGCAAGATATTGCATGCGTAAACCATTGGAAACATTATCTCCGTGGAGGATATACAGGAGGTAAGCCGAAATGAACCAAAAAGTAAAAGAGAATCTGTTGGCGTGAGTAACCTAATTCAATTCCCCAGTGAGGAAGAGAGCGAGAGAGACACTCCCAATCTAAGAAACCAACATCAATTGTCCATACCAGTGAGATTTAACTGGACAACGCCCGTTAATCCATTGGGTATAGGTATATACGCTATAGAGATGCATGCACACACACACACACACTCGAATTTTTCTCGAGGGCGGAAACATCGTCGGCACTCCCTGTTAGCGGTCATGGAAAAGTCGAAGGAAGGCGCCGGATGAACGAGCCGGCACTTGCCCGTGTGGATCGGGTCACGTCGATTAAGCCGCGTCCGGGGAAGAAGCGCGCAAGAGAGCTGAAAGTGCCGCTAGATAAGAGATAATAATAATTGAACGCTGCTGACGTCAGCGGTAATGACATTGTTCCGTTACGCGCCGATCGAACCTCATTTCGTCGCCTTTTTTTTTTTTTACCTTTCCCTCTTTCCTCTTTGTCTCTTTTTTTCCTTTTTTTTTCTTTATCAAAAATTTGTGCCGCGAAAAGACGTGCCCTACATTTTCAAGGGTCAAACGTGCATTATTGTCTTTTTGTTTTATCCACACTGGCGGCCTACGAATTTTTATCTTTCTTTCTCGACTGATTTATCGCGATTATCCAGTGGATTTATCAAATTTTCATTCTCCCTTGGCATCGACGTTGAGTAAACGTCCGTTGGGTTCGTCCGAAAACAGATACGGAGGATATAAAGTCTTTAAACTACAGCGGAACAACACAAACAATACGTAATGACATTAATTATTATTGTCGTGTAAAAAGATAAGGAAATAAATTGTACATACAATGTGTATCCAATATTATCGCAATAATCCCGCCGATGAGTCATCGAAGCGACCTATACATTTTTAGAGGTCATTTTTAACTTGATCGGTCTACAAACGCGCACGCTCAGCACTTACGACCGTATACTTAATTATTGTATAGTTAAATGTACTGTTTTCAATTATTAAAACATCTATTGATTTTCAATAATCATTTTCAAACGCACTAGTCGAAACTTTTTTCTTTCAAATACCTATTCAAATTTTATTGAAAATTAAGGGGCACGCTAGCGCATAGTGGCAAGTATAAGTAAACGGTCGATTTACAAAATATATATATATTTAAGGATATTAGTAACTTATTCTAATTAAACTTATATTATATTAAACTCACTTTGCAGTCTGTTAGTATATATTTCAAAATTCACTTGAATATCTTATTTATACAAAAATTTTCAATTTAAGACAGTTATTTGTTATTATTATACTAATTATTGAATTTCCGACGTATAATTTTAATTTCGTTTTGATTTTTCAGTTTTCTTTTCTCTATACGACATATATACGTATCTTAAAAGTAGTAAAATCTCTCCTTAAACTTGCCTTTATAATAAAGTAGCAAACTAGTAAGTGTAAGTTTATTATTAAAAATATTTTTTTTAAATATTAATATGTACAAGAATGTTTGTTTTTTACAAAAATCTTAAGTAATATTTTTAGTCTCCTCAAACCTTATAACATCATGTTATTATCGTTCCATAAAGCCTTTTATAATTAAAAAATAAAATTAAAAAATTTTATGTATGTTAATATTGATATGTCTTTTAGTAAAAGTATATAAATTGTTTTAAACACTGCCTTAAAAAAGGAGTGAGATCAATTTATTATGCAGTTAAGGGGGTGCCATACTCAACATTTATCCTCCCTACCTTACCGACAGAGAAAATCTAGTAATCCATTAATTATTTATAAGAAAAACCACCAGTTGCAAAAATATGAGAACGGGCGCCTGCATTTACATAAGATGCATCTCTGTGCAAAGTTTCAGACTGAAATTCCATTGCTTTTTCGAGAAAAGTCTTACCAAAAATATGAAGTAAACGTGACCAATTCAATATTTTTTGGTCGGGGTTTTCTCGAAAACGTGAGAATATTTATGACTGAAATTTTGCATAACAATAGTCTACGGCAATTCCAAGGCGCCCGTTCTCTCTAAATTAATTGGATTAACAATAATTATTGTAGATTATATTACCATAAATAACATTGAAAAAATAATTACGATATTCTACTTCAAATAGTTACGTCAGGTGGCGCTAGGTACGGTGCAGCTCAAAGAACACATTGCTTATAATGTTAAATTGTTATCGTTAAAATTTACTATAAAAACCACAATTTTCATGATCATATTTTAAAAGAAAGCATTGATAATTTATTCTTGACAACGAAGGTAGCGTTGTGGCGATACCAGAACATAAATTTAAAAATCGTTTAGATTATTGAAACATCACAAGCCTTGATCACCGTAGTACGTTCCCGCGCGCCTTCGATATATTGGACGTACCACCATGTACAAGTAATAACTTAACCTCAACTAGGCGGAAAGTCTTTATATTTTTGGGCAGACTTTTCTCGAAAACTCATTGACATTTTTATCTGAATTTCAAGTTAGGATATTAAAAAACCAAGGCGTCTCTACTCTTATTTTTTCGCATTCAGCTTTATATTTTTATTAATTAAATATCATAAATAGCGTGTGCAACTCGCAGCGCGTTGACATCGTGGTACGTTCGCGCGCAGCTTCGATGTCTCGGACGTACCACCATGTGTAAGTGTAGTCGTATATACTCAACGACGAGGATAACTTTTATATTTTTGGTCACACTTTTCTCGAAAATGCAATTGACATTTTCATCTGAAATTCAACATATAGTTAGTTTATTAATAAACCAAGGCGCCTCTAATCTTACTTTTTCGCATTCAGCTTTATATTTTCATTAATTAATTATCATAAATATCGTGTGCAACTCGCAGCGCGTAGACATCGTGGTACGTTCGCGCGCAGCTTCGATGTCTCGGACGTACCACCATGTGTTAATGTAATACTATATTCTCAACGACGTTGAAAGCATTTATATATTTGGTCAGACTTTTCTCGAAAACGAATTGACATTATTATCTGAAACTCAAAACATAGTTAGTTTATTAATAAACCAAGGCGCCTCTTCTCTTACTTTTTCGCATTCAGCTTTATATTTTATTAATTAATTATCATAAATAGCGTGTGCAACTCGCAGCGCGTAGACATCGTGGTACGTTCGCGCGCAGCTTCGATGTTTTGAACGTACCACCATGTGTAAGTGTAGTCCTACATTCTCACCGACGTGGATAATATTTATATTTTTTGTCAGACATTTCTCGAAAACGAATTGACATTTTTATCTGAAATTCAACACATAGTTAGTTTATTAATAAGCCAAGGTGCCTCTTCTCTTAGTTTTTCACATTCAGATTTATATTTTTATTTATTAATTATCATAAGTAGCGTGTGCAACTCGCAGCGCGTAGACATCGTGGTACGTTCGCGCGCAGCTTCGATGTCTCGGACGTACCACCATGTGTAAGTGTAGTCGTATATACTCAACGACGTGATAACTTTTATATTTTTGGTCAGACTTTTCTCGAAAACGAATTGACATTTTATCTGAAACTCAACACATAGTTAGTTTATTAATAGACCAAGGCGCCTCTTCTCTTACTTTTTCGCATTCAGCTTTATATTTTCATTAATTAATTATCATAAATAGCGTGTGCAACTCGCAGCGCATAGACATCGTGGTACGTTCGCGCGCAGCTTCGATGTCTCGGACGTACCACCATGTGTAAGTGTAGTCCTATATACTCAACGACGTGGATAACTTTTATATTTTTGGTCAGACTTTTCTCGAAAACGAATTGACATTTTTATCTGAAACTCAACACATAGTTAGTTTATTAATAGACCAAGGCGCCTCTTCTCTTACTTTTTCGCATTCAGCTTTATATTTTCATTAATTAATTATCATAAATAGCGTGTGCAACTCGCAGCGCAGTAGACATCGTGGTACGTTCGCGCGCAGCTTCGATGTCTCGGACGTACCACCATGTGTAAGTGTAGTCGTATATACTCAACGACGTGGATAACTTTTATATTTTTGGTCAGACTTTTCTCGAAAACGAATTGACATTTTTATCTGAAACTCAACACATAGTTAGTTTATTAATAACTCAAGGCGCCTCTTCTCTTACTTTTTCGCATTCAGCTTTATATTTTCATTAATTAATTATCATAAATAGCGTGTGCAACTCGCAGCGCGTAGACATCGTGGTACGTTCGCGCGCAGCTTCGATGTCTCGGACGTACCACCATGTGTAAGTGTAGTCCTACTATCTCAACGACGTGGATAATCATTTATATTTTTGGTCAGACTTTTCTCGAAAACGAATTGACATTTTTATCTGAAATTCAACACATAGTTAGTTTATTAATAAGCCAAGGCGCCTCTTCTCTTACTTTTTCACATTCAGCTTTATATTTTCATTAATTAATTATCATAAATAGCGTGTGCAACTCGCAGCGCATAGACATCGTGGTACGTTCGCGCGCAGCTTCGATGTCTCGGACGTACCACCATGTGTAAGTGTAGTCGTATATACTCAACGACGTGGATAACTTTTATATTTTTGGTCAGACTTTTCTCGAAAACGAATTGACATTTTTATCTGAAATTCACCACATAGTTCTTTATTAATAATCAAGGCGCTTCTTCTCTTACTTTTTCACATTCAGCTTTATATTTTCATTAATTATTATCATAAATAGCGTGTGCAACTCGCAGCGCGTAGACATCGTGGTACGTTCGCGCGCAGCTTCGATGTCTCGGACGTACCATCATGTGTAAGTGTAGTCGTATATACTCAACGACATTGATAGCATTTAAATTTTTGGTCAGACTTTTCTCGAAAACGAATTGACATTATTATCTGAAACTCAACACATAGTTAGTTATTAATAAACCAAGGCGCCTCTTCTCTTACTTTTTCACATTCAGCTTTATATTTTCATTATTATTCATAAATAGCGTGTGCAACTCGCAGCGCGTTGACATCGTGGTACGTTCGCGCGCAGCTTCGATGTCTCGGACGTACCACCATGTGTAAGTGTAGTCGTATATACTCAACGACGTGGATAACTTTATATTTTTGGTCAGACTTTTCTCGAAAACGAATTGACATTTTTATCTGAAATTCAACACATAGTTACTTTATTAATAAATCAAGGCGCTTCTTCTCTTACTTTTTCACATTCAGCTTTATATTTTCATTAATTAATTATCATAAATAGCGTGTGCAACTCGCAGCGCGTAGACATCGTGGTACGTTCGCGCGCAGCTTCGATGTCTCGGACGTACCACCATGTGTAAGTGTAGTCGTATATACTCAACGACGTGGATAACTTTATATTTTTGGTCAGACTTTTCTCGAAAACGAATTGACATTTTTATCTGAAATTCAACACATAGTTAGTTTATTAATAAACCAAGGCGCCTCTTCTCTTACTTTTTCGCATTCAGCTTTATATTTTCATTAATTAATTATCATAAATAGCGTGTGCAACTCGCAGCGCGTAGACATCGTGGTACGTTCGCGCGCAGCTTCGATGACTCGGACGTACCACCATGTGTAAGTGTAGTCGTATATACTCAACGACGTGGATAACTTTTATATTTTTGGTCAGACTTTTCTCGAAAACGAATTGACATTTTTATCTGAAATTTAACACATAGTTACTTTATTAATAAATCAAGGCGCTTCTTCTCTTACTTTTTCACATTCAGCTTTATATTTTATTAATTAATTATCATAAATAGCGTGTGCAACACGCAGCGCGTAGACATCGTGGTACGTTCGCGCGCAGCTTCGATGTCTCGGACGTACCACCATGTGTAAGTGTAGTCGTATATACTCAACGACAGTGGATAGCATTTAATATTTTTGGTCAGACTTTTCTCGAAAACGAATAGACATTATTATCTGAAACTTAACACATAGTTAGTTTATTAATAAATCAAGGCGCCTCTTCTCTTACTTTTTCACATTCAGCTTTATATTTTCATTAATTAATTATCATAAATAGCGTGTGCAACTCGCAGCGCGTAAACATCGTGGTACGTTCGCGCGCAGCTTCGATGTCTCGGACGTACCACCATGTGTAAGTGTAGTCGTATATACTCAACGACGTGGATAACTTTTATATTTTTGGTCAGACTTTTCTCGAAAACGAATTGACATTTTTATCTGAAATTCAACACATAGTTACTTTATTAATAAATCAAGGCGCCTCTTCTCTTACTTTTTCGCATTCAGCTTTATATTTTCATTAATTAATTATCATAAATAGCGTGTGCAACTCGTAGCGCGTAGACATCGTGGTACGTTCGCGCGCAGCTTCGATGTCTCGGACGTACCATCATGTACAAGTGGTAACCTAACCTCAACGAGGTGGAAATTTTGCATATTTTGGGTAAGACATTGCTAAAACGCAATAAGATTTATATTTATAATTCAGACATAGTTTGGTTATTAATAAATAGAGGCGCCTCTTCTCTTATTATTGTGTATATAGGTTTTTTTATTAATAATTATCGATAATAGCGTTTAGGACTCGCCAGCGCGTTGACATCGTGGTACGTTCGCGCGCAGCTTCGATGTCTCGGACGTACCACCATGTGTAAGTGTAGTCGTATATACTCAACGACGTGGATAACTTTTATATTTTTGGTCAGACTTTTCTCGAAAACGAATTGACATTTTTATCTGAAACTCAACACATAGTTAGTTTATTAATAACCAAGGCGCCTCTTCTCTTACTTTTTCGCATTCAGCTTTATATTTTCATTAATTAATTATCATAAATAGCGTGTGCAACTCGCAGCGCATAGACATCGTGGTACGTTCGCGCGCAGCTTCGATGTCTCGGACGTACCACCATGTGTAAGTGTAGTCGTATATACTCAACGACGTGGATAACTTTTATATTTTTGGTCAGACTTTTCTCGAAAACGAATTGACATTTTTATCTGAAACTCAACACATAGTTAGTTTATTAATAAATCAAGGCGCCTCTTCTCTTACTTTTTCACATTCAGCTTTATATTTTCATTAATTAATTATCATAAATAGCGTGTGCAACTCGCAGCGCGTAGACATCGTGGTACGTTCGCGCGCAGCTTCGATGTCTCGGACGTACCACCATGTGTAAGTGTAGTCGTATATACTCAACGACGTGGATAACTTTTATATTTTTGGTCAGACTTTTCTCGAAAACGAATTGACATTTTTATCTGAAATTTAACACATAGTTACTTTATTAATAAATCAAGGCGCTTCTTCTCTTACTTTTTCACATTCCGCTTTATATTTTCATTAATTAATTATCATAAATAGCGTGTGCAACTCGCAGCGCGTAGACATCGTGGTACGTTCGCGCGCAGCTTCGATGACTCGGACGTACCACCATGTGTAAGTGTAGTCGTATATACTCAACGACGTGGATAACTTTTATATTTTTGGTCAGACTTTTCTAGAAAACGCAATGACATTTTTATCTGAAATTCAACACATAGTTAGTTTATTAATAAACCAAGGCGCCTCTTCTCTTACTTTTTCGCATTCAGCTTTATATTTTCATTAATTAATTATCATAAATAGCGTGTGCAACTCGCAGCGCGTAGACATCGTGGTACGTTCGCGCGCAAGTTCGATGTCTCGGACGTACCATCATGTACAAGTGGTAACCTAACCTCAACGAGGTGGAAATTTTGCATATTTTGGGTAAGACATTGCTAAAACGCAATAAGATTTTAATTTATAATTCAGGACATAGTTTGGTTATTAATAAATAGAGGCGCCTCTTCTCTTATTTTTGTGTATATAGGTTTTTTTATTAATAAATTATCGAATAATGCGTTTAGGACGCCCTACGCGTTGACATCGTGGTACGTTCGCACGCAGCTTCGATGTCTCGGACGTACCACCATGTGTAAGTGTAGTCCTATATTCTCAACGACGTGGATAACATTCATATTTTTGGTCAGACTTTTCTCGAAAACGAATTGACATTTTTATCTAAAACTCAACACATAGTTAGTTTATTAATAAATCAAGGCGCCTCTTCTCTTACTTTTTTGCATTCAGCTTTATATTTTCATTAATTAATTATCATAAATAGCGTGTGCAACTCGCAGCTCATAGACATCGTGGTACGTTCGCGCGCAGCTTCGATGTCTCGGACGTACCACCATGTGTAAGTGTAGTCGTATATACTCAACGACGTGGATAACTTTTATATTTTTGGTCAGACTTTTCTCGAAAACGAATAGACATTATTATCTGAAACTCAACACGTAGTTAGTTTATTAATAAACCAAGGCGCCTCTTCTCTTACTTTTTTGCATTCAGCTTTATATTTTCATTAATTAATTATCATAAATAGCGTGTGCAACTCGCAGCGCGTAGACATCGTGGTACGTTCGCGCGCAAGTTCGATGTCTCGGACGTACCATCATGTACAAGTGGTAACCTAACCTCAACGAGGTGGAAATTTTGCATATTTTGGGTAAGACATTGCTAAAACGCAATAAGATTTTAATTTATAATTCAGAACATAGTTTGGTTATTAATAAATAGAGGCGCCTCTTCTCTTATTTTTGTGTATATAGGTTTTTTTATTAATAAATTATCGAATAATGCGTTTAGGACGCCCTACGCGTTGACATCGTGGTACGTTCGCGCGCAGCTTCGATGTCTCGGACGTACCACCATGTGTAAGTGTAGTCCTATATTCTCAACGACGTGGATAACATTCATATTTTTGGTCAGACTTTTCTCGAAAACGAATTGACATTTTTATCTGAAATTCAACACATAGTTAGTTTATTAATAAATCAAGGCGCCTCTTCTCTTACTTTTTCGCATTCAGCTTTATATTTTCATTAATTAATTATCATAAATAGCGTGTGCAACTCGCAGCGCGTAGACATCGTGGTACGTTCGCGCGCAGCTTCGATGTCTCGGACGTACCACCATGTGTAAGTGTAGTCGTATATACTCAACGACGTGGATAACTTTATATTTTTGGTCAGACTTTTCTCGAAAACGAATAGACATTATTATCTGAAACTCAACACGTAGTTAGTTTATTAATAAACCAAGGCGCCTCTTCTCTTACTTTTTCGCATTCAGCTTTATATTTTCATTAATTAATTATCATAAATAGCGTGTGCAACTCGCAGCTCATAGACATCGTGGTACGTTCGCGCGCAGCTTCGATGTCTCGGACGTACCACCATGTGTAAGTGTAGTCGTATATACTCAACGACGTGGATAACTTTTATATTTTTGGTCAGACTTTTCTCGAAAACGAATTGACATTTTTATCTGAAATTCAACACATAGTTAGTTTATTAATAGACCAAGGCGCCTCTTCTCTTACTTTTTCACATTCAGCTTTATATTTTCATTATTATCATAAATAGCGTGTGCAACTCGCAGCGCGTAGACATCGTGGTACGTTCGCGCGCAGCTTCGATGACTCGGACGTACCACCATGTGTAAGTGTAGTCGTATATACTCAACGACGTGGATAACTTTTATATTTTTGGTCAGACTTTTCTAGAAAACGCAATGACATTTTTATCTGAAACTCAACACATAGTTAGTTTATTAATAAACCAAGGCGCCTCTTCTCTTACTTTTTCGCATTCAGCTTTATATTTTCATTAATTAATTATCATAAATAGCGTGTGCAACTCGCAGCTCATAGACATCGTGGTACGTTCGCGCGCAGCTTCGATGTCTCGGACGTACCACCATGTGTAAGTGTAGTCGTATATACTCAACGACGTGGATAACTTTTATATTTTTGGTCAGACTTTTCTCGAAAACGAATTGACATTTTTATCTGAAATTCAACACATAGTTACTTTATTAATAAATCAAGGCGCTTCTTCTCTTACTTTTTCACATTCAGCTTTATATTTTCATTAATTAATTATCATCAATAGCGTGTGCAACTCGCAGCGCGTAGACATCGTGGTACGTTCGCGCGCAGCTTCGATGACTCGGACGTACCACCATGTGTAAGTGTAGTCGTATATACTCAACGACGTGGATAACTTTTATATTTTTGGTCAGACTTTTCTCGAAAACGAATTGACATTTTTATCTGAAATTCAACACATAGTTACTTTATTAATAAATCAAGGCGCCTCTTCTCTTACTTTTTCGCATTCAGCTTTATATTTTCATTAATTAATTATCATAAATAGCGTGTGCAACTCGCAGCGCGTAGACATCGTGGTACGTTCGCGCGCAGCTTCGATGTCTCGGACGTACCACCATGTGTAAGTGTAGTCGTATATACTCAACGACGTGGATAGCATTTATAATTTTTGGTCAGACTTTTCTCGAAAACGAATTGACATATTATCTGAAACTCAACACATAGTTAGTTTATTAATAAATCAAGACGCCTCTTCTCTTACTTTTTCGCATTCAGCTTTATATTTTCATTAATTAATTATCATCAATAGCGTGTGCAACTCGCAGCGCGTAGACATCGTGGTACGTTCGCGCGCAGCTTCGATGTCTCGAACGTACCATCATGTGTAAGTGTAGTCGTATATACTCAACGACATTGATAGCATTTATATATTTGGTCAGACTTTTCTCGAAAACGAATTGACATTATTATCTGAAACTCAAAACATAGTTAGTTTATTAATAAACCAAGGCGCCTCTTCTCTTACTTTTTCGCATTCAGCTTTATATTTTTATTAATTAATTATCATAAATAGCGTGTGCAACTCGCAGCGCGTAGACATCGTGGTACGTTCGCGCGCAGCTTCGATGTTTTGAACGTACCACCATGTGTAAGTGTAGTCCTACATTCTCACCGACGTGGATAATATTTATATTTTTTGTCAGACTTTTCTCGAAAACGAATTGACACTTTTATCTAAAACTCAACACATAGTTAGTTTATTAATAAATCAAGGCGCCTCTTCTCTTACTTTTTCGCATTCAGCTTTATATTTTTATTAATTAATTATCATAAATAGCGTGTGCAACTCGCAGCGCGTGACATCGTGGTACGTTCGCGCGCAGCTTCGATGTCTCGGACGTACCACCATGTGTAAGTGTAGTCCTATATTCTCAACGACGTGGATAACATTCATATTTTTGGTCAGACTTTTCTCGAAAACGAATTGACATTTTTATCTGAAATTCAACCCATAGTTAGTTTATTAATAGACCAAGGCGCCTCTTCTCTTACTTTTTCGCATTCAGCTTTACATTTTCATTAATTAATTATCATAAATAGCGTGTGCAACTCGCAGCTCATAGACATCGTGGTACGTTCGCGCGCAGCTGTGATGTCTCGGACGTACCATCATGTGTAAGTGTAGTCGTATATACTCAACGACATTGATAGCATTTAAATTTTTGGTCAGACTTTTCTCGAAAACGAATTGACATCATTATCTGAAACTCAACACATAGTTAGTTTATTAATAAGTCAAGACGCCTCTTCTCTTACTTTTTTGCATTCAGCTTGCGACGTTACCAAATTTTTGGATAAATTAATTAACCGTTTCCCGGTGGAAACGCCGAAAATATTAAACAAATAAAATAAACCCTGCACGGCCGACCTACTCAGAGGAGATCCCGTCGAATTTGCAGTGGACCGGTTTCCACTATAGTCTATAATAATTTTTAGTTGGCGTAAATACACTTGTTTTCCCGCACAGAAAATTAATAAGCGGATTCCTTTCGGAATCCACTGTCACCACTACCACGAGAGAGATTCGTGAAACTTAATATTTATTAATAACGCGCGAAAGAAACCCAACGTAACGCGACGTAATTAACAAATAAAACCCAACGAACCCAACGATAGAAAAGCAATCACTCCCGGAACAACCACGTTTGACCAACAGTAAATTAATAGATATATTAGACGCCACAATAATAATTGAATCACTTACCAATTAAGTAGATCAATTCAAATATTATATATACAAATAATAATCCAATATATCTAGTATATCTATTTATATCTATATCTATCAAAAAATAGCTTCTCAACGATTATCTCCTCACAATCACTATACTGATACTTGATTTTATCAAGGACACACGCTCTCTCTATCACTAAGGATACTCTACTCTTCGACTCACGATGCTAGAATACTCCCTTTCCGGAAACTACCCTCCGTAACCGAAAATTTAAATACTCTCTCCTTTTCTCACTTGTTGTCCCATTTCCTTATCTCTCTCGTGTCACCTGCGGAAGATAAGTCATTATTTGACGTATCTCCATGTAATTACATGTCACAGGTGCCCCCCCGCTACCGTATAGTCCTTACTAATATCAAAATTGGCAACTCATTTACATAAGTTATCATTGTCCCAACTATTACAGTAAATATATGTGTATTACGGAATTACTGTCATAATACTATTTTATACAGTAATTCCATACACGACACATCGTCCTTACTATAAAACATTTAGTAATATATTACTAAAATCTTATTAGCGCGAGATTTGAATCTCTTATTTGTTTCTATATATTATATACGTATAATATATATACCCGAACGATCCCCACTACAGGTGTTCCGAAACTCCCTACTTATCGATACATATATCCCTACGTCGATGAAAGCGCGGACCGCCTAGTTACTATGCGCGCGCTTGAATCTCGATCGATTCAATATGGACGCAACTGAGCTCGAACCGGCACGTAAACAACGTGCTTCGCGACCGGTTCACCGCGTGCGCGCGATCCCCACCGGCGGGGACAACGATAAATCGTTCCGCGGGTGTTGTGCGCGTGTGTAAAGTGTATGCGCGTACGTATACTCGTGTGTATGCGCGGTGCGCGAGGACGAACGACCGTTTCCCCCACCAACGCTCCACGATATACTATTAACAAGGATGGTAATGTTTACATCATTGTTTATTGCATATTTGCAATAAACAATGATGCAAAACTCCCAATATAGGTAAGTATTGGTATAATCTTTCACCAAATCCCTCCGTTACCTTGTGTTAATTATATTTCCTCGATAATTAATTCCTAATTTTCCTCATCCTTTTTCCCATTCTGTTGTCTTATGATGCTGTTGTCTTAGAGTAGCTGACCACCCCGGGAACCCCGCCTCCTGCAGCAGAGAACCTCGGAGCAGCCGACCAACAACTCCTCGACGGCATCCCCACTACTGTTCCTGGATAACCTCCGAACCAGGTAAGCGTACTACCAATTATAATATATCGATAATAACATCTACTAATATTTATTATTCCTTTTTAGGTGCTCCCCAATGATGACACCATCACAAGCTTTATATTTTCATTAATTAATTATCATAAATAGCGAGTGCAACTCGCAGCGCGTAGACATCGTGGTACGTTCGCGCGCAGCTTCGATGTCTCGGACGTACCATCATGTTCAAGTGGTAACCTAACCTCAACGAGGTGGAAATTTTGCATATTTTGGGTAAGACATTGCTAAAACGCAATAAGATTTTAATTTATAATTCAGAACATAGTTTAGTTATTAATAAATAGAGGCGCCTCTTCTCTTATTTTTGTGTATATAGGTTTTTTTATTAATAAATTATCGAATAATGCGGTTAGGACGCCCTACGCGTTGACATCGTGGTACGTTCGCGCGCAGCTTCGATGTCTCGGACGTACCACCATGTGTTAATGTAATACTATATTCTCAACGACGTTGAAAGCATTTATATATTTGGTCAGACTTTTCTCGAAAACGAATTGACATTATTATATGAAACTCAAAACATAGTTAGTTTATTAATAAACCAAGGCGCCTCTTCTCTTACTTTTTCGCATTCAGCTTTATATTTTTATTAATTAATTATCATAAATAGCGTGTGCAACTCGCAGCGCGTAGACATCGTGGTACGTTCGCGCGCAGCTTCGATGTTTTGAACGTACCACCATGTGTAAGTGTAGTCCTACATTCTCACCGACGTGGATAATATTTATATTTTTTGTCAGACTTTTCTCGAAAACGAATTGACACTTTTATCTAAAACTCAACACATAGTTAGTTTATTAATAAATCAAGGCGCCTCTTCTCTTACTTTTTCGCATTCAGCTTTATATTTTTATTAATTAATTATCATAAATAGCGTGTGCAACTCGCAGCGCGTGACATCGTGGTACGTTCGCGCGCAGCTTCGATGTCTCGGACGTACCACCATGTGTAAGTGTAGTCGTATATACTCAACGACGTGGATAACTTTTATATTTTTGGTCACACTTTTCTCGAAAACGCAATGACATTTTTATCTGAAATTCAACACATAGTTAGTTTATTAATAAACCAAGGCGCCTCTTCTCTTACTTTTTCACATTCAGATTTATATTTTTATTAATTAATTATCATAGATTGTGTGTGCAACTCGCAGCGCGCTGACATCGTAGTACGTTCGCGCGCATCTTCGATGTCTCGGACGTACCACCATGTGCAAGTAGTAACCTAACCTCAACGAGGTGGAAAGAACAGTAATCGTATCGGAGCCACTACTCGTTGTAATCGCGGTACGTTCACGGCACCGTCGAGATTTCGGACATACAGCCACCTATAAGTGGTAACCTAACCTCAACGTTTTGGAAAGTTTGCATATTTTGGGTAAGACAATGCTAAAACGCAATAAGATTTTAATTTATAATTCAGCATATAGTTTGGTTATTAATAAACAGAGGCGCCTCTTCTTTTATTTTTGTGCATACAGGTTTTTTTTATTAATTAATTATCAAATATTGCGTATAGGACGCACTACGCGTTGACATCGTGGTACGTTTGCGCGCAGCTTCTATGTCTCGGACGTACCACCATGTACAAGTGATAATCTAACCTTAACGAGGCGAATATTTTGCATTTTTTGGGTTAGACTTTTCTCGAAAACACAATAATAATTTTGTCTGAATTTTAACACATATTTACATTGTCGATAAATGAAGGCGTCTCTTTTATTATTCTCTCGCGTACAGCTTTTTTTTAATAAATAATTATCAAATTTTGCGTGTGTAACATACTGAGATTGTGGTACATTCACGCGCACCTTCGATATTTTTGACGTATCATAATGTGCAATGGAAATTATTTAGTTATAGATTTATTTTACGTAAACAAATATTTGCGAATATGCTACTATTTAATCAGCTCAGATTTAGTCGATAAAGAAAATGTTATTAATTTCGGATAAATAATTAAACTAATTATTAAAAATAAATTTTTGTATTATTAAAAATTTATTCATCATTATTGATAATTTTTAATTGTCTGCCACGTTCGCGTTCTAGTGATTCAGAAAAGATTAATTTAAAAATTGTTTAAACGTCAAGACTTTTACAAATGTCAAGTTCGTTGACATCGTTGTATCGAATTATTTCAACTATGCAGTTCAGTCGTTATTTTGTATAAATAATTAAATATTAATATTGCACAAAAAAATTTTGTTTAGCACTTTCATATCAGTATTGTCGGTCACAGCATTTAATGTGTCAGTTGCTATCTGTTCACGCTGCACTGCGGAGCCACTCCTTGTGGTTCCCGATTGCTGCGAATCTTCATGCGCGCATGCGCATAGCTCGGTCTCGATCGCGCGTCTCTTTGTGGCTCAGCTGGTATCCTGCTGAATGCTGATATCATCTTCGCCCTGACATCCCTGCTGCTACTTCCTTCAGGTAATAATCTTGTGTATAATCTTCGCCCGTCAACTAATGAATACTGCGCTTAATAAGTTTCAGGCGCTATGTCGACCGCGCTGCGCCGCCAACGTCGTTACCCGGAGCCGCCTCTATCCTGCTTAATGACGTCGACCACCAAAGTTGCCATAGCTATCCCATGTATTGCTTCAGGTAATTACTTACTTTTTGGGCTTGCGCTAGTATGCTTTTTCATAAATATATTATTTGCATATCTGCTGTACATAAAGTTTGTAAACACTAACATAACCTCTCTTCAGCCTTGTCTCTCCTACCATACAGCTGTAATATTAAGATACGGCAGTAGTATTAAGATACATCTGTATGTGCTTCTGTTATCCTTGTCCTCACATGCTACTAGCATACGCTAAAATAGATGGTATTATTTCTACAGTGAACTGGCTACATGCATGCTGATTCCGGATACCCTGAATCGAGGGTAGCTCTCTTCACCCTGGCTATGAACTGCTGACAGCTTCCAGATCAACCTCTCCGTGAATATCAGGCTATTGGGAACCCCTGTGTTTACTGCTTTATCAACCTTCCTCAACAGATGCCTAGACGGACCTGAAGACAAACTGAGTTCTGCTAGGTTCATTCCACCTTCCGGATAACGTATTGGCCAGTGCCAGTGTGTTTTAGTGCGACTTGGGATGGGCTATTAGAATTGTAAGGGTAGGTAGGATTTAGATACAGTGCGGGTAGTCAGATATAAGGAAGGGCTTTAGTTATATGGGTAGGTAGGTTTAAATAGGTAATCGATTAGTTATTCCGGTAGGTAGGTATTTGCGGTGCGATTTACGCACTGTTTGTTTTTTAAAAATTGCAAATACAACTTATGTACCAAAAACTATAGTTCGATGCGCGGGTGACAGATGAGTTTCAACTCAGCGAGTATCTTTGTCGCTTTGCTCTAATGATAAAATTAGTACTCGTTCGAAAAACGATTTTCGCACAATTATAGCTAAGGTCAATATTATTACCAACTCATATGAGTATTCAATCCAAATAATTGGATTTCGGTATAAAATATAGGGTTAAACATTATAAAATAGTTAAAACTTATTTACCAACTCATTTTATGAGTGCTCAATCCAGATAGTTGGATTTTGGTGCAGAATAGGTTGCTACAATTGATTAATTATCCACGTTTATTCATTTATAATAAACTAGTAAGTAGCATTGTAACAAATTGTCTTGAATATAAAGTATGCAAAATGCGATTTACGCACTGTTTGTTTTTTAAAAATTTGCAAATACACCTTATGTATCAAAATATATAGTTCGATGCACGGGTAACAAATGAGTTTCAACTCAGCGAGTATCTTTGTCGCTATGCTCTAATGATAAAATTTACACTCGTTCGAAAAACGATTTTCGTACAATTATAACTAAGGTCAATATTATTACCAACTCATACGAGTATTCAATCCAAATAATTGGATTTCGGTATAAAATATAGGGTTAAACATTTTAAAATAGTTAAAACTTATTTACCAACTCATTTTATGAGTGCTCAATCCAGATAGTTGGATTTTGGTGCAGAATAGGTTGCTACAATTGATTAATTATCCACGTTTATTCATTTATAATAAACTAGTAAGTAGCATTGTAACAAATTGTCTTGAATATAAAGTATGCAAAATGCGATTTACGCACTGTTTGTTTTTTAAAAATTTGCAAATACACCTTATGTATCAAAATATATAGTTCGATGCACGGGTAACAAATGAGTTTCAACTCAGCGAGTATCTTTGTCGCTATGCTCTAATGATAAAATTTACACTTGTTCGAAAAACGATTTTCGCACCATTATCGATAAGTACTATATTATTACCAACTCATACGAGTATTCAATCCAGATAGTAGGATTTTGGTTCAAAATAGATGATGATATACCAACTCATGAGTATTTAAAAAAAAAATGAGTATTTTATCCCATTTATTTGATTTCGGTGTAAAACATAAGGTTGAAAATTTTTATTACCAACCTTATCACCAACTCTAAATATGAGTATTATTATTAATATTATTGTATATATTGTTATTATTCGTAGCCAAATAAGTTATAAACTATTGTATACTGATAGCGCCATCTACGCTTTCAATATGAAATAGTAAAATTATACACGTATGATGGCGCTACTAGTACACTGCAGTTTACTGAATTACCTCCGCTTTGTCGGTAATTTTTGAGTATGGCACCCCCTTAAGTATATTGTACATTTTTGCGAATAATTAATATTATAAAAGATATTGATTACTAAATCTACACAATATATGTAATATAAATTATAAAATAAAGCAAATGGAAGACGCAAGTATTATATTTCAATTAAAAATAATGTAAAAGAAATAACCTTTCTTGATTTTAGTTTAAAAAGTAGAAATAATTAATTTTTAACAAATTCTGTATGTTTGTTTACTGAAACCAAATTTCTATTTAAAAAAATCTACTTTAAACATACTAGTATAAGTTTATCTTTTAATTTAAAAAGACCTAAGGCATAATAATGACTAGATGTTATATAGTGTTTGAGATATTTAAATTCTGATATATATTAATATTTAAAAAAAGTATTTTTAACAAAAAACTTATACTTACCAGATATTTTTTTTTTATAAAAGTGATTTCGAGGATTGCTCCTTTTAATTTAAGGTTTTACCAATAATAAATTGAAATTCATTACGTCGGATAAATAGTTAAATACGTACAATTGAAATAAATGTTTATTAATTTGTTATTAGCCGTCGATCGGTATATACATATAGCGCATTAATTCTACATCGAAATACATCGAATCCTTTCTAACAGTATGGACACGCACATACGCACAACGTCCGCAGAGTGAGGGGGTATAAATTAATATATCGCCCTGTAATTGATAATTGATTAACATTTAAGTTATTAATTGTTATTTCAAGACCGTGCAGAGATTTGGTATAATAAAATAGTATAAACATTTAATCAACGAGCGCATTAACGTAAAATATCGTACGATAATATACAATTTCAATTATATAATTCAATAAATTTAATAATATTAAATAATGTAATTGTGTGCAGCGTATGCAAAATTAATCATCTATTTTCATCGTGCATTAGCGATAATAAATATATTCATATATCTCAAAGAAAAAAACAATTCATCATACGTTACTCTACGGATTACAATCTCATTTCGATTTGTATTCAATTGATTGAATACAAACTCAATTTGGCCGAAAGGTAAATTAAAAAGAAATCTGTCTTTTCGTGCGCTGGTTAATTAGATTAACCAAAAAAAATACAGGTAAATATGTGGAACCCTTATTTTTATGTAGAGACGTATAAGTAAGTAGGGGATTTTTCAATCAAAGACAAGGGAGAAAACGTATCATCCTGGTCGCATTTCGAACAATTATCTTCTTTTTTATCGCATGCGCGACTATTCCGCTGACGAATCGTCTTAAAACACCTGATGATCACCTGTCCGCGCGAGCCCGTAAATTAAAGTATTTCAACCGCTTGAGATGAAAGAAGGAAAAAGAAATAAAGGATATGAGGCCGACGTGGCAATTTGTCGACGTTTCGTTCCTTTTCATTACCTGGAGATGCATGAAAAGGATCTGTCTCAAAGGGATCGGAGAGGGGAAAAAAACCAAGAATCGACTAGGATATACGTTAATTAATCCGATGCACTTGGGGGTTGCGGAACAGAAAAAAAAGGAAGAAGCTTGGGGAAATTCGTTACGTGGGGTCACAATATTATCTATAATAATTGATTAATCAGACATTTATTCGATAAAGCTTTCGAAAAACGGATAATTGGCTGTAGGATTTTAGATAATAAGTTATATAATATATACGTTTAGTTCGAATTCAGTTATAAATCTAAATAAAGTAAAATATTGTATCAAATGGTTGGATTTTCTGCAAGTCAATTTTCCATCAATTATCATTATTAATGGCCGTTTTCCTAAAATACAACCCTCCACATTTTAATCAAATATAGTAAGGTCCAATAGATATTTGAATATGAAAATCAAGTTCCTTCAATCTTATCTATAACGTAATCCGATGCAGATTCTCCAGGTCAATATACGGATAATCTGATTATAATCTCAATAATGTCTATAGGAGGTAGTTAAACTATTTAAAGTAACTGATGTAAAAAAACAATGTAACTTAATAATAATTTACTGAATCAAATTATAATTTACATTTCTTCGTGACTGCAGAATTCGTTAGATGTAAATTTTAATATTACAAAAGATAAGTTGGGAATTATTAAATAATCGCTTTAATAAATTAATCATTCGGATTATTCATATTTTTATAACGTTTAATTCACAGTTAAATAACTTCTCGTCAACTTGTATTATATATACATTTTGAAATTCAGGTTTGTACTTACGACGTTAATATAATTTTTACTTAGCTTATATTATATTCCAACGTCCGAGTTAGGTGGTAACAATTATGAAGAAAAAGTGTAACGTAGAAATATGAAAATGCGTACAACCGAGGCGAAGATTAAAAGAAAGACACTTTCGAAAAAATAAACGAGCGTGGAAAAAGTTTGACGTTATACGTACGATTCCAAGTACCAATTCGTAAAAATGAACGATGTATATATATGTTCTTTTTATTTTTTATCAACGTCGTTCATATCGCCCGATAATACAAGAAGTTTCTTGGCCTTTCCTACTCCGGGCAATGTCTCGAGAAGGGTAGAGATATCGCGGTGGCGCGGCAACTTATATGTATATATATATACCCGAGGCTTGCGTGTGAGGGCTTCATATTTCAACGATGAACCGAGGCTCGAAACGACATATCCCAAAAGCTGTTTTGTACACACTTGCCCGTATCGAATGAGCTCTCCGCTTCTTGTTGACGCGTGGGATTATCGATTTCGTGTAGGAGCTTATACGGGTTTTCTTTATCTACACCTTTAAAAAGAGAATAAGGAAGAAACAAAAATAATCACCCCCTCTTCGACCACGACGAGTTGATAGCTAGTTTTCACGCGGTTGTAATGTTACTTTTATTATTCTCTAAATATATTGATATTTCAGATAAATCCGAACTCCTTTATATTTCGCACATGCGGATATCTAGGAAGTCTTGTCGACTCGACCAATTTGCGTGAGCAATACGCATTTATTCGATTATTTTTAAATATATTTGTAATTGACAAGTCGCGAATCGCTTATAATCAGCATTTAAATTGGTTTGTCAGGTATTTAATTGATTTGTATAGATAATCACGTATAATCACTCGGCCAATTATAATAATAAAGTCAACTTAATAAACACACTGTAGACAAAAAACAAAATATTAGTTCATTATCACAGTTTTTCATCCTTGCAATAACGCAACGTATGAATGAACATCATAATATATTAAATAAAATAAATATTCTACTAACTAAAATTATACGTATATATATATTTTTTTATTATAAACCATATGCTACTTAATAATTTCAAATCAAGGCAGTTTTTATCACGTATAGGTTTTATATTTTTACCACAGATTTTATCGTAATTACTAGTACGAGTTGGAACGGTTTAACCTCATTTTATATCGGCTAATAATTAATTTGCACGATATTAATTTTCTATATACATAGCTTTCTTCTTCTTAATATTATTTCGATTCATATCTTTTAATTTTTTATTAAATATGAAATGTTATAACTTATTACTTACTTTGATATTCGACCATTCGATCGAGAGTTCAAATAATAAAGTTAAATTTTAAATAATAAAATAATTACATAAATTTTGATAAAAACAATGATTATGTTAATTGGATTAGACGTTAATGAAGTCTAATTAAAAAAAAAATTACCGTTTACAAATAAGTATAACAGAACAAAATAACGAAATGCGTTAATTAGTTATAACTGAATAACCCTGGCAATAAATGAATCCCAATATAAAATTCAAATACCCATGTATAACCCATAAAATAGTAAAAGTATACAAGGATAATAAAGGATACATCGAGAGGAATAGATGGAGGCAAGGTGTAAGATGTACATATGTATATACATAAAAGTAAACACGAGAATTGCTTGGATTTACAAACAGTACGTTTTATTTCAGTGTTCACTCCACTTTCACACTGGCTGAGAGAAGAGGTTTTACACAACACACTTAAGTATAATAATTACAAAAAGAAAGAAAAGAGAAGAAATGAGACGAGAGAAAAAGAAAAACTATTGACCGTAAGGAACCACGAAAAGAGAAAAAAAATTCTTTTTTCTTTCGGGCCACGATCGAAGTGCGCGCGCGTATCGGTAATTCGATCGCGGTCCATATATATATATAGTGGTTCTCTTTTTTTCTTCTTCTTCTTCTTCATCTTACATATACGTCGATATACACAAGTTCCTCCTATCACTCTCTTCGTTTCGGAAATGTATCACTTTCTCGAGTGCGCGCGCGCGCTTAGCCATTATAACATTTAGTAACACGAACGCGTTTCCCTTTTCGTTATTCTTATCTTTTACCTTCTTTTCCTTTTTTTTTCTTTTTACTTCAATAGTCCTTAAACATACATTTAGTTGACGCTCGAAAGGCAATTTTCTTTTTATCATTATTGATACTCGCGGAACATAAATTTTTTTCTTTTTTATTTATTTATTTATTTTTTTTCGTACAAAAGAAAATGTTTTCGGATGCGAATCTGAGGTCGTTGTCGTCTATAGACTTTTAGTGATATTATCGTCGAGATTATGACTGTTTCTTGTTTTCATAAACTTAATCGTTACGTTTTTAATTATTTTTGTTTTACAATCGTCGTTAACCATTTAATCTAGACTCTTTCCAGACTCGAACGTGCTAATTAAACGATAATACATTTCATCCTTCTCTTTTTTTTCAACTTTCGTTTCCATCGTGCGCATACAATTACAATTTTGAATTTGCTATTCGCACGATAGGATGTAAATCAAAGTTAATTCGATTTGGGAAGAGAATCTAGATTACTCAGATTTGCACCAGATTTGAGATATACATATATATAATATATGTATATATGTATATATATATCGTTTTCAATTAAATACGTGTTTAGGATTATTGAAATCGATGCTAATTTCATTTCTCCTTTCTCTTTTTTTTTGTTTTACGGTTAGAAACGTGAAAATCCATTATCACCGAACGGGTATTTTTATTTCCTCATCGCGTTTTCCGCTACGTTTTTTTTTAATTCTATATAATCGACATTTTACAAAATCGAAAGGGATCATTACAGGAGCATGTGTATACGAAACAATGGACTTTCACTTTTCTCGTACGAAAATTTAAACGAGTTTCTTTATTTCCCTTCGGTTACAAGGAAAAAAAGACGAAGCGCTCTCGATAATCTGTTTCTTATTTATCACTATACATGTTTTCTTTTTCTTCGTGTGTCTGTGTATTATCAATTAATTTTCTTTGTGTTCCATCGACATCGTCCTCCTACGTCCCGTGTACAACATTGTTTATTCCTTTTATTCCTTTGGAGGCGATCGATCGATCGATAATAAATAAATAAAAGTGCGTTTATCGATTCGGGTGTTCCGAGTTACATTCCCACCGAACTGTTCCGAGTCTCCTGGACGATGTTTCGTTGGCGACACTCGTAACATTACGTCTATACGTGTAATTTTTGTGCGTTTGTCGATCGCAACGGTTCGCTCGGTTGAAATCCATGCGAAATAATATCTTATAACACGAGCGCGAGTTATCAAACGATTTCATCATAGATAAACGTGTATTCGCAAATTTTCCCCGTATTATTGGGAAAAAAAGAAAACTAACGAGTTTCACCAGCGAATAGTTTCATCGGATCACCCGAATTGTCAATCGTGCGTGTTTCTGGTTAGATCCCATAAACGGTGTTTGCGAGCATGGCGAGCTTTTTATCCATTTATTTTTTTATCGATTACCTGTGAAGCGCAGGTTGAGCAAAACTTATCCATCACCATCGACGCGATGCATTTCATTTAGGAACAAGTACATTGAAAACAATTAGGATTATGGATCCTTGCGACGTTCAACGGTTCCTTTTTATTACTTTATCTTTACATTTTACAAAATTAACACTCGATCAATGGAAACTCGATTAATCGATTGTTAAATGCAATGACAATGAAATATTATTATTATTATTATTATTATTATTGATTTTCCGATCCCTATATATTTCGTCATTCTCATCTTCATCGCTATCACAGTTGCGAACGGTCATTAAAACTAGACTAGTTTTTCCGGATAGTATTTCGTCGCGCGCGATCTTTTCGAAGAAGGCAAAGTTATTATTAGATTGGCGAGAATCGCGCGAAATTTATTTTCATACATTTCCCCCGATTACCGATCTAATTTTAACTTGGAAAAAGTAATTTTAACTCGTAACTCCGAAGGAAACGATCCGCGTTTCCTTCGGTTTGAAACGGAAAAAATCTCCCTTTGATACTCTCGAAGCGTAAAGTCGAAACAAACATATCACGTTTGATCGACGTACACACGCGCTCACCACAAAAGAATTCACAAATAAAAGAACAAAAGCGTACGTATCAAAGGTTCAAAATCACCTAGACATTTTAATCAACCTCTGGGTTTTCTCCGGTTCCGCGGAAACATGCGTCAGATGACAGAAACTGAGAGGGAGGGACAAAGAGAGATACTTTGAGGAGTCGCGCGGTAAAGAAAAATGAAAGAAATATTATCCGTTTAGATGATCACCGATGAGGCTCTACCGGGTTATCGGCGTAAGGTAAAATGTAGCATACGCGAACGATCGAGAGAGAAGGAAAAAAAAATGTGGTCGGCAACAAGCCAGACTGAAGGAATTAATCATCGAGTGGTACAAAAATATACGCGAGAGGAGGTTGTCACGCGCCCGAGAGAGAAAGACCGGAAGGTGCTTCGAAAGATTTATTTTCTCGACTGATACACTTTGTTGCCTTTTTCGCCTCTCCCCTCCTTACTTTAACTCTACGATTTATTTTTCTTTACTATTACGAGAATGAAGGCGTACTCGAAATAGTTTTATTAGTTGCAATTAAAATGGTTTGTCGTGGACAATTGGCTGTATCGACAACCCGACAATCGTAGTATTAAATAAAAGAGAAACCTCGGTAAAGAGATAAACTATGTGTACCGCTGTGTAATCTCAATCGAAACTTGGCGTATCGATCGAATTAACTATGCGTTTATATCTACATATATATATTCGCGAAGTTTAAATTCCACGAGGTTATTATTCATCATTTAAATAGTCTTGGGAATAGTCGCGTACACGCGCATAAATAAGGATTTAACCAAACGATTTCCTTTCTCTTTTGACCGGAGTTACGCCAATTTACCCAGCTGTACGTTTCCAAACCGATGTTAATAATTCCTCGCGATACACATATACGATACCTTTTTTTTCCTTTTCTTTCGATTCCCATCGCGAAAACAATAGAGAGTGACGAAAAAAAAGAAGAAACGAACAAGAAAAATCGAGTGGAACACACGGTACGGTTTTGCAATAGTTTATAAACCTAAACGTCGGTTAATCGAATCACGGAGCGGAGTCTCGCGTGTCTCGTGATCTTGTCACTCTCGTTTGCGAAACGTTGCATCGAGGAACCCTATAAAGCGATTCCCTCGTAAACGTTGTATTGTATCATCGCGTTTGTTACGATTCTATTTGTGAATTAACCTTTTGTCCCGATGTTTTCTTTCAAACGAGGTACCCTTCTTTTTCTTTGTTTCGTTCAATTTAGCTGCGCGAGCCGATTTATGAAAATACAGTTTGATCGTTCCCACCTAATGTTTTGACCGAACGGTATATTTAAGCGATAATGACAGGTTGTAAATGAAACACTCGGTTTTGTCTGCGTCGAAAAAAAAAATAGAATGATGTGGTTCGTAAACTACAACAAAAATTGTCGTATTATTTACG